>CAXITT010000204.1:201793-215984 GCA_964033795.1 Lymnaea stagnalis
TGCACTAGACAGTCAACGCCCATGCACTAGACAGTCAACGCCCGTGCATTAGACAGTCAACGCCCATGCACTAGACAGTCAACGCCCGTGCATTAGACAGTCAACGCCCATGCACTAGACAGTCAACGACCGTGCACTAGACAGTCAACGCCCATGCACTAGACAGTCAACGCCCATGCATTAGACAGTCAACGCCCATGCACTAGACAGTCAACGCCCGTGCATTAGACAGTCAACGCCCATGCACTAGACAGTCAACGCCCATGCACTAGACAGTCAACGCCCATGCACTAGACAGTCAACGCCCATGCACTAGACAGTCAACGCCCGTGCATTAGACAGTCATGCTGAGTTATTGATAAGAATCTTTTTTCCGCATCGGACCCCAGAAACCCGTTAAGTCAGATCATTGGCCGGGTCACCGACAATAGTATAGCTTTGGTCACTGGTCAGGCAACAGGTCAGGTTCCAGTGAAGGTCCCTGGTCGGGACCCTGTTAAGGCCAAAGGTCAGTCATTGATCAGGTCACATCAGGGCGTATCAAGTCAGGCCATGATGTAGGGGCGCAGTCGGGCCGCTCTTTGTACCAAGTACCAAAGGTGACATCTTTAAAGAATGATGGATTATAGCTAGTCTGAGCCAGCAAGTTCTGCGTTTTATTTAATACTGACACGAAAATAAACGAACGTCTCGGGTGTGGCTAATGCGATAAATTTAAATATAATTTTGAGGGGAGGGGGAGGTTTGGGGGGGGGGAGTAGTTCATAAACCGCAGCTTTTAAAATATTTACTCAATTTTAACCTTTTAAAATTAGGCTTCGGAGAAAAAGAAATAAAACAGATGAGAATTGCCAGGAACTTCAACATGTAACTGGAGGGACTACTTCAGAAGGTACTAGCACATTTCTTTGGGATTATCTCCCCTGCATGTTTTTTTTTTTAGCGCAGTAGTTCGCCTTTTCATCATTTATGACTAGTAAAATAAGCTTATAAAATAATTTCCTGTGACTTCTTTTCGACTTGCATCTTAAATTAAATATGTTATCACTACCAAGTTACGTTGCTTTTACGTTCAATGTTTAAACTGTAGGAATTTGTCACTGCCTGATAGCAAGATAAGTACTTTGATTTGTAGGCTTCTGTTAGTAGATGCATTCCTATTGTCACTGTTGACCATGTCGTCTAGATCGATGGTTTATCTACTCGATATGTATGTTGACAATTGATGTTGATGCTTCCAGATGGGCAAGCACTTGTAGACTCTTCAAATAATGATGGAGTTGTGGACTCGTCAAATAATTATGAAGTTGTAGATTCTTCGACTAATGATGGAGTTGTGGGCTCTTCAAATGGTCCTTTCCCCTTTGAGAACCTTGTCTTTGAGGGTGGTGGAAACAAAGGCTTGGCCTATGTTGGGTGTTTGCAGGTAAAACAATTTCCCGGCTCACTAACTAATCTCTAGAGACAATATAAGAACTTTACCGGGAGGAATGTGGAGTTGCAGGAAGTAATGGCATTTTGTGACTGGAATCATTAGCATTTTTAGGGGCAAATTTAGTATTTTATAATGAAGCGTAAGCAATAATTCTTTTAATGATTTAAATGATTATGATCAATCATTCCTCAGTGTGTTTATGCGATCTTTTCATTAGTCATCAACTTAATTTGTATTGCTATTGAGTTTTAATCTCACTGTCATTTCTTACAATGCTTCACATTTCATTTCTACTTCATATCTCGACAGTACTTAGAAGAGTTGAACGCCATGAAGCACATTCGTAGGGTCGGTGGCAGCAGTGCAGGGGCGATAACTGCAGCACTGGTGGCCCTCGGCTACACCTCTGAAGAAATCGAGGGATTCTTATCTGAGAATGTTCAAGAGATTTTTCTGGGTAACTATGAAATATAATTTTTTTATCAACAATGATCAAGAGGTGGGAAGGGAGTGGTGGATAATGTAAGTGTTGCTATAAAATCTAAACAATAAATTTATAGCTCTTGAACAAGAATATGAAATGGAAAACTACGGATTCCACGAAATATTACAACTGTCGATGAATTATTTGTTTTAAACTAAGTTTTATTCCTATTAGATAGAGCACTGTTTAACCTTGAGTTTTGAGCACAGCTTGGGAACCACTGAGCTAGAGGGTTTAAAATTATCTAGGCTTGGTGACACTCTGAACTTATAAACTTAAGGGTTAGAGAATATCTTGTTAGTCAAGACAAAAATTCTGAACTTATAAACTAGAGGGTTAGAGAATATCTTGTTAGGCAATAAAAAAATTCTGAACTTATAAACTAAAGGGTTAGAGAATACCTTGTTAGTTAAAGAAAAAACATTCTTACCTTATAAATTGGTGTGTTAGCGATTATTTAGCAATTGTTAGTAAGAAAAATAATAAGAATAACTGATCTGTTCTTGTGCTGCTATCACTGCTAGATCATTCCTGTGGCTACCTGAGCCTGCTCCCAAATCTTATCAGGAAGTTTGGATGGAACCCTGGCAAAAAGATTTTCAAATGGTTTGGAGACAAAATTAAAAACAAATCGAATACGAAAAATCCTGACATGACCTTCTTAGACGTAAGAGATGTATTGTTGTGTTTATTGTCATGTTATTTACGCCATTATTGATCATGTTCATTAAAAGGATTAATATGTAAAGTAATCAAAAGCCTCACCTTGACCTTGTTTACTGCATTCTGAAAGTTTACGGTATTTCCAGCTCTAAATTGTTTTCATATTTACCATCAAATCAGTGGTTAAGAAATAGCTTCATAATGTTTTAAATTAATATTGAAAAATATATTGAAACAAGTATTTATTGATACATTTACTGTGGTAGTTGTAGGACTTAAGATCTGTTTCTAGCAAACAGACAGTCCCTATCTCGGCCAATACAGTATCTAAGGTTGTAAATCTACCACTGCCGCTGTTTTAATTTGTCCCCCTTTCTTTTCCACTGGCGACATTTACAAAACTTTCTATGTCATGGTCCATAATTCCCCCCCCCCCCACTCAATAACCATCTACAATTTTTATTTTTCCCCCCTTCTTTTCCCCTGGCGACATTTACAAAACTTTTTATGTCATGGGCCAAAATTCCCCCCCCCCCCCACTCAATAACCATCTACACTTAGCACGATCATTTTTTGCTAAAAGTCTCTTTTCATTAACATTTTTTAACTGTAAAATGTTTCAAATAAGTATAATGGCGATCTATATTTAAAAATTATTTTTAAAAATTTTTTTTAGAGACAAGCACAATTATGTACGTCATGATATGTGGTTAAAAAAAAAAGATATTTTCACGAATTCCCTTACTGCTATAATTTAGTTTGTTCAAAAAGAGATGGTTAAGTGTTTTACAATTACTCTCAATGAATTTTAAATAAGTCCACCATCGTTTTCAACAATTGGGATTTAAATTTAAAAAAAAAAAAAATGATTTTTTCTTGAAATGAATGTTTAGCTGTATAAAGAAAGGAATCACATGGAACTTTGTGTTGTTGTGACAAATATAACCCAAATGAGGACAGAGTATTGTCACCCTAAAACTACACCAGATATGCCCATTAGAGTTGCACTTCGAATGTCTATGGCCATACCAGGTAGATGCCCGTACAGTAGGCTTTTGAAAACTCATTAATTATGTTAATAAATTTGTCAGTCATTAAGTACGTCAGCCATGCGGTATGTCAGTCATGAGGTATGTCAGTCATAGGGATGTCAGACAATAAGTATGTCATTCACCTAGTATTTCAAACATTTTGTATATCTGTTACCGAGTTAAATGTCTCTGAGTTTATCGGTCATAGAAATGTATATAAGTTATCAATACATCATTTTAAAGTTAACTATTTTGGGGTGAATTTAAAATACAAATATTTAAAGCCATAAATCATATTAAAATTCTTATTAAAAAAATCTACGAAAATTTCATTTTAATCATATAATTAGAGATTTTACAACAGAACAAAAATTTACTAAAATATATTTTTGTTATCATTACCTCTACTAAGTTTTAGCTTTACAGTTTTTTTTTGTTTCAATATTGTAATCCATTTTGTCATACTCCATTAAAATGATATTGGAATAGCGTCATTTATTTTTATTTTTTTACTCAATGTACTTTTGAGAAAGATCTCAGCAAATTTCTAAATTTAAGCAATTATTTTTGCAGGCATATTTGCTGCTAGAAAATATGAGAGCCACGGCCAAAGTGACTTGTATGTGGACGGTGGGGTGTTATGTAACTATCCCATACACTGCTTTGATGGTAAGGTCTGGAATAATAGTCTTAGATCATACTGAGGGAGCCTTTTAATTTTATTGTTATAAGTTTTGACCATTCTAGTTTGACCCAGATGGAAATTCACCAGGTAGTCAGAGGTTCGGGTAGGTAAGAAATCGGATTATTTGGACACGCGACCGGGTGAAGTTTTGATAATAAGATAATATGTACACTGGTTGGCATTATCCTACTTATCGAAATATAAAGATATAAAAATATTATATATAATAGCAACTATAGTATTGCTTGACCTTAAAAGTTTAGTAGAAATGTAGCGTTGATTTTGATTCAAAATGCCTTTATGATGACTTTTGAATGCCTTGCTGTGTGTGCATTACACATGGGTAGGGTGCAAGGAATTCAAACCTCCATAACAACTTTTGAAACTATCAATTTTCTAAACTGAAACCAGATGCTATTATTAAAATATATGACTGAGACAAATACATCTGTAGCTAACAGTTCAATCAATAAATTATAATTATTTTTTAAACGTAAATAACTGAATGTTTGTATATTGAATTTAGCTGTTAACATGCTCATAGTCCATATATATTGTGCTTTTAATATAAAAAAATATGTCATTTAAAAAAAAAAAAGCTTTTCTTATTTATTTAATAACTAATGAGTGCGAGTGTTAATTTAATTTTTTTTTCTTAATGATCATAGAACAGTGGTTCTTAACCTTTTTGGAGGTACCGAACCCCACCAGTTTCACATGCGCATTCACCGAACCCTTCTTAATAGAAAAAATAAAAGATGATTTTTTTTTCTGATTTTGTTTGGACCTACGCCGAACCCTTGAGACTGACTAACTGAACCCCTGGGGTTTGATCGAACCCAGTTAAGAACCACTGTCATAGAACCCTGACAGACAACTCATGTCTATGCTCTCAGGTTGGTATCTGTCAATGCAAGCATCTGACAGTTTCTTTGCGCGGGTTGACTCTCCTTTCAACTTTATGGACAAAAGCAGCTTTGAGGGTGTCAACAAAAAGACACTTGGCTTTTTGCTGGTAAGAAGCACGAAATGTAAATAATTCATTTAAAAAACATCTTAGTTGTTAATCTGAATGCGGCTGATGCGGTTTAATTAATGAGCAGTCTCTGTAAGAGAACTTTTCATTTAAATAAGTGCTGAGGCTTGTCAGAAATATTTTTTTTTTAATGAAAGAGGCTTGAGTGTACATACCATTATTAAATAATTAATTTTATGATTCCATTTGTGTGCGTTTGTAAATGTGGAGTTCCAGCTGGGAGGATTTATGTTTAAAAAAAAAAAATAAAGTTTAGTCGTTGACAAGGGCAGGATACAAGTTACAGCGTATGATGTGAATCGTACAGGGTAAGAGATTCCTTGTACAGGGTAAGACATTCATTGTACAGGGTTCGACATTCATTGTACAGGGTTCGACATTCATTGTACAGGGTTCGAGATTCATTGTACAGGGTAAGACATTCATTGCACAGGGTAAGACATTCATTGCACAGGGTAAGACATTCATTGCACAGGGTAAGACATTCATTGCACAGGGTAAGACATTCATTGCACAGGGTAAGACATTCATTGCACATGATAAGACATTCATTGCACAGGGTAAGACATTCATTGCACAGGGTAAGACATTCATTGCACAGGGTAAGACATTCATTGCACAGGGTAATACAAACAATGTACAGAGAAAGACATTCATGGTACAGGGTAATACAAACATTGTACAGAGTAAGACATTCATAGTACATGGGAAGAAATTCATGGTACAGGGTAAGACATGCATTGCACATGGTTAGAAATTAATTGCACAGGCTAAGACATTCATTGTACAGGGTAATACAAACATTGTACAGAGTAAGACATTCATTGCACAGGGTAATACAAACATTGTACAGAGTAAGACATTCACTGCACAGTGTAAGACATTCTTTATACTTGGTAAGACATTTATTGTATAGGGTAAGACATTCATTTTACCTGGTAAGACATTCATTGTACAGGTTAATACATGACATTCATTGCACAAGGTAAGACATTCATTGTACAGGGTAAGACATTCTTTATACTTGATAAGACATTCATTGCACGGGGTAAAACATTCATAGCACAGGGTAAGACATTCATTGCACAATGTAAGACATTTCATCGTACAGGGTGAGGCATTCATTGTACATGGTAAGACATTCATTGTAATAGGGTAAGATATTCATCGCAGAGGGTGAGTTATCACATAAAATAGGTCACATTATGACACACGTGATGCAGATTGTATTCAAGGATTGTAAACAGATGTGCTGCCTTGGCCCTCCCCTGGAAACGCTAAAAATTAAATGTTCATAATTTTACTACGCATATTGAACATATTATACTATTTAACATATTACATAAGTTGGTAGAGATTTAAGTATCACCGGAGCATGCGGTGTTCCCTGCGGCCCTGCCCACCTACGTGCTAAATTCTTCTCTTTTGTTGCTGTTACCCTAACGCCCCTGTCTCTATATTATTATTCTATTGTTAATATCAGTTTGAAGACACGGAGAAGGAGCTGATGAGATCGACACTTGAAGAAAGAGTCGGCTCATTGGAACCCGAGAGACCAGACAAACTAACAAAGCTTTTCAAGTAAGACCCTTTGAGGACATTGCCATATTCTGTGCAACTTCAGTTTAAAGTAGGCCATTTAATAAGTGTACGACTTCAGTTTAAAGTAGGCCATTTAATAAGTGTACGACTTCAGTTTAAAGCAGGCCAATTAATAAGTGTACGACTTCAGTTTGAAGTAGGCCATTTAATAAGTATACCACTTCAGTTTAAAATAGGCCATTTAATAAGTGTACGACTTCAGTTTAAAGTAGGCCATTTAATAAGTGTACGACTTCAGTTTAAAGTAGGCCATTTAATAAGTGTACGACTTCAGTTTAAAGCAGGCCATTTAATAAGTGCATGACTTCAGTTTAAAGTAGGCCGTTTAAAAGTGTTCTTATAGCATCTACTTTAAATTGTGTTTACTCTATGGTTACATAATTTAAATAATAATTAGATTCACCTGAATGGGGGCGTCTACCCACTCCCCCCCCCGTTTTCTCACCCACCGAGGCCTTTGTCAATTCTGGCATCTCTGCATGGTATTTAAATCGAGATTTCCCTTCACTAGGATTATGATTATAAATAGTAGAAATACAAAAAATTTCAGTAAAAATTTTTTTTTAGAGCAGCGTTGACCATGGAATAAATGTTCCAAAAATAGATTTTAGTTGGCGTATAGATCAATTCTTTTATTTAATTCGTACACAAAACTCTTCACCTTAGCGTGACCGTAATGGTCGGGCGGTGTAATGTTGTGCGAGATCAAACTTTTGGATTCGGGTTCGATCAACAGCTAAGAAATAATTTTTTTTTTTAAATGAGAGTTTTAATACTTTTTTCTTTCCCATATTAATTACGTCATGAGGAGCACTTTAAAAATCCGGCATGAGGGATTTTATCCCCACCGTCAACTCAGAGTGGAAGCAACTGCTTCCATTCCACCCCAACCTCTGGGTAGACGCCCCTGTTAACGAAGCTGAGTATTTCATTTTTATGACGAATTACAATTAAAGCAGACTATTTTCATCGTGTTCTCTGACTTTAAATTGAATTATAATAATATTATTTATATTAAAAAAAAAAACACGTTTTAAGATGCAAGGATAAAAATAGCCAGAAGAAGTTGGAAGCAGAGCTTGACTACAAGGCTAGAGTAGAAGCCAAGGAAGCTTTGTTCAAAGTGAGTAAAAGGGGGGTTGGGGGGGGAGGGAGACTTCTAAATAATAATGTTGTTCTTGAATATCACCAATCCATTTAAAAAATATGTATAATCAGAATATATATAGACTTGATTCGCTCCCCTCCCTCCAAAACAATTGTCTTCTCTAGTAAATCCTCCTAAATTCCTCTGATTATAGGTCTGAACATTTTGGGTTTCCGGATTGTACGTGTGGGAATTTTAGATGCGTCAAAGAAAAATGCAGAATTTTAAGAGCTCGATTTTCCAAACGCCAATTATCGTAAACGATATCCGAGTTGCTCCCCCCCCCCACCCACACACACCTTTTCTCTATTTTAAAATATATATCTACCGTGCGCAGATCTTAAGGCATGGAGCATTGGCGTACAAACAATGGAAAAAAGTTCCTATCTCTGTTGTGGAACAATCCAGGTTATATCAAATTTAAAGCGGGAAATTGATGATTAGCTTATTTACATATAACCAAGTACAATAAAGCACCATATGCTTATAAGGCTCACCTAGATATTGTTATATCTACGTGTGAAGACCCTAGTGCTAACAGTAAATACATTTGGTCAAAACCCAACTAAACTGTGACCTTTTCTTATCCGTTTTTTTTTAGCCAAGTGTACAGCATAAATTTGATCACATTAAAATGTGCCCAAGTCCATTAATTAAACAAGACAAAATATGAAAACGATACACTTTTAAAGACGAAAAGAATAGTTGACTTTGATTATAACACAAAAATGTGCATATTTTGTGACTTAAGTATTTTGAACACTAAAGTCTTCAAATGCACTAACGTCTTTGACGCAAACGTTCCACTGGAGTATTGGATAATCGGGGAAAAAAATTAGGTATCCGAATCTTTACCGTCGCAAAAAATTCGGATCAATATGCTACTGTAGAAAAAAAAATTAATTAGCTAACAAAGTTCCCTCTAAGTTTTGTTGGTTCGTGTGGAAAATCAAACATTTGTGTGCAAAGTTTTACAGCATCAATTTTTTTGTGTGCAAAATTTTTCAGCCCACAAACACAAACACACACCTGCATGGAAATTTGCTGCGCGGTACTCAAAACTGCTGCGCGGCCGCGTAGCCGCGCAGCTTAAAGGAAACATTGTTAGCTACCACTTGATTTCGATCCCAAAGTAACATTGAAGTCTACTTAACAATTTTATATATTTATATCGAGTAATTTTAATAGACAATTTCATGGCTACGTCTAAAGGTGCTTAAAGGGGCTAATGAGAAAGACCCAGATAAAATAGACAGAGATGAGCTGGAAAAAGCTTTGATGGATGTAAGTACTCAAGAATGGCTGGTAAGACGATTCAAGTTTTCAGAAATAGTGGATTTTATGGATGTAAAGTTCAAGAAATAGTGTGTAAAATAGATGTCAGTTTCAGAAAATGGTAAAATAATTTATTTACTCGTATCTTATAATATTAATGTAACACCCAAAACCGCTAATATTTCTTAGTTCTTATTTTAGTTTGCAAAAGAATTTCGGAATTATCAATTTAAATGTATTGGGTGTTACACAAATTTAACTCTACTTTTTGGCTGGTTTGTGTGAAAAGAAAGAAGGAGATTAGTTTAAGACGTGTATATTTTTTTAATGGACACAATTCAACATAATTCAGTTTAAATTAGGACCTCAAAACTTTGTAGAGAAAAAGAAATTTTGTAAACTTATTAAGTTATCATAACTCCATTTCTATATCTTCTATTTGCAGGAAAATTTTTCAAAATTTAAACCTCTTCTTTTTGGAGAAGACGAAAGTGTTGAGATGATATTCAATACATTGGATGAAAATCATGATGGCAAAGTTGGTGAACATCAGCAAATATTAAACCCGCTTTCTTAACCGTTAATATTCCACATTTGTGTTGTGTATCACAAGTGTTAAACATTACTTCACTATCACATGTGTTAAACATCACTTCACTATCACATGTGTTAAACATCACTTCACACCGAGGTCACTTTAAAGAGATATTCTAGATTAACTGATTTATGATTTCGAAATCGTGTAATTTAATGGAGGAACATTTTCATCGGTACCGCCCACTTTGAGAACCCCTAGTGTAGAAGATATAACGGGTTGAGCAAAGTGAGCGGAAAATAGATACCAGATAGATAATTGGAAGATGAGAGAGTTATGTCAGCTGTAGGAGGCCGTACTTCCGTCTGTTCTTGTTCGTCCTTCGCATGCGAAGATGACCAACGCAATTTTTGACTTGAGCAGTGACCTTGACTTGAGGCGTATTTTGTTTAAACTGAGTGAGAGTCGCTCATTTCGTCAGCCTCACTCTCTCGTCCTTGCCTGCTTGCTCCAATGGCAAGGCTTAGTCAAGACGACTGGAACTAGACCAGGATGCACTAGATGACCAGCAGTGTGTATGTGTGTGTGTGTGTGTGTGTGTGTGTGTGTGTGTGTTTCACCGTGCTCTTTATGCGCTCTACATCTCATGAGTTGTCGGAATTTCACTTGTGTCAAGCTCATAAACACCTGCTGGACTCAATCTCCGGGTTTGATTTCAGTTTGCCTTCTCTTAGATGAGTTGCTATCCAAGGTTAACGAGTCCCATCCATGGCTTATATAATCTGAACAAAGTCGTATGTGTGGATACCGGTGTATTTTGTTATCTTACTGCCCAAACTAACAATACTAACTTAATCTCTTTGGTATCGATATACATGTCTATTGATATACATATATATCCATCCAGTGATTTTTTCTAGGGTTAGTGCCGCACGGAGATGGGGTGACCACTCTTCCACTATTACTACGCAGTTATACATATCAAGCACTAGCTATTGGCATTAAACCAATGAAGCACCTTTCCGCTAAAATCTTCATTGCAATTATATGCGCCCCCCCCCCCCCCCCCCCACATGTAGCTCTTTTGCTTTGTAGAAATTTCATTAAAATGAATCTCAAATATATTTCAACAGATTTCTTTCGCGGAGTTTATTCACTTTTGTGAGAAACACGGATACAGTAAGACGGTAAATGGCACAAAATAAAAACACCATTAGCAATTTTAGTCTTTGGATACAATAGATTTTAAAAACGATTTAATCATTTTAGGTTTGGGTTGGGGGGGGGGGAGTTTGGAAATATAATTTTTTTAACGTTAATTTTTCAAAAAACACATTGTTCACTATTCCAGAGTGGCCCACAGAGCTATTGGAGGAAGGACGTGAAATGTGTAACAGACTATCTGTCTGCAGTGCAGGACACGCTCTTAACAAACCTGAAACTTGTCTATTTCTTGGTAGGTGATACAGGCCTATTAATGTAAACATAAAGTGATGTAAGTGTGTAATGGGATGAGTTTATTTTAGGCAATTGTAAATCGGGTAAGGTGTATATTGGGTAAGTGTATAGCGTGGTAAATCTATGTTATTTGCAAATTTACAAAGATATCGGTTATATTTTGTGGTATTATGTTATATGTACGTTTTGGGATATCCATAAAGGTCAAGTTTTCCTGAGTGTTAGGGCTTCAAATATTTTGGATACCTTTATGTCTTGTTAAAAATAAACAATCTTGTCTCATTGAATCAAGACACCATCTTGTATCAATGAATTAATACACCATTTTACTCAATGAATCAATACACCATTTTGTCTCAGTGAATCAATACACCATTTTGTCTTGATCAATCAATACACCATTTTGTCTTAATGAATCAATACACCATTTTGTCTTGATCAATCAATACACCATTTTGTCTCAATGAATCAATACACCATTTTGTCTTGATCAATCAATACACCATTTTGTCTTGATCAATCAATACACCATTTTGTCTCAATGAATCAATACACCATTTTGTCTCAATGAATCAATACACCATTTTGTCTCAATGAATCAATACACCATTCTGTTTCAAAGAATCAATACACCATTTTGTCTGAATGGATAAATACACCATTTTTGTCTTAATGAATCAATACAACATGTAGTCTCAGTAAATCAATACACAATCTTGTCACAATAAAATCAATAAACGATCTAGTCTAAATGAATTTACATACCATTTTGTCTCAATGAATCAATATACCATCTTGCTCATTTCATCAATACACCCTCTTGTCTTAAAGACAGCCCTTAAACCCTTAAATTCTTTAAATTAAGCTTGTCATAAAATAATTATTTGAATATTATCTTAATTTTAAGGCTGGGGATAAAAACAGAACCGTTGGCATCAACACAGGCCACATAGGAACCTCAGACTACGACCTGGAGGAGGAAGACAGGAAGTTTATTGTGGAAGTAGGTCAAGATGAAACTTGATTACTTTATACAGAATGGAAAAAAATTCAATCAATTTAAATTATTTTAAAAGTTAATTGCAATTAAAGTCTTGTGGCATTTTTTTCTAGACATCGTTTTCGTAGAAAGAAATGTTTTTTTTCGGTACGCAATTCAAAAACAACAACAACAAAAAAAAAAACAAACAAAAAAACTATGATTCATATTTTAGCTGAATCACAAGAAACAAATACAATAATATGTTGATATAAATAGATTTCAAAAGAAATATGAAACATTTTTTTTTTTTTAAATTATTAACAGCACTGTTTTTTTTTAAAAAAAGGAATTAAACACAATTTAAAATGAGAAAAATAAATTATTTTCTTAGAGGGGAAAAAATTCGACCAAAGCTTTCTTTGAAGAATACAACCAAAGAGCACGGGAACAAAATTTGAATGGTGGGGCTGATCCTAATGGCGCAGCATCGCGTAAGTATCGTTACCTTTATGCACAAAACTATCTTCACATCTACTAACATTATGTCGATTATGATCATTGTGGTATCACTGATTTATTTTAAATAGTCAATGGCTAAACAGGAAGTACCAAACACAGGCTAGGGCAGTGGTTCTTAACCTTCCTAATGTCGCGACCCCTTATTACAGTTCCTAATGTTGTGGCTACCCCCCAAAAATTTTTTTTATTTTCGTTGCTAATTCATAACTGTAGAGTATGTGTGTTTTCCGATGATCTTAGGCGACCCCTGGGAAAGGGTCGTGCGACCCCCCCAAAGGGGTCGCGACCCACAGGTTGAGAACCGCTGGGCTAGGGGAAACCCCGCAAAAAGGCGAAACAAAACAACTATAGAGTCGGAAAATGTCTTTTTTCAGTGAACAAGAACAGTACCATTACAGAATGAAGAAATTCTTATCTCCGGTAGAAGTGTCCACAAATTGTTAATCATAAGTAATTACAATATTGATGATTTTGAAGCCTTCCTATTTTTTAATCTGTAGCAGGCTTTTCAGCATACTTGTAGTTTGTTAGCTGTAGTAGAATTTTCCGCCTACTTGTATAGCTTGTTATTTTTTAAGTTTGTTTTAAATCTTCATTCACCCATTCATATTTCCTATTGCTCAAACTAATAGCAATCTTCCAATTGTTAAACTTTTAGAGAAATAAACTCAAATTACAAGCAATTTCCTGAAAAATTTAACTTGATATCTGTTTTTGTTAATTTCTTCACAACAACGTATTAATCCCAGTTTTTCTTTTCTTTTCCCCGTGAATGAAGGGCGCAGAACTCTGTGAGGAAGGGAGATGTGATTAGTGCTAGTACCCTGGCTGTCACCTCATCGTCACTTATCACGGTCGGTGTCTTCCGTGCTGTCACTCGTCGTCACTAATAACGGCTGGTGTCTTCCATGACGTCACTTTTGGCGTTGTTTTAAGTCCTATATATGCATCTGCACGTGTTCAAATGTTCTTTAGCCTTCAAATTCGAAATTATGAATCATTTTAACATTTAAAAAAAAATAAATAAATGTATAATATGTGTAATAAAATAATTTAAATTGTAAATTATACTGTTAATAGCTGGTCATCCAAGCATGGAAAAGAAAAGCATCAGTTAGGTGTGTGTGGAAGGAAGTGATGAGGCAGGCCAAAGCCCTTTATGGGATGGGAGAAAGTTAATATATTAGCAACAATAAAGAAAGGAGTCATAACATTATTTACAATGCCCCCACCAAAAAAAAAAAGAACCCAACAAAAAACAACCCAACAAAAAACAACCCAACAAAAAAAAACCAAAAAAAAAAAAACCCAAAAAAAAACAACAAAACAAAAAACAAAA
>CAXITT010000204.1:216250-228687 GCA_964033795.1 Lymnaea stagnalis
TTATCAACAACTGTCAAACTTTCAATGACCCCCCCCCCATAAGTAATTATGTCAACATTTTTAGAACCCCCCCCCCTTTCCAAATAAAAATAATACAAAAATAAAAATTGAACAATGATATAAATAAATATATAAAAAATTCTACTTTGTGCTGATCTATTTTAATAACACCAAATTTTAGGAGGAACATTTTTATTGCATCTTAAGCTTGTTAATCAAACAAGTTAAAACGTTTTTACACTTAAATTTTATCATGCAGAATCAATGAAAAGGTTGTTAAAGACTAAATACCTTTGTTTGTGGCAGTAGAAATATGATTATTGTCAGTAAAGCTGACAAGTGTAGCGTACTTTCTAGCTGCTATCATCTTCCCAGGGTGTTGCACTATCGTAACAATGGGCATAGTAACTGATTTATCATTTTCATCTTGCGAAACTGATATACCAGACAAGTCAACATCATCCTCATCTTATCATTCTTATCATTCAGCACTTAAAATAGAAGCATTGTCAGTGTGATCAGTAATTGCCATACGCTCTCTCTGTCTCCTGGCAGCTACTTGCATTAGTCGAATCCTTTTTTGTTGAGAAGCAGGTTGTAATTTCCCATGCATTGTCGGTGCTGTTGAACTTGCTATTTCAACATGACTTGTGATAGAAAATAGATGTTACAGATGTTGCAAATCCGTTCAAGCAGCGATGTTATTATTGCTACTCACTTTACTTTCCCCTAATTCTAAAAATAGCGTATTCCTACTCTGTCAAGATCATTTATCTTGACCTCACATGACACTTAAACCTTGTCCCCGATCCCCACCTGCAATATGATCGCAAACATACCACGGCAGTCATTTGCGACAAACAGAATCTACAGGCGAAGATAGGCTAACTTTTGTCTTCTCTTGCACTACCAAAGTTTGCTAACATTCTGACCAACCATCAGCAGTGCACAGACAAACATTAAATAAATCTTATATTGTTAAAAACCTAAAATTATATAACTATTTTCATTTAAACTCATTAAATTTGTTAAAATAACAAGTTAAATTTTAAGATTGAAATTTTAATAGAGAAAACATGATTGTTGACGTCAAATAATCTAACTCCCTCCCCCTTGTCAACAATTGTCAAACATTTCCACCCCCCACCCACTTATTTGGTTAACATAATGGACGTACTCTTGATGATTGCATAATACATTAAGCATGATACATAGTACTGCAGCGATCATTTTTTTCTTTAAAGTGATGTAACAACATAGGTTGCTTATCTGTAAAAATTTTACACCTTCAATTTTAAAATAGTTTTTAAAAATATTTCTTATGAAAAATAAATGAAGAAAAAATGTTGCCCTTCCATTTCTAAACATAAAATAAAATTGAATGATGAACAAAGTAGCTTGTTGTTAAGTCTCCTAACGTGGAAATCTTAGTCACATCATGACAGGGTCCTTGCAAGTTCTAAGTAAAGAACAGAAATTAAGAAAAAAGCAAAATTCTATTTAGGGCACCGTTTCCGAACCTTTTGAGACCCCTCCAACCTTGTGTGTCTTACACTCTTATTTTGCATGTGTTTTATACCCCAAAAGTGCACCTAAAATTGTTAAATATTTCAGCCCCCCCCCCTTTTTTTTTTCTTCATATAATTACGTTTTAGTGAAAACGCTTTTAACAAAACAAACAAGCAGACAAACAAACAAGACAGCTCAACATGTTATTGTCACAAAAATGAATTTCCAGTTTAGCTGCCTATAAATCGAACATTGTAAACTAAACTTTACAAAAAGTGAATGTTTTTGTTTTTTTAATTTAATAAAGGATAAACAAATTCAGTGGTTTCTTTTTTTCTCTTTCTTCTTCTATTTAATAGTTAATAATAAAAATAATAATAAAGATTATTTGATAATCACGCTTCATCCCCAAAGGCTCGAAGCGTGGTACATACCACACTGAAGTACAAAATGCAACATTACAAAAACATCATACGAGAATACCCATTCTAAGTCTTTCATACCTTGCAACCATAAACAACAGAGGTCAATATACATCTAAAAGATAATTGCTAGATAGACAACATCCCGTCCAGAAGATGTTTGTGAAATAGATAAGTCTTCAAATCAGTCTCAAATTGCTATATGATGGTCACGTCAAAGTGAAGAAAGGAAAAATAAATGTCGCCAGACGTTGCCATGCTTCGAATGGCAACTCCATTGTGATTAGCCATATCTAAAGGACTTGTGGTAGACGTATCTAGAGAAGTTGTGGTCGCCAAATCTAAGGAACTTGTTGTAGACATATCTAAAGAACTTGTGGTAGCCATATCTAAAGAACTTTCTTTTCTAAAGAACTTGTGGTAGTCATATCTAAACAACTTGTGGTAGCCGTATCTAACGAACTTGTGGTAGCCTAATTTAAATAACTTGTGGTAGTCATATCTAGAGTACTTGTGAGAGCCATACCTAAAAAACCTTTGGTAGCCATATCTAAAGAAATTGTTTGTGCCATATCTAAAGAACTTCTGGTAGCCATATGTGAAGTACATGGGGGATCTATATCATTAAAAACGTGTAGGAGCTATACTTAAATAATTGTTGCTAGCCATATCTGTTTGAATCAGTGGCTCAAAGATGTTGAAACTGATGTACATCGTTCGTCTCGAATGTCATAAAAGATTTGTAATTATAAAAAAAGAAGACGAACTAATGCAAGATCATTTTTAAAAAAAATATAATCAACTCACAGACTAAGCTGTCCCAACGTCATAGATGGATAGTCACCATTATCCCTACCTGTCCGCTCTTTTTTGGATAACATCTTAAAAGAACGCAAGAAGGGCATCCAATCTCCCCCAAACCCCCCCCCCCCCCCCCCCCCCCCCCCCAAAAAAAAACAAAAAAAAAAATTAATCCTCTCTGAAACCTCACAAATTTTGTTATTTTGACTGCAACTTTATTCAGTAGCCGGCGGTGGGATGCATTCAACATTTAAATGTGACGTAGAATAGAAGGTCTTAGAACGAAGCACCGAAACAGGCTAAATATGAAGAGAGGTCGGATGTGGAAAAAAAAAGGGGGGGGGGTGGGTGGGTGGGGGAAGTGTAACACAGATTCACCAGAGTAGACAGTAATTCTCAGCTGACTGATGAGTGACAACAAAGGTGGGCCTCAAACGTAAAGGGTGGGGGTTGGGGGAGGAGGGTACTCCATTTATGTAGTTTAGTACTAAGTCAAGATGGGGGACGTATGTCGAGGAGATCATTTGATGTGGGAATCATGAGTATTTGGCGTCATCCTTAGGAAGCGGCGGGGGTTTGAGCACAGGACGACACTATCGGAGGAGAGGGTATCTACATTTCTGTCAATATCTTTCAACATCGGTGTATCGTATGGTTAAGAGTAAGATACATGTGTTGGGCGGGACGAAGACCAGGTTTAGTACCTGATTGCGCCCAGTTGAGGTTTGAGATAACTTGA
The DNA here is from genome assembly GCA_964033795.1 of Lymnaea stagnalis. Lineage (NCBI taxonomy): Eukaryota > Metazoa > Mollusca > Gastropoda > Lymnaeidae > Lymnaea > Lymnaea stagnalis. The sequence goes on from CAXITT010000204.1 coordinate 219,722, forward strand.
CCAGTTTTGGATAAGAACTAGGGCCTGACGTAGGCTAGAAAAAAGTTCATGCGTTGTGAAGAAGAAGGTCTAGATGTGGTACTGGAAGAGGTTTAGGAAAAATGTCCAGGTGTGGAAGTGGAAAAATGTCCAGGTGTGGTACTGGAAAAATGTCCAGGTGTGGTACTGGAAAAATGTCCAGGTGGGGTACTGGAAGATGTCCAGGTGTGGTACTGGAAAAATGTCCAGGTGTGGTACTAGAAAAATGTCCAGGTGTGGTAATGGAAAAATGTCCAGGTGGGGTATTGCAAGAAGCCCAGCTGTGGTAGTGAAAGAGGTCCAGAAGTGCTACGGGAGGATGTCCCGGTAAGGAAGGGGCGGGACACCTTGGGTTAATGCGCTAGGCCACATAAGCCCCAATGACGCCTCTGAGCAAATGATCAACAGTAAGCAAGTTTTACGAGAGTTACACAAGTGGTAACCCGACCTTTTCATGACTCCGTGCTGCTGTCCGATACGCTTGAGATCGCTGCCACTAAACTTAAGTTTAGGATTAAACCACCTGACCCATGTCGGAAGCTTTTCAATGTTTCAATGCAGTGCTACTCAAAGTGCGGGTCTGGGGACTGGTACTGAACCGCACATCCCCCCCCCCTCGGGGTCGCCGGTCCCCAGAAGGCAAAACATAAAGATCATCATAAGATTACTCTCAAATGGAAACCCGATCTCTGCGGCATTGGGAATAATTCCTATGCGGCCCACTGAAATATTTGAGAACCATTGGTCTAGCTGGATTGTAATTAAAATTTTAAAAAAAAGTAGTACTGCCATAACAGTTGTGCGACCTATTTAAATAGAGTTAATTGATTGATAAAGATCTCCGTGTCTTTCCAGGGGGACGTATTGTCAACAGTTCTCCTCTCGTAATTCGACGAATAAATGAACGAGGCTTCCACTGGATGACTATCTTTTATTTATATAAAACTCTTATCAGCTTACACTGTTCAATTTCCTATTTACAAAACAGGGGCGTAGCTAGAGTTAATGTCGTCCGGGGCGGGACAATAACTTTGCCGCCCCTTTACACGAAATACTCTGCCGTTAGCCGAAATTGCAACCCCGTCCTTATACACAACAACAACAACAAAATAGTCGCGGGGGTGGGACGACCATCTCACCCCCCCTCTCACATTCTTACGCGACTGATTACAAACAAAAATTCAATTAAAATTAATCAACCGACTGTAAATATGTAAAAAAAAAGAAAAAAAAAAGAAAGACAACGGTAGCTAGTTGCTAGAGGACACACGTACTTCTGTCCCCTTTAAGTCTGAAGGTTCTGATGAAAACTAATCCAAAAAGACTGATCACACTCTCCAACCCAACATGTACATTGACACTGCTACGTCACTGCTACGTCACTGGTACCAGAGCCGGCACTTGGGCCCTCCAATCCCTGTGGTTGCAAAAAAAAAAAAAAAAAAGGGGGGGGGGGGGGGGTTGGAGGGCTCATATTTTTAAGGGGCCAAAAGTTATGAGGAAACAAAATTGAAACCATCAACTTTGAAAAGGGGACACAACACCAGATAATTGTCGAAATGGCAGGGGGGGGGGGTGGCTTCTAGAAGTCACAAAAATAGAAACCATCAACTTTGAAAAGGGGACACAACACCAGATAATTGTCGAAATGGCAGGGGGGGGGGTGGCTTCTAGAAGTCACTCGAAGGCTCTGCTGATACTTAATATACGCCCCCAAAGCACTAGACCACAAAGGGCGTTCACCAAAGAATCTAACCACCACTAGACCACAAAGGGCGTTCACCACAGAATCTAACCACCGCACTAGACCACAGCGGGCGTTCACCAAAGAATCTTACCAGCAAGACCCAACGCAAACACAGTAACACAACAAACTACAGTCACACCGATTTCTCGCCCTATTCTTTACTTTACATTGCATTTAAAGAGACTGAAAGGAGAAGGGTCTTGCTAAAGGAACTTTAAGGTATGGGGAAAGTCGGGTCAGAAAATAGGCCGGCATGCAATAGAAACAGTAGAGAGAAAGCTTTTTAAAAAAAAAATGTTGTGTGTTCATTTTGAACCCATTCGTAAACTGTTATTGGTCTTTAACTTCAGATCGAGTATCTTCATCATGCGATCAGTGCTATTTTCTGATGACAGTTTTTGATTTTTAAAAAAAAAAGTTCTCACGAAACAAGATAATAAATCTAAATGTTAAAATAGTTAAGTTATATAAAAAAGTTGAGTATGGGTAGGGGAGGAACAGTTGTGAAAAGGAAGCAGCCACACCAGATGCAAAATATATAAAAGAGATCACGCCAGAATCAAAATATATAAAAGAGATCACGCCAGGAGCAAAATATATAAAGGAGATACTTTATATCACAAAGCAAAAAAAAAAATAAAAAATTAAACAACTTGTTTGAATACCGTTAATATTTCGTCCACCTAACAGAAATCACTTTCAGAGAAAACTGACCATTTTTAATTATATTTCTTTGTCCCACAGAGCCCATTAAAGGACACTCCCCTTTGTATTTATGGACATAAAGGTAACTACGCTATATATGACTTTAGCAACATAACATTTTCCCTACCCCCCCCCCCAACCTCCATCAAAATGGTAAGATCCGTAACCCCTAACCATTAAAGGACACCCCCCTTTGTATTTATGGACATAAAGGTAACTACGCTATATATGACTTTAGCAACATAACATTTTCCCTACCCCCCCCCCCCAACCTCCATCAAAATGGTAAGAGTCGTAACCCCTATCAAATGACAAGAGTCACAGCCCCTGACAAATGGCAAGAGTCAGGGCCCCTGGCAAATGACAAGAGTCACAGCCCCTGACAAATGGCAAGAGTCACAGCCCCTGACAAATGACAATAGTCACAGCCCCTGACAAATGACAAGAGTCACAGCCCCTGACAAATGACAAGATTCACAGCCCCTGACAAATGACAAGAGTCACAGCCCCTGACAAATGACAAGAGTCACAGCCCCCTCACAATGCCAATAAGCCGTACTGCACATAATAAAATAATTATGAAAGCTACCCGTCCTTGCATGTTTTCAGCTCAAGATCCATGCAGATATTTCATTTAGGAGCAGTTCTCTAATCGTGCATACACGTTTGAAAGGCTTGAAAGAGTTCCATTTCAAACTGAAAAGTCACGCTTCAAAAATGGGCAACATGAAAATCGTGACCTGAGAACCGAACAGAAAAATCACCTGATCATGTCTGACGTCTGCGGAACACTTACCTGAAAGACTGACTTTTGGCTGGTGACTCACTGCGTGCACTACGTGATCACAAGAATCACGATAATAGTTTAAAAAAGTATTTAAAAAAATATTTAAAAAAAATATATTCTATGACCATAGGGTTATGTGACACGGCGTATCCACCCCCCCCCCTCCACCTTTCACAACCACCCCATTGAGACTGATTCTAAAAATGGGAAAAGCGAGTCAAAAACTTTGGGTACCACTGCACTTTACAATGTTTTGCCCTGAACAAATAAATGTTGTCTATTTTATCTTTTAAATACGAATTGGTTTCGCTTTTTCTATTTTATTTAATCAAATTTATTTTTCATTCTCATTTTTATTGACGCCATAACAGAGGCCAGAAGTGTGGCCAGAAGTGTGGCCAGAAGTGTGGCCAGAAGTGTGGCCAGAAGTGTGGCCAGAAGTGTGGCCAGAAGTGTGGCCAGAAGTGTGGCCAGAAGTGTGGCCAGAAGTGTGGCCAGAACTTGGCCAGAACCGTGGCCAGAACTGTGACCAGAACTGTGGCCAGAACAGTGGCCAGAACAGTGGCCCGAACTGTGGCCATACCTGTGGCCATACCTGTGGCCATACCTGTGGCCATACCTGTGGCCATAACTGTGGCCATACCTGTGGTCATAACCGTGGCCTGAACTGCGTCCATAACTGTAGCCAGAACTGTGGCCATAACTGTGGCCTGAAGTGTGGCCAGAACTTGGCCAGAACCGTGGCCAGAACTGTGACTAGAACTGTGGCCATAACTCTGGCCATAACTGTGGCCAGAACTGTGGCCCGAACTGTGGCCATACTTGTGGCCATACCTGAGGCCATACCTGTGGCCATAACTGTGGCCATACCTGTGGTCATAATTGTGGCCAGAACTGTGACCAGATCTGTGGTCAGAACTGAGGCCAGAACTGTAGCCAGAACTGTGGCCAGAACTGTGGCCAGAACTGTTGTCAGAACTGTAGCTACAACTGTAGCCATAACTGTAGCCATAACTGAGCCATAACTGTAGCCATAACTGTAGCCATAACTGTAGCCAGCAGTGCCGCCAGAATTGCAGCCAGAATTGCAGCCATTATTGTAACGTTAAGCCAAAGCCCCATTGCAATATCAGAATTATGTGTAGCTTGGAGCATTTGTTAAATAAATATATCTTTGACAACCGCAAAAGCTTTCTCTTGACACGGGCAAGTTTTGTTGACTCATGTCCAGGGAGCATACTTTTGTCAGCTTACACCATCAGATATAATAGGTTATGTGCTTTAAACGAAAGAATGCTAGCATCAAATAAAACATATTGGGTAACATGCGTGTCTGACGTCATCTGGGGAATAGTTAGACCCTAGCCAGCATGATTTTTAACTTGTGTAGACCATAACCAGCATGATATGTAACTTGCTTAGACCCTAGCAAGCATGATCTTTAAATTGTGTATCCTTTAGCAAGCATGATCTTCAACGTGCATATATTTATGGTTGATATTTTCTAGCATGGAGAAAAACTTTAGATGTCTTGTGTTAAATTTGTTGTAATTGTAAAATGTTTTCTTGGTTAAAATATGTATTTAGCTATGTGATGAAATGATTATGTACACTGTGATTAAAAAACCATTTTTATGGATCAATAACGTCACCTGGGAAATGGCGTCGGTGGGCCGTCGAGCGTGAGCTCTTCGCCCCCCCCCCCGCCCCAGCACACCCCCAGAGCGTGCCGGGGCATGCCGGGAACCTCCCCCCCCGTGCGCATGGGGGACGTCCGGTCGACCAAATGTTTTCTTGGTTAAAATATGTATTTAGCTATGTGATGGAATGATTATGTACACTGGGATTAAAAAACCATTTTTATGGATCAATAACGTCACCTGGGAAATGGCGTCGGTGGGCCGTCGAGCGTGAGCTCTTAGCCCCCCCCCCCGCCCCAGCACACCCCCAGAGCGTGCCGGGGCATGCCGGGAACCTCCCCCCCCGTGCGCATGGGGGACGTCCGGTCGACCGAAAACGCTGCGTTTAAAGCGTACGCGGTCCACTCTCCCTAAGAGTCTGGGTGGGTTTGCTTCTCCTCCGGAGGATTGATGTTGTGTTACCACCCCCTACGCCCCACGGAGTATTTCTGTCCGGACGAAAGCTGAGACGAAACGGTCGCCTAGGAGCGGCTTTCTCACGGCCGCGTAGTTTTTGGATCAATAAAAAATCCTATCTTTTCTCATCTTATCTTATGTTAATAGATAAACACATATTAATATAGTTAAATACACGAAGCGCACCACTAAAATAACAATATATTACGTTTCACACTCAAATTCATAACTCCAATCTAAGATATATAAATACATGTACATGCATATATATACATACATGCATATATATATATATATATATATATATATATATATATATATATATATATATATATATATATATATATATATAAATAAATAAAATAATATATATATATATATATATATATATATATATATATATATATATATATATATATATATATATTTATATATATATACATAGATCTACAAATATATAAAACTATATACGTATATATAAATATCTTGACTGCTGTTTAATACTTTTCACATACTTTATTTCGCTCATTTCCTTTTACTTTATAATACTTTGACCTTGTTCAATTCATAAACTGACTTCAGTCCCCCTCCCCCCCCCCCCCCCCCCCCCCCCCCCCCCCCCCCCCCCCCCCCCCACTTTTACTTTATAACACTTTGACCTTGTTCAATTCATAAACTGACTTCAGTCCCCCTCCCCCGCCCTCCACGCCCCCACCCCCCCCCCACTACAGTCGTACCATTCAATTTGAGCAGGAAAATAACAGCTAGTAATGCAATGCCAGGGCAACGTAGGTGGTCACCCGAGTGTTAGCAACGTAGGTGGTCACCCGAGTGTTACACAACTCTTGTCACGATTTTCATTTTGGAAACGCACTTTCTGCAACTGTTATGTAACGAAATTAAGATGAACAGTTTTCACTTATATATATATGTCCTCCTCCTCTCCTCTTCTCGCCGAGGGCGATTTCTCTCCCTCTTCGTCTCTCTCTCTCTCTATCTCTCTCGCTCTGTGTTATTCCCTCCACCAATCTGCCTCCGTCTTTTAAAGTTATTTTTTTCTCTCTACTCGCTATCTCTTACATCACCAACTTTTTTATTCCGCTATCTCTCTTGTCTCCCCCCTCTCTCTCTCTCCCTCAGTGACCTTTGACCGTCTGACTTAAAAAAAAACCATCTACTACACGGAAACCTCACAATGAAACAGCGACCAAATTATTTAATTTTGAATTATCATAATTAAAATAATACAATTAGCTGTGTAACTAAAAGGACACACTGAGATAAGAAACATATCAAAATTCCCCAAATATTTTGTCTTCTTTAATCGTTGTTGTTTTGTTGTTGTACACCATACAGTTGCAGAAGATAGAACTGAGGCGCTTTCATCGGGTCTTTAAAAATCTATAAAAGAAATACTAATTCTTTATTTAGCCACAGTTAATGACCAAACAACCGGAACAACAAAATTGCTAGTAGTAATAATCTCTAAACGTAACCTTCATTCTTGTGCTAGTCGTAATAATCTCTAAACGTTTATAAGCTCCATTCTTGGGGTAGTCGTAATAATCGACAGGCAGTTCCGGCTTATAAAAACAAGAACTCTGTACAGGAGCTCCTCATTCCCGCCAAAGACAGTAAAGGACTGGAACAAGCTTCCAAAAGCAACAGTTGAGGCGACTACACTTGACACATTTGCGCCTACTGCCTCCTCTCTTCCAACCCCCAGTTCATGATACCATCGCTGAGTCGCCCTTGCAATCAGTGAAGTATCCCCTTCAAAACCATGCCCAGGTTACATCACGAGCCCCTCTGAAACATAGGAGCCAGAACGATCAATTCATGGATCGTGGGCCCTCAAAATATAGAAGAAGGAGAAGATAATCTCTAAACGCAACATTCATTCTTGTGCTAGTCGTAATAATCTCTTGTACAAGCGGCAGTGAGGTACAGATGTCAGCCCTTCTCGACTATGCAGTAAAGCATGCAGAAGTCCACCAATTCTAGCAGACGATAGTCCCCCGCAGGCAGAGACGTAGCGAGGGTGTTTGGCGCCCGGGGACAAGATTCGCGCCCGGGGACAAGATCCATTTTATAGCGCCCCTTTTTCTTTTTTTTTCAACTCTCAAACCCATTATTTTCATCAATGAAATAATATCAAAGCACATCTTGGCGCCCCTAACTAGCTGGCGCCTGGGGACATCTGTCCCCCCTGCCCTCCCCACGCTACGCCCCTGCCTTCAGGTTCTACGCCCCTACACAAAAATGGCACCATTTGCATAAACTACGGTCATGGAAAAAAAAATTGAAGCCGTGAATAAAACGAAAAATTCAACTTTGTAAGGCATGTGGTAAATATTGAACTTGAGGAATGCTATACTTTTTTTTTTCTTCTGTAGATCTTCAACCTGTCCGAGATTGAGGACAAGTGGGTCAAATGGGAATTTGTTATTTTTAAAGTGGAGCAATAATTTGGATTTTTTTTGTTAGAATTCAATTATTTCCGGTAACGTTCGGTTTTGAGAGTTTGGTTTCTTTTGACACTAGTCAGCTTTCACTCGTCCATAAGTAACAGGGATTGACACTAGTCAGCTTTCATGACACTAGTCAGCTTTCATGACACTAGTCAGCTTTCATGACACTAGTCAGCTTTCATGACACTAGTCAGCTTTCATGACACTAGTCAGCTTTCACTCGTCCATAAGTAACAGGGGTTATGAAGTACTGGTAATGTAATTCACTTTATACACTGTGTATGATTTTTTGTTTATTCAGAAGGTATTAAATGACACATATTATTGGTCTTTTTAAAAGCACATTTTCGAAGTTGCCTAAAATGAAATCGGCCAAAGCTATTTGGTATTCGTATTTGTTGTTTTTTTTACTACATTTAACTAGATATATAGACCACATTTAACTAGATGTGTAGATCCCAATTTAACTTGATCTTTAGACCACATTTAACTAGACATATAGACCACATTTAACTAGATGTATAGGTCCCAATTTAACTAGATGTATAGACCACATTTCAACTAGATGTATAGATTCTAATTTAACTAGATTTATAGACCACATTTTAATTTAATATATAATCCCAATTAAAATCGTATTAATTTTACAGAACATCGTGAATTGGGAGTGATTGGGAGATTGAAAGGGTCCGGGAGTAACCTCGTCTGAAATGGTCCGGGAGTAACCTTGGTGGAGCGTGATGCATATGACTGACCGGTAGAGTGTAGCTGAAGGTTTGTACCATGGCGCCGAAAATCGACCCCCCCCCCCCTCCGTGATCTCAAGCTTGACTTGGAAGACTTCTTCTTGTGTGTGTGTATGTGTGTGTCTAGGTGTGCTTATGTGTGTGTGTGCGCGCGCGTGTGTATTAGTGATGTTTAAACCCATGTGGCTGACCTCCTACTTTCGTGGCTAATGATTTTTTTTTCTAAAGATTCCCCCCCACCCCCCCCCCTCCCCCCTAAGCCTGGTGATTCTACCATACACGGCTTTAAGCACACATGACGGAACTCATACCATCAACCACTTGGTCGAGATCCTGACACATCTACCAATGAGCCACAAGACCAACATTGATGCTTTTTGCGTCGTCTCGTGACTT
>CAXITT010000204.1:233643-247278 GCA_964033795.1 Lymnaea stagnalis
GGGGGGGGGGGGGAAGGGGGAGCACATAATTGGGATTCTTATCAAGTGCGTTACTTGTATGAATGTGAAGATCGACCAAAAGTGAGTTTCTGGTCTCGGCTGAAACCGAAAACAGACCGAAAGTTTAAAAAAAAAAAACTCGAAGCCGAAACCAAAAGCTTTAGAGACTTTCGGCCGAAACTGAGCGATTCAAATATTTCAAAACTCGTTTTCGCACACGTTCTGCGCACCGCGAATAATGACAGAACAACTATTCTGTCAATTTTTATTTGTCTTCAGTGGCTCTCATGCAATTTACTCTAGGAAGGGAACATCCTCCCCTCTTCCCCCTCCCCCCTCTTTTTGTTGTTTTGTTTTTGCAGTGTCATCCTGACGATCGTAAGCCAAAAACGTCTTTTAACGACCTTTTTTTTTGTTTGTTTAGCCAACCGAACTTAATGGAACCTAAACATCCCCTGGTAACCATCCAACGTGGAGCAGGATTGACTTTGAAATAGTCACTTTACCATTTTCCGTTGGATGTTAGCCCTTTTAGCTTGTCAACACACACACCCACCCACCCACACACCCACACACACACACCCACACCCCACACACACACCACACACCCACCCACACACCCACCCACACACACCCATACACACACCCACAAACACACACCCACCCATACACACACCCACACACACCCACACAACCCCCCACACACACACCCACACACACACATCGCCCACACACCCACACACACTACCACCCACACAGACATCAACGAGCTGAACAAATACATTTTACCTGGATTAATAGTGTGTAATCTTTATATTACAGTCAAAGTTTGTAATCCAGCCATTCTAAAGAATGCCTAGGCAAAGTGTATATAATGGCTAATGTAATTTACCCTTTGACTAGGCATTCTGTAGAATGGCTGGATTACACACTTCGCCTCCTGTAGCATTTAAAAATATAAATAAATCTATTCCATTTTTTTGTATTGTAATTGTAAAATACAGCAATCAATACTATGCCAAAAACTTAATTTAAGCGTGCTTCCATCCACCTACCATACCTATAGTACTAGCCCTACAATATAAAAAAAAATAATTCTATAGTAGGTTTATAGAATATAACCTAATCAACTGAACTATTAAATTAGTATCACTACAACTCTCTTAAATGCATAATTTAAGCTCGTGTTTGTAAACTCTACTTAATAATAAATTTAATTAATTGCAAGCTTAATTTAATATTTAATACAAAGCCTGCTTAATGTGTGTCTTTACTTTTACTTTTAGTCTTAGAGTCAGTGTTATGTAGTATTACATAGGCCCTAGGCTATAATCCTTTGTTATGTACTTATAATCAAATAAATTGTACAATTATTATTATTAAAAAAAATTCATTTTTTTTTTTAAAATTGGGTATAATATATAAATTAGGCTCTAAAATGTTTGTTAAAAGACATTAAATAAATCAATAAGACTCAACAACATCATAGCACTTATATTCTTACATATTAGTACATAATTCAAAAGAAAAATAAAATATAATTCTAAAGGCAATGTTACCATTCCTAAAAAATAATCTTCTCACTACAATTTACCTTTGACTACGACACCATTTATGAGCAAGATAACGATCAATCAAAGTGTCTTTCACAAATGAACGATTTGAATAAACAAAAGATTCCCAATTTATTATTATTATTTTTTTTAACAAAAATATAAATATTACCATTTCCCTAAATGTGTCCCCCCCCCCCCGCCCCCAAATAAAACTGTTTACCTTTCCCTTTGCCTTATTGAAATGTTATTTTTGGGAATATTAAAATGAACGATTTGAAAAAACAAAAGATTCCCAATTTATTATTATTTTTTTTTTTAACAAAAATATAAAAATTCCCCTTTCCCTAAATGTGTCCCCCCCCCCCGCCCCCAAATAAAACTGTTTACCTTTCCCTTTGCCTTATTGAAATGTTATTTTTGGGAATATTGGACAAGTAAGTCATCAAGCAGCCGTAAACAGTGTTCGCAGAGGACTTGTTCTATTACTATATGGTGACAGCAAGACGTCGAGCAATAGAGAACATCGGATTGCCGGCCGACAGACAGGAGGAGTGTGACAATCTGACACCTGGTAGTAGACCGAAAAAGTCTCAATCGCTTTCCGCCGAAACCGAAAAATAAACCGAAACTCAACTATTCTCTTTCGGCCGAAACCGAAACTAAACCGAAAGTTAACATTATTGCTTCGGCAGATGGCAACTTTCGGCGCCGAAACCGAAGTCGAAATTCGCTCGGCCTCTCTACGCATGTTTTGTCAAAATTTCATCCCCCCCCCCCCCCCCCCCCCCCCCCCCCCCCCACCCCATCTCTCGCTATTACATTTTATAAAAGATTTATAGGAGCAACTCAGGTTTTAATGTTTGTTTAATAGTAGACATGATCATTGTAAGAAAATGCTGGCCTGTCTCCAAAAACAAAACAAAAAATATTTTGATCTATTTGGTGCATTTTAAATAAAACCTGTGTTTAAAGAGTTTAAAAAAAAAAAATTTTTTTGTGTATTTACATATAATTTTATTTAAATTTTTAACAAAAAAATTTATTTCACACTTAAATTTTCCTAGTCGTAGGTTAAGAAACGTAATGGAGCATTGAAATAAATAAAAAAAAATTATAAACAAAAATAGTTTACGTTATAGTCAAATGTTCAAGGTCATTTATCTAGTTGCAAGTGCACAAAATGAGATCCGTTGATCATAATGTGATGCACTAAATGGCATTAAATAAAGAGAGCAAGTGCCCAAGATTCCACCCCACTCCACTGACTTCAGGTAATTCCAAGCAGCAGGTGGGCGTCCAAGTGTTAAAGAAAAGGGGGTTGGGGTGTGGGTGATAATGTAGCGTTGGGTGGGGGGGGGGGGGTCCAAGTGTTAAAGAAAAGGGGGTTGGGGTGTGGGTGATAATGTAGCGTTGGGTGGGGGGGGGGATGGTGGTCTCTACCGTGTCAAAATATAAAAAAAAATTAGAGCGTGTTCTATTTGAAGAACTCGTCAATCTGAAGACAATAGACGCTTCTATTCAGTGCTCTGTGTTACATTTCCATTTTTCCATTCTAGATGCTACTGCCGTATGTCCGTATTTTTTTTTATTCAGTGCTCTTATGTCATATGAGTGTTTAAATGAATCCCAACTAATGTCACCAAATGATCTTAGTTACATAAGTTGTGTGAATAGTATAGTTACGTAAGTTGTGTGAATGGTATAGTTACACAAGTTGCGTGAACAGTATAGTTACATATATAAGTTGTGTGAATAGGGTATAGTTACATAAGTTGTGCGAACAGTCCGAAACATGCCCTGGTATATATTTCAACCTACATGACACACATTAATTATGAAATGTAACAGAGAGGTTATTGAAATGAAAATTAAAATTTGAAAAAAAAATTAATATTAACAAAAATAAAAGTTAAGTTGTTCACCCAGGGTGGTGTGGGGTAATCGGGGCGTCTGTATGGCGCCCTGAATCAAACATTCAATCCAGAGTTCAACGTAGTTTTGCTTTATGCACACGGGGGATGAAATCTTGCTTGGTCACACGGTCGTTCACGCCTGTCTGGTAATGGTGGGCTTTCAAGGGAAGTGGGTGGAAAGGGAAAAAAAAAGGGGGGGGCGGGGAGGATCCCACTAATCCAGATGTAATCTTTGGAATATTTGTCCTCTGCAGTTTGAAGAGTTCGTTTCCGTAAGGATGAACAATTTGTTAAGTGAGATCATGTAACAATTAGAACTATATGATAGTTGCTTCAAGCGCGTCATGCGACCTTGTCGGAAACATGCACTTAAGGAGATAAAGTTTTATAACCGTGCAGTGTCACATCCTTGTATAATCATGCTGTGTAACAAGGTTGCATAATCATGCTATGTAACAAGGTTGCATAATCATGCCATGTAATAAGGTTGTATAGTCATGCTGTGTAACAAGGTTGTATAATCATGCTGTGTAACAAGGTCGTATGGTCATGCTATGTAACAAGGTTGTATAATCATGCTACGTAACAAGGTTTCATAATAGTGCTACGTAACAAGGTTGTATAATCATGCTATGCAATAGCCTTGTATAACCATGTTATGTAACAGCGCTGCCTTATTAAATTATGCTTTTAGAGTTGCCGAAGATCTGATTGAAACATGAGAAATTGAATTTTTGCATGTCACAGTTTTAAAATTACTGAAGTGGGGATTTCGGTATATTGTGACATATGAAGACATGGGTTTGAGAGTATATCTCTAAGGCAAGGATCCCCTCCGGAGGATGGGATTAACTCATTATATATATATATAAATAAATATCAGAAAAAAAACACAACGTAACTAGGACGACAGGAACCCCACCACCCACCATCTTCCCCCACCCCTTACTCTCTCACTAGCTCCATTAAGGGTAATAGAAAATCATTAGTGCCACGAACAGCACCTCACTGAGTTTTATTTAGAGAGAACCAGAAACTGGTACGTCCAGATGAGCCAGCCGCGCCCCTCGCGCAGTCAGCTGAGGCGTATCCAGGAAACGGGCAAGTTGGGACATGTGTTCGCTTTTTTTTTTTTTTTTTTAAAGTTCCCTTGAAAACTGCCCCCAAAAAAAACCCAGAAGGCTTAAAAAACTTTTAAAAAAAAAAACAAACAAAAAAAACAATTTTTTTTTTTTTTCAAGTGCCCTTGAAAACTGACACCAAACATAAGCCAGAAGGCTTGAACAACATTTAAAAAAAAACACAAAACAAAAAAACAATCAGTGAAGCAGAGACACACCCTCCCATTGGTTTGGGGAAAGGGGGGGGGTCTGAATTCGGGCGTAACCATTCTGTTGAGTGCAATACCCTTGTGAAAAATCAATCATGGATACGCCCGTGTACATCCGTACGTGTCCAACTTTGAGCCACGCAGTCAGACATTTTCATCACACAGACACACACTTTCGCACAATGGTAAAATTACATCTCTATCATGTAGTCTTTTTTTCATTTAAACAAAAAAAAAAAGTGCCCCCCAAAAAAAATTGAAGTCCAGAATGATCTCAATCTTGACAATCAGCGACAATCGTAAAGGGAATTAATACAGGTTGATCAGTCATCTCTAGCGTGACTTGTTACAGGTTTATCAGTCGCCTCTAAAGGGACTTATCACAGGTTTCATCAGTCACCTCTGAAGACAATATCTGCTCAGTCATCAATTTTCGGTACCTTTCAAATCACATAATTTATTTCCTATCCACGAAGTAGAGGAAAGTCTGCTTGAATATATTTACGCATAATCACTTCAAGCAAGCGCGATTAGAGAGTCTATGAAGAGTCTGCGGATAACAAATGTAAGAAGTTCATATAACCAAACCAAACAATGTTTCAAGACTTGTCAAAACGACGCCATGCTCTAAACAAATTTCAAGCATGGGTTGCATTGTAAATTCTCGCAGGTACGCCATTTTTTATTTTATGCTCAGTTCACATGATCAAATCTTCTTCCAATTTCTTTTTTGAACGCACTATTTAGTGAAACAAAATTAAATAGTGCGTGCAAAAAGAAATTTGAATGAAATTTGACGAAAATTTGATCGTGTGAACTGAGCATTAGTCCGTCGAGATATTTACAACTATTTTGCGTTAAAATCATTTGTTTTTGGTAAGACAGCACCGAAATAACAGATTGATTCCGATGCACGGGGCGACGCCTCAGACTAGAACATGTCTCCACAGCCGTGATGACAGATTGATTCCGACGTACGGGGCGACGCCTCAAACTAGAGCATGTCTCCACAACCGTGATGACAGATTGATTCCGACGTACGGGGCGACGCCTCAGACTAGAGCATGTCTCCACAACCGTGATGACAGATTGATTCCGACGTACGGGGCGACGCCTCAAACAAGAACACGGCTACACCACCGTGATACCGCATCGTCGTTTTTTTTACACCAGAAAGAGAGGTAGTCCCCTAACTTAACATGTCTGCCCTTATAAAAATCTTCTTATAGAATATGGTATTTTAAAGAGACTCATCCATATGGAGTTACTCTCCACATTTGCTTCGTCTGGAAAGCTTCCCTTTTTTTAAAAAAAAAAAGGAAATAGTGTAGTGCTCAAGAGCTAATACTTTGAGAACCGTGTTCACCAAGAGACTAGCTCCGTCACAGATGAGTGATCAGGGCGGTAAATGGCCTAGATAAGCATTCATTCTAAATAACCTACATACACCAAGTCTTTAATTCAGGTCTGTCGAGTGCTGTTGAAAAAATAGAAAGAAAGAAAGAAAGACTTCATTCAAAACGTCGGCCTTTTCAGACGGATAAGTGAGTCAACAATTCGTCTTTCTCTACCCGTTAAAATTGAATTACGAAATAGTTTTGAACTCAGTTGGCTAAAAACTATAACTTCTTTTATTTCCATACCAAATTTATCTGAAACAAAGATGTTTGACAAAATGTTGAGTTGATGACTATAGGACTTGAGCTTACATTTGTGTTTTTAACAATGTTAACTTCCTAACATCAACGAAAACCCGTTGCGATTTACAACAAAACAACAACAACAACAAAATAATTTTTTTTAAAATTGTAGGCTTGAATGGGGATGGAATCACAAGTAATAAAACACATATCTGAGTTACATGCCTTACTGGCTGCACACGAGAGTGCCTGGTAGACTTTAGCGTAGCATTCCTGAACATGATATTTCATCTAATACAAAATCGCTGGTGGAAGTTTTAACGTTGATGGTGAGGATAGAGTTAGGGGTGGACGGAGGTGGTGATGGAAATAGAGGTGGACGGAGGCGGTGATGGAGTTAGGGGTGGACGGAGGCGGTGATGGAGTTAGGGGTGGACGGAGGCGGTGATGGAGTTAGGGGTGGACGGAGGCGGTGATTGAGTTAGGGGTGGACGGAGGCGGTGATGGAGTTAGGGGTGGACGGAGGTGGTGATGGAGTTAAGGGTGGACGGAGTTGGTGATGGAGTTAAGGGTGGACGGAGTTGGTGATGGAGTTAAGGGTGGACGGAGGTGGTGATGGAGTTAGGGGTGGACGGAGTTGGTGATGGAGTTAGGGGTGGATGGAGTTGGTGATGGAGTTAGGGGTGGACGGAGTTGGTGATGGAGTTAGGGGTGGATGGAGTTGGTGATGGAGTTAAGGGTGGATGGAGTTGGTGATGGAGTTAGGGGTGGACGGAGGCGGTGATGGAATTAGGGGTGGACGGAGGTGGTGATGGAGTTAAGGGTGGAGCACCGAACTCCGGCACAAAAGCAGAGCCTAGTGTGTTTGCTTTAAGAAAAACGCTTTTATTGAGGCTAAGCCTGGCTGCCAATGTCTGCAAACGCTCAGACCACGAGTGTATGTGCTAAGCCATGGCCTGGATTCATCCCAGCCCCCCTCCACCCCACCCCACCCCCTACACCCCCCCCCGGCCATAGATAGCGCAATAAATATAAATACTTCATTTAAAAAAAAAGGGATCATCTGTTTAAGTCCAAGATTTTACTGGTACAAAAAGACTTTTGGTAATCAGAGATAGAGCTATACTTACACTAATAAGAGATCAACTAACGGGGAAGTCTCGTTTACCAACTGGTGAGACATTCTTCAGACATCGATCCTTCGCACAAGCTGCATATTTGAAACATCGATTACAACCGTGTCCGGAAATTTGTTTGAAAGAAATTTCCTCGACGGAAAATGGATCGACGGAATTTTGGTCGAACGGAAATTCGATCGAATTTTATGCTCAGATCACACCGTCAAATTTTGCGTCAAATTTCTTTTTGAGCGCATTATTTTGTTTTATTCTATAGTATAATGCGTTCAAAAAGAAATTTGACGCAAAATTTCCGGTAGCCGATTACATCATATCTATAGTTAAAGTGGCTTCACACCTGACTCCAGTGCAATACATCGAAGGTGGTCTCCTCATACCAACCCAACCCATCCCTGTATTTATCCACTTTTTCGCACCCAGCCGAATGTGCTCCCTTCATCCTCTGTTTCTCTTCTATTTCCTCCCTACCATTTGTCTCGCCAACTCCCCTCATCCCCTGCCTCTATCCTGTTTTCTTCTCCTGTCACTCTTCCATTCCCTCCATCCCCTGTCTCTATCATGTTTTCTTCTCGTGTCACTCTTCCATTCCCTTCATCCCCTGGCTGCCTCCAAGTCCCTCATTTCCCTTCTTCTCTTCCATTCGCTCAATGACATGTCACGCTTCTCCCCCCCCCGACTCTTTCCAAATCTCTCTATTCCATGTCTCTCTTTCACTCCCTCCATTTCCTGTTTCTTTTTCACTCCCTCAATCCCTTGTCTCTCTCTCACTGTATCCCTATTTTATAATCTACTTTCTCCCCTTTTCTTTCCCTCTCTCTCTTTCACTCTCTCTCTCTCTCTCTCTCACTCTTACTCTCCTCTCTCTCACTCTTACTCTCCTCTCTCTCACTCTCTCTCATTCTCTCTCTCTCTCTCACGCACACACACATACAGACTTATATAAATACTTATATGCAATACATACAAACATTTATTGGATACCCTAATGCTAACGTTACGCCAGTCTTTTAGGTTGCGCTGTTCTTACAACCTTTCCCCATCACGGGTCAATGGTGTCCTCCAAAAGGTGCCTCGAAACGCACGAATAAATATCGGTTGCATTGAGGACCCCCAATAGCCCCATTGAAGTGATACAGCCAGGTCTCCTGGTCGTGAGACTGTCCTTAATGTGGGGTTCTGTAGCCCCACGTTGAATTCAATGGGTACAAAAAAGTTGTCACGATTACCGTAAACATCTTTTTTTTTCTTCTTCTTTTTTTTTATTTTTTTATTTTTTTTATTTTTTTTTTTTTAATTTCCGTCACACGGAAAAAGAAATTAATAACCATTGGTTAAACAATGAAGGAAATACTTAATGTGGGGTTCTGTAGCCCCACGTTGAATTCAATGGGTACAAAAAAGTTGTTACGATTACCGTAAACATCTTTTTTTTTCTTCTTCTTTTTTTTTATTTTTTTATTTTTTTTATTTTTTTTTTTTTAAGTTCCGTCACACGGAAAAAGAAATTCATAACCATTGGTTAAACAATGAAGGAAATCGCAGATCAAGGTATGTGGAAGCTTGAAATGGAAAGACAGGACAATGAAAGAAGAATGTTTCGGCTAAGAGCTTTCCTCGGCAGACCGGACAAATGAAGAAACAACAAGAAACAAAAAGGTGCTTCGTTGAATATCCTTTAATCAATGAATCACCTTAGAGATATAGCATAGCATAAAAAAATACATTTAAAAAAAGGGAATCAGGTGTAACAATAATTTACTTATACACCATAATGACGTCGTTGTTATATTTTGAGAGGTATTCCAATGATCTGAAAGCAAAGGTATCAAATATAACGATGATGCCCAGGTAGCAGACTGCAAACTGTTCTTTTCATTCCTGCACCATTCTGAAGACCACGGGCCCCATGGGAACAGACAGTAATACCAAAACAATGTCGAGCATGGCATGTTACGGATCAAATAGTTTAAAAACCCACATATTTATTTTATATCCAAAATCTTGAGTAGTCGGCTAAATGCAACAGGTCTATAGACCTGGCCAAGTTGTTCTTTTGTATCAGACGAACGTGATAGCATTGTGTGGCTGTTGAAGTAACTCGTGGTAAATTGACAAGGTAAAGCACAGGGTGGGGTGGTAGTAGTGTATGGTGGAACACAGAGAAAGGTAGCAGGAGTGTATGGTAGAACATACATTGGGAAAGCAGGCGTGTATGGTAGAATATAGAGTGGGGTAGCAGGAGGATATGATAGAACACAGAGTGGGGTAGCAGGAATGTCTGATGAAGCACAGAGTGGGGTAGCAGCAGGGTATGGTAGAACACAGAGTGGCGTAGCAGGAGTGTATGGTAGAACACAGAGTGGGGTAGCAGCAGGGTATGGTAGAACACAGAGTGGCGTAGCAGGAGTGTATGGTAGACCACAGAGTGGCGTAGCAGCAGGGTATGGTAGAACACAGAGTGGCGTAGCAGGAGTGTATGGTAGAACACAGAGTGGGGTAGCAGCAGGGTATGGTAGAACACAGAGTGGCGTAGCAGGAGTGTATGGTAGAACACAGAGTGGGGTAGCAGCAGGGTATGGTAGAACACAGAGTGGGGTAGCAGGAATGCCTGATAAAGCACAGAGTGGGGTAGCAGGAATGCCTGATGAAGCACAGAGTGGGGTAGCAGGAATGCCTGATGAAGCACAGAGTGGGGTAGCAGGAATGCCTGATGAAGCACAGAGTGGGGTAGCAGGAATGCCTGATGAAGCACAGAGTGGGGTAGTAAGATTGTATAATAAAACACATAGCTCGGTTACATGCTCTAATATGATGCTTGAAATAAAGTTAAACATAATTCTAACACTGCTCAACAAAATTTTTGTTATTGAAACTAAAACAAAGGCATCCGTACATTTTAACGCTCTTACTCCAAATGTGACGTCAGAATCTGTCTAGATTTAAAGATTTGCATGCATTAAAAAAAAGACAGATATCGAGATAATCACGACAAGCGCCTTGCGATAATTTCCGCCCGCTGTTGCGAAAACTCATCACAATTCAGTATTTTAAAAAGAGGCATCTATGTCTTGATATTTGCATTTCTAAAATCATTAAAACAATTAACACTTATTATTCTGCTGTATATTACACGACTACCCTATCCCCTTTTCCCGCAGCTCAGTTACATAACACTTATTATTCTGCTGTATATTACACGACTACCCTATCCCCTTTTCCCGCAGCTCAGTTACATAACACTTATTATTCTGCTGTATATTACACGACTACCCTATCCCCTTTTCCCGCAGCTCAGTTACAATTACTTTTGTTCTCTAAACAGGACCTTAAGTTGCCAAATCAATCAGTATTGTCACTTAAGGAGTTCATTGACGGCTGATTTCTGTCGGAGATCACAATACTTGAGTTCTCGTGTGTTTACACAATGTTAAACGTCGGGCCTACCCTAACCATTTTTCGTGCCCTAAACTAAATTATCTTTTCTATAAAAAAAAATGTGAAAACTGAAATTTAAATTTACAAAAAACTTTATGTACCATTTTAATTAAATTTTATATTAACTGAATGTGATAATAGTGTATCGTCTTTAAAAGTGTAACCAAACTTTTGCCTGTGTTTTCTACTATATTATCGGAAAATCGTAATACAAAGAATTTATTCATCTAAAGAGTAATCTCTTCACCGTTTTTCACTTCTGTAACAGCCTTGAGTATCTTTCTTTTTTTCTTTTTTTTTTTTTTTTAACAGATAAATGTAATTAAACTCATAACAAAACACACCCACTTTACTTTTTGCAAAGAAAAAATATAACCATATTTTCAATTTTTGAAAGAAAATCTTAAACCCATCTCCATTTTCCAAAATTAAATATTCAAGCATGTAAAGCTATTGAGTTGTGAAATNAAATGTAACCATTTTTTGTGAAAGACATGGATTTTCTTAATTGGTAAAAATATGTTTATTATAAAAAAAAAAAAAAGAATTTAACATCTCTTTTTCAAAATTGTAATATCATTGGATTAAAATATATTTTAATCCAAGTAAAAATGTACACATCCCTTTCTTTTTCTTACACCAAATGTCTGCACCTAAGAAATTTAATTATTTATCAAATTCATTCGTTTATTCTGAGGCGTGTCTTGTGCTGCCTGGGACAAACTGAAGGACAACCCCCCCCCCCCTTTTTTCCCGATTTACATAAAAATTAATAAAATCATCCAAGGGATTTTAGCCCCTAGTTACCCAAACACACAGTTTTTTTGCAGTTCATATGGTTTGCTCTTATTGGGATGAGTGATAAGTGCATTAGTGAATGCTATATTGCTATAGAGTTTGGCTGCACTGATTGACTTTAAACGGTATTACTTATTAAAAAGTATATTTAAAGGTTAATTTTTTATTATGTTATAAAGTTATAAAAGTATATTTTTAGAGTTAAAAAAAACAACTAAAAAAAAATTAAATGTTAAAAATGCAAAGCTAAATTTTTGTGAATTTTATTAAAATTTAAAAAGCAAGACACATTATATTTATTAATTTTACTTTTATGAAGGGACAACTACATTTTCAGTTTTGTCAAGCGCGATTATTAAATCAAAGAAAATTAGATCTTTGGCTTAAATAGGCATTGGGCTATGACGTCATTTGCCTGTTTATTTATATGAAATTAATTTTAATTTTATTTCGCAATATTAACAACGCACCAAAAACAACAGATTTTTGCATTTTCCCGATAAATGTGGCTACGATGTAATTCTTAGATCATAATTTTTTTGATAAATTTTTATTTTCATAACTTTCAAACTTGTATAAAATTCTTTCTGTATTTCGTTTGCATAATGAAGATTTTAATTTTCAAACGAAGCTTCATAAATTAAAATCCTGACATGCTGCATAAGATCTGTTCTCACATTGGCTAGCAACAGTGTAGATTTAGTTTTGCAATCCCTAACCTCAAAAACAAGTTCTTCCTGGCTCATTGAAACCCAAAACCTCAATAACTAGTGCTGCCTGGGTCATTGCAATCCATGATCTTAATAACTAGTGCTGCCTGGCTCATTGCAATCCATGATCTCAATTACTAGTGCTGCCTGGCTCATTGCAATCCATGATCTCATGAACCAGTGCTGAAAGGGTCATTGCAGCCATGATCTCAATAACTAGTGCTGCCTGGCTCATTGCAATCCATGACCTAAATAACTAGTGCTGCCTGGCTCATTGCAATCCATGACCTCAATAACTAGATCTGCCTGGCTCCTTGCAATCCATGATCTCAATAACTAGTGCTGCCTGGCTCATTGCAATCCATGACCTAAATAACTAGTGCTGCCTGGCTCATTGCAATCCATGATCTCAATAACTAGTGCTGCCTGGCTCATTGCAATCCATGACCTAAATAACTAGTGCTGCCTGGCTCATTGTAGCCATGATCTCAATAACTAGTACTGCCTGGCTCATTGCAATCCATGATCTCAATAACTAGTGCTACCTGGTTCATTGCAGCCATGATCTCAAAAACTAGTGCTGCCGGCTCATTGCAATCCATGACCTTAATAACCTGTGCTGCCCGGCTCATTGCAATCCATGACCTCAATAACTTGTGCTGCCTTGCCTGTTGCAATCCATGATCTCAACGCACCAGTTAGTGGCTTAGACCAACGCGCCCGTTTATTTAAGGCGTAGCTCCACATCTTGCTCTACTGTGTGCTCCCTTAAGGTATGTTTGGGCTCGATCAATATGGAGATAAGATGAAATTCGACTATCGGTTTATAATATTTGTTCGTGTGTGTGCTTCACAATTTCATTTCATTGTGAAACTACGTCTTAAATGGTATGATCTAAGCAATATTTTCTGGGGCATCATGACCTTCCGCTGCCTGATGATGTGCCTTTTACCCTCGGGGGTTGGCTTTTCTCACCACTCACGCCCTCACCGGGACCCTATTGGTATGTGTTAACCCACCCCCCCTTCCCCGAAACCCACTCATCCACTCGAAACCCTCCATAACCTAATCCCAATACATTCATTCATGACCCTCCCCCTCCCCCCCCCCCCC
>CAXITT010000204.1:265966-307796 GCA_964033795.1 Lymnaea stagnalis
GGTGGGGCTCTCCCATATTGTTCACACTGCTAAATTGTAATTTTGTATTATTAATTTTTAAAAATCATTTATACAATCATCGGTTTTGTTAGTGAGTGGCAGGCTTGGTGGGAGGCAGAAATCTTCGGACGGGAAATTGCCCCCCCCCCCCCATATCGTCAAGCTTTCGAATAGAAACTTGGCACATTGGACTCGTTGCCGACGACAACACACTATATCAACCCCAAATCCGAAAGTTCAGTTTTTCCTGTTTTTCAAGGGGACCATGAAGGAAAATTCACGATAACTGAGCGAAATGATATTTTAAACAAAATTATCGCAATTGCGTTTGTTGAGTAATATTTTCTTTTAGTTTCCTGAAATAGTAGGTGAAATAAATCTGCGGTGTAAAATCTGGTGGATCATTAGAATATTGATATGGTGCAGGGGCGTGGAAAAAAATGTGCGGCTGCGAGCCTTTTGGAGGGGGTGGGGGGAGATCACTAACTGGGATTCTTATAAAGTACCTTACTTGTAAGTATGTTTTGTCCAATTTTCAGCCCCCTCCCTCAATAGTTCGATTTTACATTTTATAAAGGATTTATACGAAAAACAGAGTTGTTTTTTTAAAAGGGTTTAGTTTAATTATATTTATTGCAACAGTCACGTAGAGTGTTTAGGTAAAGTTACATTGTAATGTCGAGTGTTTAGGTAAAGTTACATTGTAATGTCGAGTGTTTAGGTAAAGTTACATTGTAATGTCGAGTGTTTAGGTAAAGTTACATTGTAATGTCGAGTGTTTAGGTAAAGTTACATTGTAATGTCGAGTGTTTAGGTAAAGTTACATTGTAATGTCGAGTGTTTAGGTAAAGTTACATTGTAATGTCGAGTGTTTAGGTAAAGTTACATTGTAATGTCGAGTGTTTAGGTAAAGTTACATTGTAATGTCGAGTGTTTAGGTAAAGTTACATTGTAATGTCTTTCTACTCCAGACTCACTAGAGTGATTAGGTAAAGTTACATTGTAATGTCTCTCTACTCCAGACTCACTAACGGGAGCTTTGCCGGACCTGAGTTTGAAGACGATGACCTGAGCTACGATGATGATGAAGACTGGGCCAACCCATGGGACTCCGAGATGGCGAATAACTCGGACAGCACCACCCCTGGGCCCAACACCATCACCACCAGGCTCCCCGGAAACTACACCTGGAACAACGGAAGCAGCGGCAACGAGACCGACGGCAACTACACGGGAGGGTCCGATTTGTCCAACGGCGAGGATGGTTGGGAGAGTTTGATCGATGACAACGACTTCACCGCTGAGAGAATCAGGGTAAATAAGGGCTGTGACGGGTATATTGGGGTTATGCTTCGATTGGTAAGGATTATAGGGTGAATGTTAGGGTTATAGTTTGATGGTTGGCGTTATAATTTGATGGTTAGGGTTTATGATATGATAGGATTATAGTTTGATGGGTATGGCTGTAGTTTGATTATTATGGTTATAGTATTAGATAGTAGGGTTTCAGTTAGATGGTTAGGGTTACAGTTAGATGATTAGGGTTACAGTTAGATGGTTAGGGTTACAGTTAGATGGTTAGGGTTACAGTTAGATAGTTAAGGTTACATTTTGATAGTTAGGGTTACAGTTAGATGGTTAGGGTTACAGTTAGATAGTTAAGGTTACAGTTTGATAGTTAGGTTTACAGTTAGATGGTTAGGGTAACAGTTTGATAGTTAAGGTAACAGTTTGATAGTTAGGGTTACAGTTAGATGGTTAGGGTTACAGTTAGATAGTTAAGGTTACAGTTTGATAGTTCGGGTTACAGTTAGATGGTTAGGGTTAAAGTTAGATCGTTAGGGTTACAGTTAGATGGTTAGGGTTACAGTAGATGGTTAGGGTTACAGTTAGATGGTTAGGGTGACAGTTAGATGGTTAGGGTTACAGTTAGATAGATAGGGTTACCGTTTGATAGTTAAGGTTACAGTTTGATAGTTAGGGTTACAGTTAGATGTTTTGGGTTACAGTTAGATGGTTAGGGTTACAGTTAGATGGTTAGGGCTACAGTTAGATGGTTAGGGTTACAGTTTGATCGTTAGGGTTACAGTTAGATGGTTAGGGTTACAGTTTGATAGTTAGGGTTACAGTTTGATAGTTAGGGCTACAATTTGAGAATAAACGTTATACCTTGAAAATTAGGTGGTGCTTGGGGCATTAAACACTATATGGTGCTCAGGTGGTGCTTGGGGCATTAAACACTTTAAGGTGCTCAGTTGGGGCTTTGGGAAATTAACCACTTTATGCTGCTCAAGTGGTGCTTGGGGCATTTAATACTTTAAGGTGCTCAGGTGGGTCTTTGGGACATTAACCGCTTTTATGTGCTGAGGTGCGACTTTCGTGCAATAACCCCTTTAAGGTGCTCAAGTGGGGCTTTGGGGAATTAACTACTTTAAGGTGCTCAGTTGGGGCTTAGGGGTAATAACCACTTTAAGGTGGTCAGTTGGGGCTTAGGGGTAATAACCACTTTAAGGTGGTCAGTTGGGGCTTAGGGGTAATAACCACTTTAAGGTGGTCAGTTGGGGCTTAGGGGTAATAACCACTTTAAGGTGGTCAGTTGTGGCTTAGGGGTAATAACCACTTTAAGGTGCTCAGTTGGGGCTTAGGGGTAATAACCACTTTAAGGTGATCAGTTGGGGCTTAGGGGTAATAACCACTTTAAGGTGGTCAGTTGGGGCTTAGGGGTAATAACCACTTTAAGGTGGTCAGTTGGGGCTTAGGGGTAATAACCACTTTAAGGTGCTCAGTTGGGGCTTAGGGGTAATAACCACTTTAAGGTGGTCAGTTGGGGCTTAGGGGTAATAACCACTTTAAGGTGGTCAGTTGGGGCTTAGGGGTAATAACCACTTTAAGGTGCTTAAGTGGGACTTTGGGACAATAACCACTTTAGGGTGCTCAGGAGGGCCGTCGGGCAAAAAGGTTGGGATACACTGATTGACCCCCAAATGTAGTGTTTAGTTACTATTTTGTGTCATTATTGATTGATTTGTTTTGTTATTAAAGGAAAAGGTCGAGTGGTTCTCAGAACTCGACCAAAAAGAACAGCTGAAGTACGTCCTCCACGACCTTGTTGATATCATGTGCAGGTCAGCCAGGCAGTACCTGTCTTTCGTCGGCCACTTCGAACAGGCTGTCATCGACTTCAGGAAGGAAGACAATTAAAGACATCAGGTACGCCGTTCACGCAAGGAAAGGACCACTTTAAAATCTTTATGCCGCATGAAAAGGGATTTGATTGGAGTTACATTGACAGCCTATATAGAAGTGTCTCGCGATCTTTTCAATGCTCCGCAAACGATCCCCACATACCGAATGCTTTGCCTAGTCTTGTACCAGTTACAAATAGTTTCATCAAGTCTTCCCCAACTTACAAAAGTCACATTGCTTTTTAAAATTTGTAGAAAAATTGGACTGCTAATTAATTTATTCATTTAGTTGTTACGTAATTTGAAATGTTCATTAAAGAAATGTTTATAAACATGTAGCAATTTAAATCATAAATTTACGCCCTTATCATATCTTGCAACCCTTGCAACCCCTGAAATACCAACCTCGCACTCAAGGTGTGTGGGAGCACCCCAGGTTTGGAAACCTTGCTCCTAGGCGTTATAAGACAACCAATGGTGGGTCGTTGATTTATGAAACTACCAATGGTGGTCCATTGATTTATGAAATTACCAATGGCGGCTTATGGCTTTATGAGACTACCAGCCACGGTCCATGGCTTTATGAGAATAGCAATGGGCTTATGGCTCAATAAATCTATCAAAGGTGGTTCCTGGTGTCATGTGAACATAGATTCAGAATAACAGTTTTTTTTTTTTTTTTTTTTTTTTTTTTTTTTTTTTTTTTTTTTTTTTTTTTTTTCTGGGGGGGGGGGGGGCTATAGCTTCAAAAGAACATACATTTGGGGTTGAAGTGGGGGTGGGGGTTGTTGGGGGTGGGTATTCAACTTAAGATTAGTGGCTTTTTTTTTTAATTACTCAATTTTTGTTCCGGTTGATTAGCAGCATTCTGATTGAGTTCAAAAAAACTCGGAATAAAAGTAAACTAAGCTAAGAAGTTGTTTGTGCAGACTTGGAGACTATCGCTATATAGCAATTTAACTTGGTTTGCTACATGACAACTTAAACTTGTTTCGCTATAACAACTTTTACTTGTTTTGTTACATGTTTCGCTATATAACAACTTTTTCTTGTTTTGTTACATGTTTCGCTATATTACAACTTTTAACTTGTTTTCTTGTTCATTTGTTTCCCCAGGGATTGGTTTTTCGAAGTCAGCAGCTCAATATTTAAGAAGGAGATTTTGTGCGTGTGTTGTATGGAAAAGTTTGTTTATTATTTTTATTGTTTCGAATAAAACACTATTTTCATATTTTATTTTTAAAAAGTTTTATCTTTTTCATGGCCAAGGCAAATTAAACATATTTTTTTTTTAAATACACGTCATATCAAATTTCAAAATTTTCTATATATTATACTAAATAAATGTCTCAATGCTAAATTCATGCTCAATATTTAATTTTCATCTTTCATTTTCTCCTCAAGTTGTATATTAATTTTAAGTCTAAATAAATGCACTGCGGCAGTGGCTACTGTTGCCCTTGGAAACGGTCGTAGCTCTACGTGACTCTGCGACGATCATATTTATAACAAGAATAGAATTACCCCCTCTTAAATGAGGTGATTAGTAATTTAGTAATTTTAAAAATAACAGAAGTAAAAAAAAAAAAATTAAAAGGGACGTTGCTATATATTCTGAAAATGCAACGACTTTCCGAGGGTTGTCTCTCCTGTTACCAATTTATTTTCTGTGCTTTGCAATCATTCAAGAGGCTTTATGAAGGGAATTATCTGTATATATATATATATAGAGAGAGAGAGAGAGAGAGAGATAGACAGACAGACAGACAGACAGACAGACAGACAGACAGACAGACAGACAGACAGACAGACAGACAGATAGACAGACAGACAGACAGACAGACAGATAGACAGATAGACAGATAGACAGATAGACAGATAGATAGATAGACACATAGACAGATAGACAGATAGACAGATAGACAGATAGACAGATAGATAGATAGATAGATAGATAGATAGATAGATAGATAGATAGATAGATAGATAGATAGATAGATAGATAGATAGATAGATAGATAGATAGATAGATAGATGGATAGATAGATAGATATCACTATTAAGGTGGTTTGATGGCTCACAGCGCTTCACATAAGAATTAGCTGTTACAGAAAATTAAACATTAAAAAACAACAAAAAAACAACAAAAGGTGAAAAGCTTGACCTCACCCACCCAAGTACTCACCTATCCAAGTACTATCTACCACTGTCCAGCCATGGACAGCACCCAGCAGCATCGAGCGTTATTTATCAGTTAGGATTGGGGGGGGGGTGAGAATGAGTGGGTATTATACAGTTTGAAGAGATGGGTCTTGAGGGCAGTTTTGAAGGCTGGGACGGTCGGTATATTGCTGATGTGTGATGGGAGAGAATTCCATTGTGTGTGTGCGGGGGGGGGGGGAACAGAAAGAGAGAGATCGTTCACTGTATGTTTTAGTGCGTGTTCTGGGAGCAGGGTATATAGATATAATGCAAGACTGTTTCAAAAGTTCCAGATGGACACGTGCTTGTTTTATTTGCTCTGCTGTTTGATGACGTCGACGAATGATTGTTTTCATCAGGGTTCCCTCCCAAGCTCTAGGAGGTATGGACGGTCAGTGAATAGGCACACGGGTCACTTCAGAAGGTTTCAGGGGACCCTCTTCCCCAAAAGAAACTCGGAAGTTGGACAGAAATGCCACGTAAAGACGAAAGTGCAGCCTGGGGCAGACCGCCTCCTGCGAACCCCCACATCCCACACCACCGTTTACCTTAAACCAACGTGTGACACGACACTGACCTTAGACACATCTTCAAGTTTATTTTATTGTCAATGTCATCCCTTGTTTTGTCACACGTGCCTTTTACCAGAAGGTCGCTTCAGTATCACCTTGACACATATCAATCTAACACAAGGAGATTTTAATCCAT
Source organism: Lymnaea stagnalis (assembly GCA_964033795.1). Taxonomy (NCBI): domain Eukaryota; kingdom Metazoa; phylum Mollusca; class Gastropoda; family Lymnaeidae; genus Lymnaea; species Lymnaea stagnalis. Next base: position 272,062 of record CAXITT010000204.1, read on the forward strand.
CTTTCTATCTTTTATTTCCCTTTGTGGTAGTGAGGCTCAGGGGCCGCATGCGACTCTTTGAAAGAATATCCGGCTATTTTTATAAACAAAGCATGCGACTCCCTAAACATTTTCCTCACAGATTACAGTTTAGTAAACATTCACGCTCTAAATCAGTGGTTCTCAACCTTCTTAGTGCCGCGACCCTTTAACACAGTTTCTCGTGTCGTGGCGACCCCCAGCCACACAATTATTTTCGTTGCTAATTCATAGCTGTAAGGATATTTGTTTTCAGGTGGTCTTAGGCGACCCCTGGAAAAAGGGTCGCGCGACCCCCACAGGTTGAGAACCGCTACTCTAAAGAAAGAAAGAAAAAAAATAAAAAACCCAAAACGTTTTCCGACCCCTGGCCTCTCAGAGTTCAGAAGTGACCACAGGACAGTCAAGTAACTGACAGAATGATGGTACATTTACATAATAATTTGAGATCTGGGGGCTGGGGTGAAAGAATGATTCAAAGAGACTGCAGTTCTTATTGGGATAAATAGTTCTGTTTGAAAAAAAATCAACTCTCAGAAACTTGGATATATGATGTCTTAATTTCCCACTCACAAGTCACGGACAATTCACTTTGTGCGTGTATGAGGCAGAAATAACTGACATAGTCAAATGTTGAAAAAGGTAGACATTTTTTATTTTTTTAAAATCTGGTTTAGAGTGTAAAGAATGAAGGCTGCGTGGTTTCCAATGACGACCAGCGTATATAATCTCGAACAAAAAGACAGTATCGCTCGTAATGCACTTTTAAAAGTAATGACAGATGACAGCGGTGTGTTGGTGGTGTCTTGAAGCCTGAGGGTGTTTCTTAATGTTTATATATGTAGTGGACCAAAAGTTACGCAACAAGAAATGGTGAGAAGAGACGAAGAAAGTAGTGGGGGTCGGGGGGGGGGGGGAATTCAAGGACGGGATTAGGAAAGGCTCCATGAGGTTTGAGAATGTCGTCGAGAAGAGGTTCGAGGTGGCGAAAAAAAAAATACACTTGGAGAGAAAGAGTGAGCTGTTCTGATCTAATACCCCAATGGCTCACATGTGATTCCTTAATAACACTTTTTGCTGCCCCATAAAACATGTAGGTCCCAATGACCCCAATGTAATTTCCCAGTGACCCCAAGTAATGCCACAACTATCCCATCTAATGCGACATCCACCACATGTGATGCCACAATAACCCCATGCGATGCCCTGATGACCCCATCTAACGCTCCAATGATCCCATGTACAGGCCCAAATGACCCAAAGAGATCCCCCAATGACCTCCATATGGCACTGTAAAACGCAACCCCCCCTCCCCCCCAAAAAAATAAAATAAAAATAAAAATAAAAAATAAAAATAAAAAAACTTGAACAGAAAGTGTGTGTGGGGGGCGAATCGATTGAGACCAGTTTAAAATGTTGGTCACATTAGAGGAAATACTTTGAAACAAGTTGAACAGATACTGAGACATGCCTCGTTGGAACTTTGCTCAATGTCAGACACAAAAGAGTAAATGTAAGACACAATAAGTAAATGTAAGACACAATAAGTAAATGTAAGACACAAAAAAGTAAATGTAAGACATATTAAGTAAATGTAAGACACAATAAGTAAATGGAAGACACAAAAAGAAAATGTAAGACACAAAAAGTAAATGTAAGACACAATAAGTAAATGGAAGACACAAAAAGTAAATGTAAGACACAATAAGTAAATGGAAGACACAATAAGTAAATGTAAGACACAATAAGTAAATGGAAGACACAAAAAGTAAATGTAAGACACAATAAGTAAATGGAAGACACAATAAGTAAATGTAAGACACAATAAGTAAATGGAAGACACAAAAAGTAAATGTAAAGTAGAAAAGTAAACGTAAGACACACAAAATAAATGTAAGTTAAGATGAAAAGATTAAATGTAAGACACAAAATAAATGTAAGTTAAGATGAAAAGATTAAATGTAAGACACAAAATAAAAATGTAAGTTAAGATGAAAAGATTAAATGTAAGACACAAAATAAAAATGTAAGTTAAGATGAAAATATTAAATGTAAGACACAAAATAAAAATGTACTATAAAAAGAGTAAATGTAAGAAATACAAATTTAATGTAGGACACAAAAAGTAAATGTAAGACTAAATTGATAAATTACTGACTTTTGATGATGTGACGTAGGTTTTAAAAAAATAAATAAAATAATATCCATCGTTTTATGGTCCTACGAAATCTTGACTTTTTAAAATAAAATTACTTTTAACTGAATTAGTGAAACATTGTATATTAGTTTGATAATGAGGGGTGGGCATGGAGGAGTACAGGGATGGGGTATATACATATATGTATATACATCTATTAGGCTATATACCCGGCGTGGCCCGGTATTACATTAGGACCCCCATCCTGGTGTGACCCCCGCTCACATTTGGACCCCGATCCCATTCTGACACCGATCTCGGCGCAGTCCCATTTGGCGGTGTGATCCCAATCCCGGTGGATCCATTCAAGGTTAGGATCCCGATCCCGGTGGATACCCGTTTTCTGCTGCGATCCTGATCCCATTGGGATAAAGATTATGATGGGATCCCGACCCCTTTGTTTCTATTCTGATATATAAAAAAATACTCAGTGTTACTGAGAGAAAAGTAAACTCCGGGACAGTATAGAAATAAATAGAACTAACTAACATTTCAATATTCCCTTAGATCTCACTATATATCCCCCTGGAACAATTTAGAACTTTCTGGAACATACTAGATTAAATTTAATAACCTGCTCGAAACATATGTAAAAACTACGTATCTAATTATTTTTCAAATACGATACAAATCTTCAACAAATGCCATAATTACAACTCTTTTTCTTTTAAATTAATCGAGGGGCCCCGGGCGCCCATTCCATAACAGTACCGATCATGGGCGCCCGCAGAAAACTTTCTAGGGGGGGCAAAAAAATCTATTAACTTTCCAGGGGGGGGGGCAAAATTTTTTTAGTAATGTTTTAATGTAGTTTTAATTTACTGTAGAGTATTTGTATGGTGAACGAACGGACAGGACATCAGCTTAGTTACTTTCTCTTTATTTTCTCTTTACTTTAATACATTTTTTGTCTAAAAATTTTTTATCCAATCAATCCGGGGGGGGGGGGCAAGTGCCCCTCCTTGCCCCTACCTCCCGGCGCCCATGGTACCGATATAGTTATATCTGAGCTAGGGGGCGCTATAAAATCAGACGGATAAATAATAAAGTTAAAATTCAAAATTTGTTCCATAAAAATCTATTTAAAAATGCCTTAGATATAGCTTTTTAAAATTATGGAAGTTTCTGGAAAATTTTAGATCGGATATTCTTAGTTTTAAATCCACCGATATATCAATACAGCCAATGAAGGTTATTGCTACAACGCTAGGCCTTTATCCATCAATTCACATAAAAACTATAGTGTTCTCTAAGCCTATTGATACTTAGAGAAATGGATACTATGAGTTCAGTACCCTTCGGTATTTGAATAAGGATAATACAAAGTTTGGTCAAGATCCATCAACTCATGTAGGAGTATTTGTTTCTAATTATTTTTATATAGTTCATATAAGAAAAAAGAACGAATTTGCCCCCCCCCCCCGCCCCAAACGTAATGTTATAAAAAGTTCATAACCCCTTAAGTTTTTTTCTGGATTATGATGGATATATGTACCAAATTTGGTCAAGATCCATCAATCCATGTAAAAGCCTTTGTGGAACAAACCCACAAACAAACCAACAAAATTTCACTTTTATGTATATATATATTAAAAGTACCATCGCTTGTGGCACTCTGCCAGGGTAGCAGCATTACGACAAAAAAGGTTCTTGAGATGCCCATCATTCCCCTTTCTCTCACTCTCCCCTCCCTCCCCCCCCCACGTTTTAAAATACACCTTCTTTCAGTAAATGTTTGAGATGGGGAGTCAGTCACGTAACTGGGTCATGTGACACCGGGGGTTGGGGGGTTTGTAGGGGGACCAAGACTTACTCTTGCAGGGGGGTGCCACCAACTCCTTGGGCGTCCAGTAGTATAAGTTATCATGTTATCTGCTCTCGAGCGCGCGGATGATCTACATACGCTACAAGGGATGAATTAGCGCTCCTACCTCCCCCCTTTTTTTGCTCACACAACAAAGTGGCATATCGCGCTCTGGTATTTCAGACATACTGAATTCTTTCAGGACAATTGAATTCTTTAAGGACAATTGAATTCTTTCAGGACAATTGAATTCTTTGGGACCAATTAAATTCTTTCAGAACAATTAAATTCTTTCAGACCAATAAAATTGTTGCAGACCAATTGAATTCTTTCAGCCCAATTGAATTCTTTCAGACCAATTGAGTTGTTTAGGACCAATTGAATTCGTTCAGACCAATTGAATTCTTTCAGACCAATTGAATTCTTTCAGACTAATTGAATTCTTTAGGATTCTTTAGGATTAATTGAAATCTTTCAGACCAAATTAAACTCTTTCAGACCTATTGAAATCTCTCAAACCAACTGAATTCTTTCAGACCAAGTGAATTCTTTCAGACCAATTGAATTTTTTCAGGCTATTGCATTCTTTCAGACCAATTGAATTCTTTCAAACAATTGAATTCTTTCAGACCATTGAATTCTTTCAGACCAATTGCAGTCTTTCAGGCCAATTGAATTCTTTCAGACCAATAATTGAATTCTTTCAGGCCAATTGAATTCTTTCAAACCAATTGAATTCTTTCAGACCAATTGCATTCTTTCAGAACAATTGAATTCTTTCAGACCAATAATTGAATTTTTTCAGGCCAATTGAATTCTTTCAAACCAATTGAATTCTTTCAGACCAAGTGCATTCTTTCAGGCCAATTGAATTCTTTCAGACCAATAATTGAATTCTTTCAGGCCAATTGAATTCTTTCAAACCAATTGAATTCTTTCAGACCAATTGAATTCTTTCAAACCAATTGAGATCTTTCAGACTTACCGACTTACTTCCACGAGGAAACTGTCGACATCTTCCGTTGACTCGTCCGGTGTCAAAAAGACAAGAATGTGGGCATATTTGCCAACAGAATAATTGGCCGTTAGAAAAAAAAAAAACTAAAAAAAATTTAACTTGCCCTACCATCCACCCCCGTGTTTTTACCCCAGCACTTCTCCCCACAAACCCCTGCTCTTAACATAACGCGATGATAATCAGCTTTCACCGTCACGGACCAAGGCACCCTGACTTGATGCCACGAACACAAATAAAGGAACGTTTCCAGTTCTGTGGCCACTTAAGCGTACAGTACATTTATACATGAACGTCTGCAGAAATGCGCCGATCATAATATATATATATATATATATATATATATATATATATATANAAATAAATATATATATATATATATATATATATATATATATATATATATTTATGTAATTGTTGGGCAAAAAAGTAGCTCTCCTCTATAATAATGCACGGAGGAGTCGATCAGCCGAAAGTGGTCGTGAAATAACAATTTGCAGAATAGCAACTCCTGTGTAGGTAGCTCCTCGTTCTAAAAGCCATTAGCTACGTCTTTTCTGGTCTGTTTTATGCCCTACAACACCATACAAGTGCCCAAAACCAGTACAATGCTCCAGAGGTCAAGTAATATGGCTACAGAGGTCAAGTAATACCGCTCCAGAGGTCAAGTAACACCGCCCCAGAGGCCAAGTAACACCACCCCAGAGGCCAAGTAACACCGCTCCAGAGACCAAGTAACACCGCTCCGGGACCAAGTAACACCGCTCCAGGAACCAAGTAACTCCGCTCCAGGAACCAAGTAACTCCGCCCCAGAGGCCAAGTAACACCGCCCCAGAGGTCAAGTAACACCGCTCCAGAGGCCAACTAACCTTCAGTATTACCATCTGATGTGGTACCGCATTCAACACCGATTAAATAGACTTATAAAGGAAGCAAGTAATATCACACAAAACAAACTACCTTCACTTGGTGAACTATTTGAAGAAAAATGCAGATGGAAAACTGAAAAAAGCCAAAAAAAATTTGTTAGATCCCATCCTCTTTTATCACAGATACCTCAGATTAGCTCGATCCCCCGTCTGTACGAATTTACCAGCGTGCTCCCCACCGGTTACCAACTCTAAATTCTCACTTAATAAGTCATTATTGTCACTCAATGAGTCTTTTATGGCTGATTGATACGCCAGAGAAATACTTTAGATGTCTTGTTTCAAAATTATTATAACTGTAAAATTTTGTCTCCGTATGTATTTATTTATGTGATGAAATCGAATACTAATATTTGAATTAATAAAAGAATCTTATTTTATTTACTTCCTTGTTTTGATTTTGATTTTGAAATCGACTTCAAAAAGTTAAGTGAGAGAAAAGATACAATTTAATCACATTAGTTCCGTTTTATTCCGCTTTGTTATTTTAGCATTTCAATCTGTGCATTAAGAATTGGTAAACAATTCTATTTAGCATTTAGTGGGTGCAGAGGCATAGCGAAGGGAGGGGGCCAGATGTCCCCAGGTGCCAGCTAGTTAGGGGCGCCAAAATGTGCTTTGCCATTATTTTATTGATGAAAGTAATGGGTTAGAGAGTTGAAAAAAGAAAAGGGGGCCGCTTTAGAGTGAATCTGGTCCCCGGGCGCCGAACACTCTTGCTACGCCCCTGAGTGGGTGGCTGTTTTATTTCAATATTTTAAGCCATGCCGTAATATCACGCGGCCCGCACACGGTTTACTCGCTATTAAAGTGGCCAGTGAATGGTTTACTCGCTGTCAAAGTGGCCAGTGAACGGTTTGCTCACTGTCAAAGTGGCCAGTGAACGGTTTACTCGCTGTCAAAGTGGCCAGTGAACGGTTTACTCACTATCAAAGTGGCCTGTGAACGGTTTACTTGCTGTCAAAGTGGCCAGTGAACGGTTTACTCACTATCAAAGTGGCAAGTGAACGGTTTACTCACTATCAAAATGGCCAGTGAACGGTTTACTCGCTGTCAAAGTGGCCAGTGAACGGTTTACTCACTATCAAAGTGGTCAGTGAACGGTTTACTCACTATCAAAGTGGTCAGTGAACGGTTTACTCACTATCAAAGTGGCAAGTGAACGGTTTACTCACTATCAAAATGGCCAGTGAACGGTTTACTCGCTGTCAAAGTGGCCAGTGTACGGTTTACTCACTATCAAAGTGGTCAGTGAACGGTTTACTCACTATCAAAGTGGCCAGTGAACGGTTTACTAACTGTCAAAGTGGCCAGTGAATGGGTTACTTGCTGTCAAAGTGGCTAGTGAACGGTTTACTCACTACAAAGTGGCCAGTGAATGGTTTACTTACTATCAAAGTGGCCAGTGAACAGTTTACTCGCTGACAAAGTGGCCAGTGAACGGTTTACTCGCTGTCAAAGTGGCCAGTGAACGGTTTACTCACTATCAAAGTGGCAAGTGAACGGTTTACTCACTATCAAAATGGCCAGTGAACGGTTTACTCGCTGTCAAAGTGGCCAGTGTACGGTTTACTCACTATCAAAGTGGTCAGTGAACGGTTTACTCACTATCAAAGTGGCCAGTGAACGGTTTACTAACTGTCAAAGTGGCCAGTGAATGGGTTACTTGCTGTCAAAGTGGCTAGTGAACGGTTTACTCACTACAAAGTGGCCAGTGAATGGTTTACTTACTATCAAAGTGGCCAGTGAACAGTTTACTCGCTGACAAAGTGGCCAGTGAACGGTTTACTCGCTGTCAAAGTGGCCAGTGAACGGTTTACTCGTTGTCAAAGTGGCCAGTGAACGGTTTACTCGCTGTCAAAGTGGCCAGTGAACGGTTTACTCGCTTTCAAAGTGGCCAGTGAACGATTTACTCGCTGTCAAAGTGGCCAGCGAAGCCTTTTGGGATGACCGCCACTGCCGTTGGGTGAAGATTTATTTGATTTTATTATTTCGTTAATAGTTATTTTTTTTTAAATTTAAGCTATACATCATGTCACATTTACAATAAGGGGAACAAGTTTCATTGTATAAACAATGAGTTATAGCTTTATTAATTTAACAGAGTATTAAAATAAAAAAAACTTCAAAATTTGACTTCACGAAACATCTTGACAACCGTAGCCGCACTCTCGGCAACAACATCGTATCTCATGTAATCACTGGTCATTGAAGCTCTTAGGACTTCAGGTAGTTTAGTAATGAGACCATTACGTGAAACACTCTAAAAGTACAACACCCTTCGATTGAGGATCTCTCTTTGTTCGTTTCGCTTATAGTGCGCACTGCAGGCAGACGTTTCATTTCTGGTGTGAGAGCGCTGACTCATCGTCCGGCATGACGTATGCTATTTTTACCTGAGAGCATTACTTTAATGTGAATAATTACCTGATCTCGGCAAATAATTCAACGGACGAAAATCATAGTGAGCCTGTTAATTATAAGATTAAAGAAATGGTGTTTTGTGGTTAAGAGGCGACACTGTACACATAATTCAATTGAAAATAGTGCAAGAAACCCAAGAACATTTTTATGATTGACAAAGTTAGTTTATTATTATTAATTTTATTTTAAAGCTAAAACACGAACTATGCTGGTATTGACACGTTATTTATAATAAAAAAACATGAAATTAATTAGACCTACTTTGCACTGTAGGCTGTCTACAATAATAATAATAATTTCCGAGTGGATCTTGCCCGCCCTGCTTTCATTGCGCACCGTGATGCGCCCTCATTCGCTGCTTCCCCCCTCGTGCGCTTGATCACGTACAGTTCACAAATGCACAGAGAAAAAAAACAAACTAGCACGGTGTCAGTACACGTACATACCCTACTAAAACGCCACCAGTAGCCACCAAAACTAAACGAAAAATGCTTCAATACCAGTCACTACCTAATATTTATAGAGACAATACAAATGAGCATCGGTGGATATATGCAGCACCATCTGGAATTATTATTATAGATAACGAATCTCTTGTCGTATTTTCCACACGTAAAATGGCTGCGTTGCCCCAGTTGGTTGGTGAATATTTTATCAAATTGTAACTAACTCAGAGAAAAAAGAAAAGTGTTTTTTATACCAATATTCTTTACCCAGAAATCGAACTAGGTGTTTAAGTTCACATGTGTAACAAGGTAGAATTCTACTTTAAAAACAAAGGACTGTAGTAAATGTAACAAGAAATGAAATTAGGTCTCACAGTGCACATGTATAGCAGAGGAGAATTCTACTTTTAAAAAAAAAGGACTGCAATAAATGTAACAAAAAATCAAATTTGCTCTCAAAGTTCACATGTATGGCAGGGGAGAATTGTACAAAAAAAAACAAACTAATGTCTGTAATAACTGTAACCAGAAGTCGGCTTTAAAGTAAAGAAAATCGGCAACTCATTTTGCCATATCTCACCGCCAGTACATACACAAAGTAGGACACTGCTCTCAATGGCTAAAATTATCTCGTCGTGATGGGAGCAGCGCAATTGATGACCTCATCATCACACCGTCAAGGGATTTTCCTCACATTTCAGTCTTATGAAAAAGGAAAGAACATTGGGTGGAAATATTGCGTGATGACCAACTTATATGTCGCTCTCAGAGTCACGACAAAGCCTGGATATAGAAATATTCCTGACACGAGCTGGAAGGCCGGAATGTTCTTACACTAAAATGTGCCTGGTCACCACCGAGCAAACAGACCCAATCAAATAACAGAAAGGCGGCGGAGGAGACCGCCACGGTCGGTGAAATCACGCGCGCCAGTGCAAACAGCTTAAACAGAGGCGAGGAAAGTGAGCCTTTGAGGGCAGTGGCGGAGCTTCATTACAAGGAAACGGGTGGACGCATAAATGTAGCAGGATCAGACGATAAATGGATGCCTGAGCTATGATGGAAAGCGAAAACTGTGAGGTTGGAACACAGGGAAGGAAACAAGGTAGGTTAAACAAAAAAAGTGGCAGGGCGGAAGAAGCATGGGTCATTAATTGGGTATTCAAAATACATGGCATCACAGAAATGACATCGTATCATTAAATGACAGGTGAAAAATGTGGCATGGTGTCACGTATACATAGTGTCAGTAAATGACAGGTGTAAAAGTGTGACATTATGTCATAAAATGACATGGTGTCACAAGTATATGGTGTCATAAAATGACATGGTGTCACAAGTATATGGTGTCATAAAATGGCAGGGTGTCACAAATGAATGGTGTCATAAAATGACATGGTGGCACAAATACATGATGTCATTAGATGACAGGTGTAAATATATGACATGGTGTCTTAAAAGGACAAAGCGCCCCATTCACATAGCCATTGGGATTAAGATGACACGGGACATAGTGTGTCTTTTCTTTATACTTAAACATAACTTTATTTCTTTTTGTTGTTGTTTTTTTAAATAGATTAATTAAGTCCGGGTGGGACATTTTCCAAGAGTTTCTCCCACTGTAGTTCCGCCCCTGCCCCAGAGTTCACAGGGAAAAGGAGTGGAGAGGCTCGTGACAACCCAATTTTTTCATATTTGTTTTAAAAAATTTCTTTGGAAGTTGAAGTTAAAAAAAAAAATAATTCTCTTACAGTCGAGGACTTTTTTTGAAGACAGTAAATTGTATAAAGCTGAATTGCAACCCAGTGTTTACATATCACATGTTTCTACAACTTGATAACTCCCCCCACCCCTCGCCCCCCCCATGGAACTCGGGCAAATGCCCGTACTGTGGTACATCTACGCCCTAACCCACCCTCACACCCACTCCCACCCGTTGTACCCTACTTACTTAATGTGCAAATACCAATTTTGGGGTGCTTTCTTTAAAATGTTAAAATCAACAATGATTGTGTATAAAATAACGCTGGGGGGCTCCAGTTGTCTGCCAGTTACTGTTGCTCAGACTTGTTCAGGGTGCGATCTCTTGCGACACGACATCGGACATATTTGACATCAGGTAAAAACAAAAATGTTGTGTTGTAACGTATCAGTGATTGTGACAGTTTAGTTGTATGCAACAAATGCAAGGTCTTCTTTACTGTATATTAAGGGCCCACGATCAATGAATTGATCAATCTGGCTCCTATGTATGTAGATAGAATTTGCAATGTTTCTGTGCCTGGTAATGAAGAGGATATGACTGGTTGCAAGGGCTGCTCAGCGAGGGTATCCTGAATTGGGGTTTGGAAGGCCCGAGGCGGTAGACGCAAATATGTCAAGTGTTGTCGCCTATACTTGTCCTTTTTGGAAGCTTTTTCCAGTCCTTGATTGTCTTTGGCAGAAATGAGAAGTTTCTGTACTGTGTTCTTGGTGTTATGAGCCGGGACTGCCTGTCATGGCCTTGTCGCTGTCTAGGGGGCAGAGGGTCGAGTTTCTGTTTAATGCTAGAGCAATTGACCAGCCCATTATTTATCCTGTACACAAAGGAGAGCCTTGAAAATTGTCGCCGTTCCTCCAATGGTGACCAGCCTAGTGTTTCCAGCATGCTGCCAACACCAGAATGTGTTCCTGTAGCGGTTTAGGACAAAACGTGCTGCCCGAGAAATTTTATGTGTATGCATATTTTTTTTAAACGTTAAAATAATGTGTAACTAAACATTAGTGTATTTATGACGTCATTATCTCACGACTAAAACATTAAAATAAAATGTCCTAACTCTATAGTTTTCATTAAAGGTTAAATGAGTTCCCCTGTGGGGATCCGTTCTATAATGTGACTTTTTAATTATCACTAAGATAGGGACTCTAAATAAATAATCAGAAAAATAGGAACACTAAAAAAGAATAATTAAAAGCTGCCCCATTAAAATCGGTTGAAAAACGTCAGAGTTATAGCTTAGGAACATGAAATAAGTAGGCCTGGCCCCGACAGATGTGATTATTACGAGTTCAAAACCCTCCAGTTTTCTTCATTAAATATTTTGAAGTGCATATGCAGCACGTTTCGTCTAGATTAAGCGTAATATTTTCTTTATAGAACAAAAAAAGAGCTAAATAATCTTTTACATTTTTAGGTTGAATAACATACACAGCTTATTTCAGCGCAATATAATCTGTTGACAAAGAGGAACAATCTGTTGACAAAGGGGAACAATCTGTTGACAAAGGGGAACAATCTGTTGACATAGGGGAACAATCTGTTGACAAAGGGGAACAATCTGTTGACATAGGGGAACAATCTGTTGACAAAGGGGAACAATCTGTTGACAAAGGGGAACAATCGGTTGACAAAAGGGAACAATCTGTTGACAAAAGGGAACACTTTGTTGACAAAGGGGAACAATCTGTTGACAAAGGGGAACCTCTTCAAAAACTTTACGATAATATTATTTTGAAACTCTCCAATATCGTAAAAATGGTTAATTTTTACCAAGTGTGGCCAAGATGCATCAATTTTATATGGTGCGGTGCTTTGACCAAGGAAAATCCATTGTACAACCTCCTACACACATCTGGAACGTTAAATCTGATTGTGAAACCATTGTGGAAATGATGGAGACTTATAGGAACAAAAGAAACATGGAGACTTATAGGAACAAAAGAAACATGGAGACTTATAGGAACAAAAGAAACACGGAGACTTATAGGAACAAAAGAAACACGGAGACTTATAGGAACAAAAGAAACATGGAGACTTATAGGAACAAACGAAACATGGAGACTTATAGGAACAAAAGAAACATGGAGACTTATAGGAACAAAAGAAACATGGAGACTTATAGGAACAAAAGAAACACGGAGACTTATAGGAACAAAAGAAACATGGAGACTTATAGGAACAAAAGAAACATGGAGACTTATAGGAACAAAAGAAACATGGAGACTTATAGGAACAAAAGAAACATGGAGACTTATAGGAACAAAGGAGACTTATAGGAACAAAAGAAACATGGAGACTTATAGGAACAAAAGAAACATGGAGACTTATAGGAACAAAAGAAACATGGAGACTTATAGGAACAAAAGAAACATGGAGACTTATAGGAACAAACGAAACACGGAGACTTATAGGAACAAAAGAAACATGGAGACTTATAGGAACAAAAGAAACATAAAAAAGACACCTTGAACACTGCCGAGTCAATATCTGACGTCAACATAAAATAATTAGACTAACTAATTTTGTTTGGAAATGAAGAATCTTTTACTAAATGTACAAAAAATAATTTTAAACAGTGAAGTCTCCTATGGACTGAAATTGTTCCGTGTGTAACACAATGGGTTCCGTGTGTAACACAATAGTTCCGTGTATAACACAATGGGTTCCGTGTGTAACACAATTGTTCCGTGTGTAACACAATAGTTCGTGTGTAACACAATAGTTCCGTGTGTAACACAATAGTTCCGTGTGTAACACAATAGTTCCGTGTGTAACACAACACCTTTGAGGCATGGCTATCCTCATACAATGCACACACACATTCAGTGACGTAGTTTTACGACACGCTGATGAGTGACTAAATCACAAAAATACGATTCCCCCCTTACACACACACACACTCACACACACACACACACACACACACACACACACACATCTACTCTAAAATAAAGTTGGTAATAAATTTACTAAAAGAAAACCCATGACTGTAAAAGTCTAGATGCCCCAAAGCGCCCTTAATGCACGCCCCTGAACTATGGGATAATTCTAATGTACTATTTCTCTTGGGCACATAGAATACACAAAAATGTATTTAACACGCGTGCGTCCAACAAAAGCACACCGAAAGCGTTCATGTAACGGATGTTTGAAAGCGCACCGTTCTGAATAAAGGCGCATTAGAATGTGCACACCAAAAAATAAACTTAACTTGAACGTCCCCTTATGCCGTTGAATAGGAAAATAAATAAACTTTTTTTTTTTGGGCTCATTTCCCTCTACCTTTTATGATTTTTTTAAAAAAAAAGTTACAGCTATTGAGATAAGGGGATTCTAAACAAAACTTTCCAGGAACCATCTGTAGGTCACGAGTAATGACCATATCACATTTGTTTGCGATCCGTTGATTGATTTTCCTTGTGATCGAACCACCCATTACAAACATACATACAAACATCGTCATACGGAGCAAAATATGTCAATTAAAAATTGTGACACTAAATCGACAAATGTCAAGGTCACACTTTGAAATATTTCCACCAAGAATAAACTTGAAATGTATAAACTGATAAAAGTGCAAAAAAAGAAATAAATACACACTTAACTATATCATGCTAGTACCACCCCCAGCTGCAAGCATCTTGGTGCTAGTACTCAGCACTCTAACCCATGGGCGCCCGCAGAAAACTTTCTAGGGGGGGGGGGCAAAAGATCGATTAACTTTCTAGGGGGGGGGGGGAATTTTTTAGTAATGTTTTAAGGGAGGTTTAATTTACTGTAGGGTGGATGTAGGAGTATTTTGATGTTTGTTTGTGTGGGGTTGAATTTTTTAGTAATGTTTTAAGGTAGTTTTAATTTACTGTAGCGTATTTGTATGGTGAACGAACGGACAGGATATCAGCTTAGTTACTTTCTCTTTATTTTCTCTTTACTTTAATAAATTGTTTGTCTATTTTTGTCTAAAAAATTTTTATCCAATCAATCTGGGAGGGGGGGGCAAGTGCCCCCCCCCCTTCCCCCATCTGCGGGCGCCCATGCTCTAACCCCTATCAAGCAATATCAGGACTGAATTGTCTTTTAAATACAGTGCTTTCACGTACATTCACTTCAATTAAGCTTCTACATATGTACATTTGGTGTAACATAATACAGCAGTTATTCTTTGAAACATCCTGCAGAATTCACAATAAACATGTGAGCGATCAAAGGGTTCGGTTAATTATTTTATTAATTTTTACTCAGATACAAAATATCATTTTGGCGGCGAAAACGATATTTGAGTAAATAAATTATTTACACTGAAAGTGTCTTGGCCTTATTCACACTGAAGTGTCTTGGCCATATTCACACTGAAGTTTCTTGGCCTTATTCACACTGAAGTGTCTTGGCCATATTCACACTGAAGTGTCTTGGCCATATTCACACTGAAGTGTCTTGGCCATATTCACACTGAAGTGTCTTGGCCATATTCACACTGAAGTGTCTTGGCCATTCTGTTCTTGATCCTCTCCAATCTACATTTTTAGATTATTAATAGCTTATAATTTATTTTCCAGATTTCAGTACAGGAGTTAAAGATGAGGCTACTGATTGTTCTCCTAGCAGTCCCCATGGTCCTGGCGGGGGACTTTGCCAAAATGTGGGCGGAGGTGGAGGACAAAATAAAGGAGAAGGGCTGGGGGGATGAGAAGAAAGAGGAGCTCAAGGATGTCGTTGACAAGAGTTGGGGTGAACAGGAGGTGAAAGGATGGGGTGAAGAAGACCTGAAAGGTTGGGGTGAGGAGGGCAGCAAAGGCTCGGGAGAGGAGAAATCCAAAGGATGGGGTGATGAGAAGGCCAAAGGATGGGGTGATGAGAAATCCAAAGGATGGGGAGATGAGAAAGCCAAAGGATGGGGTGATGAGAAGGCCAAAGGATGGGGTGATGAGAAAGCCAAAGGATGGGGTGATGAGAAATCCAAAGGATGGGGTGATGAGAAATCCAAAGGATGGGGGGATGAGAAGAAATCTAAGGGATGGGGTGATGAGAAGAAATCTAAGGGATGGGGTGATGACAAGTCTAAAGGATGGGGTGAGAAAAAGTCTCAAGGGTCTGAAGACGACAAGAAATCGGTGGATGTTGAACAGGTAAGTCGTTCTTTATGTTCACGTAGATATGGACCGAGCATTGTCAACAGAGCATGTTAATCCTACAAAACCTTTCAACAGATTCGCATTTCTATACTCATCAGGTCATTTTAATGACTGGATTATTATTTTATTTTTGAATTCGCACAATTGTTAATTCTTTGACGGGGTTTAAACTCAGCCCAACTCCTGGCATGGACCCGATGACATCTTATTTTAAAAAAAATAAATTACAATCATTGCTTGCTTCTTTGGTTTTCCCCCTTCAGAACGGGGTTTTCATTATTCACCCAATTTCAACATTGTTGTGTCTCTAGGTCGCCGGTGTACCGGTCTGTCGGTCTACCGGTCTATCGGTGTACCGGTCTATCGTTGTACCGGTCTATCGGTCTACCGGTATATCGGTCTACCGGTCTATCGGTCTACCGGTATATCGGTCTACCGGTCTATCGGTCTACCGGTATATCGGTCTACCGGTCTATCGGTCTACCGGTCTATCGGTCTACGGTCTATCGGTCTACCGGTATATCGGTCTACCGGTCTATCGGTCTACCGGTCTATCGGTCTACCGGTCTATCGGTCTACAGGTATATCGGTCTACCGGTCTATTTTGATGCACTATATTGTTTATATTAACCTTCTCTAATTTTCTTAATACCGGTTTGTCGGTCTCCCGGTATATCGGTCTCCCGGTCTATCGGTCTACCGGTCTTTCGGTCTCCGGTCTATCGGTCTACCGGTATATCGGTCTACCGGTCTATCGGTCTACCGGTCTATCGGTCTACCGGTCTATCGGTCTACCGGTATATCGGTCTACCGGTCTATTTTGATGCATTAAATTGTTTATATTACCCTTCTCTAATTTTCTTAATCAACGCCATTAAATAACTAATTTAAATAAAACTAAAAAGTATGACAGAAAAAAGCATGAATTATCCAAACGTTCATTTCACAAGGGAGGCAATCTCTGTAACGGTGTTGCATTTGGAGAATATGCATTTGCGTCCCCATTAAAATCTAAATTTTATCATTTTAAAGAATAAAACACTTTTTAAAAAATTAAATTCTTGAAAAAAAAGGCATTTATAAAAACAAAGAGAGCTACCTATTTATAAAGCTGAACTGCCAGACACGTCTTTCAATCATCATGGGATACAAAAAAAAAAAAAAAAAAAAAAAAAAAAAAAAAAAAAAAAAAAAAAAAAAAAAAAAAAAAAAAAAAAAAAAAAAAAAAAAAATATTAAAAAAAAAAAAAAAGAAAACTTATAAAAAAACAAAAACAAAAAAAAAATTTTAAAAAAAAAAAAAAAAAAAAAAAAAAAAAAAAAAAAAAAAAAAAAAAAAAAAAAAAAGAAGTATTTATTAATAAAAGTATGTCATTGCTTTTCTATCATTTCACACACTTGGTCAGGCTTTTGATGTATCCAATCGGGTAAATAATGTACATGATACTGGTAAAAATAATATCTTAGGGCTATTTCAAATATATTAAGTCATTTCATGGGAAGAAATCCACAACCGTGTAAAAAAAAAAAGAAAAAAAAGCAAATTTAAAATTGTCGGAGATGTCACCATTGTCATCAATGTCACCACCATGACAAATACAACAGTCAACATATGTGTCAAACGTGTTGCTGATGATACTGATTTCACTAGTGTTCAATATTATAAATCGCACTTTGGTCAATAATGTCACAATTGTCACAAACGTCACCCGCTGTCATCAATGTCACACTCTCAACCCCCCCCCCCCCGCAATTCTTTACTCACAGAAGAAAGTCTTGTTTGAGCAGTTCAAGGACTGGCTCAAGAGCCAGGAGCGTCATGATGACGCACAGGAGGAGTACAAGGAGTACATGGCCAGGAACGTTGACAAGTTCAAAGAGTACCTGAAGATCAAGGTAAGTCGTCCGTCCGTTGGGTGTCCAGGTGACGGAGCGTGGCGCCCCATGCGTTGTTCCCGTGTCAAGCTTACTCTTAAACTGTCCCAAACTCAGCCTTGCACACTTTCTTCCGGTTCAACCCTCCCTTGGCCCCACGCTTATCTGGCCGCGCCAACTTTCTTCGGGTTCAACTATACATTGGTCCCCAAACTTACCTGGCCAAGTCTTTGTCAACATGCAGTTATTATGATTCATATTATGTGCAATGCCAAAATATTAATAAATGTCATCATAAAGTTCCACAAACCGTACAAACTGCCACGCACTGGCTTCTATACTGAGAACTTAATCTCTTATTTTAATTTTATGGCTCTTTCAAAGAGTGCATAACAAAGGACGATATCATAGAGAAATACAATATCAAAAATACGACACTCAAAACAGTATTAATTACAATTAATAAGATTTATTTAAGTATTATTATAATTACTAAACAAAATAAATATAATTACAATCATCAACTTACAGAGTATGAGAAGTCTTGTACCGGTACACAGTTAGTACAATGTGCCAATTAATAAAGAACAATGATGAATGCAAATAAACACATATGAATACACACAGAATAATACATTTATCTCATGAAGTGAAAAATATCTATCAAACCCCTTTATCTCATGAAGTGAAAAATATCTATCAAACCCCCCCCCCTAACCGCCTTTCCGATGAATCTCTAAATCCCCTTTTATATCTATGCGTCGGTAGAACCAACGCTTCTAGAATTCAACATTGTTTATCTTTCTAGTCAATTATCGAAGTTTCCCCAAAATTCGAATAGAATATATTAGTTATTTTTAGTTGAAAGTTGTGGAAAACAACGGCTAAGATTAAAGGAAATAGGTCACGCTAAATACGAACGCCGTCTAATGTGGGCTCAACCAGAGTTCACGGCACGGGGAAAGTGTGACGTAAACACGTCCTACATACCACAAACCATTTATTTCAATCTGTGTTAATGGATCAAGTGATAACTAATAAACATGGGAAGTTTCAGAACTGTTAAGTGATATTAGAAATATATTTTAGAATGCACAATAGTCATTAAAAATGTATTCTTATATACAGCAAATACTAATCTAAATCTTAAGCACCAGAAACGAAGACAATGGTTTTAAGTTGTTACCTTCAATAGTTCTCGAATCGTTTTTGTCTTGGTCTTCTCTGATCGACTGAACGCAGGAATCAGCGGATCGCTATTTGAATCTCTGGTCTTATCATTAGACATTTTTGAACCAAAATGAGGCGAGCGACTTGGGAGCTAACTCTAACCCTAACCCTAACACTAACTCTAACCCTAACCCTAAACCTAACACTAACCCTAAACCCGACCCTAACACAATCTAATTTTTTTTGGCACAAAACTTAAGAAAAAAAAATATATTAAACACATCACAATCTATCTTTTTTGTCATATGTCCAAATCTCTTATTTATTCACTTAAACTATTGCAAGACAGGCGCAGGATAAACTACTATATAAATTATATGTACACTTGTATGTAACAATTATGTACGCTTGTATGGTGCAATTATGTACGTGTGTATGTAGCGATTATGCACGCGTGTATGTAGTAATATATGCAACAATTTAGGTGCACTTGTATGTAGAGTGAATAACTGCTACCAATGTTTTGAAGCCGATGAAAACATTCACCAACATTTCCAGGAATTCAAAGAGAACCAAGAGAAAGAAGCCAAACAAGCCATCTACAGGCAGATGGAGAAGATCCACATGAAGAAGATGTTGACGGAGAAGCTGACCGGTCTGACCAAGGAGTACAAGGAGCAGAAGCTTCACTTCATCTTCTCCATTACTGGACATTTCCTGGAGTTCTGCAAGTGTGACAACTCCAGGGACATTCTGGAGAGGTCAGAACTAATTTAATTTTTTAATGCACAATTTTAATTTGAGGATATCGCCGTTTTAATTAGAGGATATCGACTTTTCTACTTCTCATAACCCTGTCTGTTATAGCTATTTATTATGTAAATGAACTTTGTTTAATCCAAAAAAAGTTGTAACTTTATAGGCTTGCACCAATATTGGTTGAAATCACAATTGGAATCAAGGGGTCCTCAAATTTTTTTAAAAATGGATCGATCAACCCTCTCTCTCAGACACTGTTTGGTGCCTGGCTTTAGTTTAAAAAAAATAATATGAACACATTCCTATGAACACTAAAATTATCTCATTTAATTAAATTTTTCATTTCTGAACATATCTCATTTCTGAACATATCTCATTTCTTAAGATATCTCATTTCTGAACATATCTCATTTTTGAACATATCTCATTTCTGAACATATCTCATTTCTGAACATATCTCATTTCTGAACATATCTCATTTCTGAACATATCTCATTTCTTAAGATATCTCATTTCTGAACATATCTCATTTCTGAACATATCTCATTTCTGAACATATCTCATTTCTTAAGATATCTCATTTCTGAACATATCTCATTTTTGAACATATCTCATTTCTGAACATATCTCATTTCTGAACATATCTCATTTCTGAACATATCTCATTTCTGAACATATCTCATTTCTTAAGATATCTCATTTCTGAACATATCTCATTTTTGAACATATCTCATTTCTGAACATATCTCATTTCTGAACATATCTCATCTGTGTTGCAAAAAGAAAACAAAAACGAGGGGTAACTATTAGCTATTTGAAATTTAGAGGGATTTTAATTAACATAAACTAATTAGTATTTAAATGTCCATTATGGGCTACTTCTGGGTCAATTCAATTCCTGGTTCTATATTTGTCATTGCTACCCGGGTACCCGTACGGCAGGGCAAAAGATTACTGGCAGGCTCGCCCAGGTCCACGAGTCGTAGTTTGACGACCACTTGCTTAAATAATTAATGGCTCAGATCATTCATGGCTCAAATAGTTACTTACTCATTCATTAATGGCTTAAAAAGTAGTGATGTCCGTTGCCATGACGACATTTTAAAATAATGTTATTTTTTTTGGTTCTGTTTTGTCCAGGATTGCTTCCGGTCAGTTTGGAAGCCCAGACCTTGAGGTCGATGACAGCGCACAACTGTCAGACACACTTGACATTGAGGACTTCGGTATCAATGGAACACTGGCCATGTTCAACTCTAGCATCGCAGAGTACATGAACAACTCCAGTAAGAAAGAGGTAATGTACTATTTGTATAGTTTCCCTGAAGAAACTTCAATGTTCCACCAGAGAACCTTCTTATATAACTAATATGTTTTATACATGGCCGACCCCCCCCCCCCCCCAGCAAGAAGGTGGTCATGCTAGTAATTTAGTTTACCTAAATAAAATTTAATGATAGCCAGAGCTCGCTTTCCGTAATGATTATCGTATGTATTTATACGCAGTTCTTCTGCTATTTGCCTAGATTAGAGCTAATGGGGGGCCCAATGCATCATTTTGCCCAAGGCCACCACCTCCCTCCAAAATAAAAAAATCCCATTAAGCTTGCCTTGTTTGATAACTTCCCAGGATAGCAGGGATGTCATTTGGGTAGAGTAGGGCAAGGTGGCATATGCCCTCGCCCACCCCTGAAAAACCCTGAAATGACGCACCTGCAGGATAGGCGAGAGAGAGAGTTAATGAATTAATGTTATAAATATATACATGTTTTCCTACTTTTCCCACTACAGTACAAAGCAAAGCTCCACTAATGATGAGAAAAAGCGTCATGTTTTCGAAATAGAGCCTCTCTTTAGTTGATACAAAGCTGTTGTTGTTGTTTTTTTTGTGTGGTTAAGTTACTATAAAAGATGATTTCTGGTATGAATTAATTGGATTTGAGAGTAGTTAATAAAAACAAGACAGATGATAAATTAAGTCAAAGGTGTTTTCATTTTGCTATGGGGGGTGGGGCGTATTCATCAACGAAAGAAACGCCTCTGGCCTGCCAACCGTAACCACCACAATAGTTAAATCGACACTTTTGTAAAGTACCAATTGGGATTCTTATAAAGTGAGTTACTTGTATGCACGTATGCTCGTAGGCGACCGTTTCGTCCCCACTTACGTCCCCACCGGACAACTCCCTGGACGGTGGGGGGGGGCGGTAACGCAACACCTTTCCCCCGGAGAGGAAGCAAAGCCGTTCAGACCCAAGGAGAGTGGACCGCGAACGCTTTAAACGCAGCGTTTTCAGTCGACCGGAAGTCCACCAGGCCAGTGGGGGGGGGGGTGGTTCCCGGCGAGTTTCCGCACGTTCTGGCGACGGGGAGACCCGGCGTCGACTTGTGTCGGGGTGTGCCGGGAGGGGTATTAAGAGCTCACGCCGACGCCCAAACCGACGCCATCTCCATTATAACGTTAGTAGTATGCACGTTTTGTCAGATTTTCAGCCCCTCCCCTTAGCTCGATATGACATTTTGTGAAGGATTTATGCAAAAAACTTAGGTTTTTAAAGTTTGTCTATTTAACAAGATCTTTGATTTTAAAAATAAAATGTTTTTGTGAAGGCGGCACTATAATAATAATAATAATAATCGTATAAATGCTTCGCCCATGGTTCGTCCTTGTTCAGGAGAAGATCAAGTGGTTCGCCAGCCTGGAACGGGCCGAGCAGGTCAAGTTCGTCCTGAACGAATACGTCACCATCATGTGCAGCTCGGCCAAGCAGCTGACCAACGTCCTGAGACACGCAGAGCCTGACCTGGTCGCGTACAACAAGAAGCTGAGGACTGGGCAGTAACAAAGTACTTAAAAAAATTGACTTTCATTTTAGTTTTTCATATTTGCTATATACTTTGGTCATTGGTGCATAAAGATATTTACGTAAGTGTGTGTACATTTACATATTTAAGCACTTTTTTGTACACATAGATATTAATGTAGTTTTTTTTCACACACAAATATTGACGTAGTTTTTTTCTATAGAGATATTGACATAGTTTTTTATACACATATATTGACATAGTTTTTTATACACATATATTGACATAGTTTTTTATACACATATATTGATGTAGTTTTTTATACACATATATTGACGTAGTTTTTTTTTGCACACATTGATAATAACGTGTTTTTTATACACATATATTGACATAGTTTTTTATACACATATATTGACATAGTTTTTTATACACATATATTGACGTAGTTTTTTATACACATATATTGACGTAGTTTTTTTTTGCACACATTGATAATAACGTGTTTTTATACACATATATTGACGTAGTTTTTTTTGCACACATTGATAATAACGTGTTTTTTATACACATATATTGACGTAGTTTTTTTTGCACACATTGATAATAACGTGTTTTTTATACACATATATTGACGTAGTTATTAACGATATTAATAGCGATGATGATCATGGCGGACATATTAAAATAATAATAATTTTAAAAAATAAGCACGAAATAAAATATTTTTTAAAAATACAGTAGTTATATAAACAAGTAACAAACAAAAAACATAACTGTAATAAATAATTAAACATAAGTCAATCATAATTATTATTATTATTAATTTTATTAATTGCGATAAAGATAATAATGAAAGTGGTAGTTACAATAATAATAGCATTTCCTATAGAAGTTGACATCTCGTCTGTGTCTGCCTTGCCTGTCAGCTGACCCATTCCATACACCCTAACCCTGGGCCCCAGAGTGATGGGATTGTAGGCTATTTGATTAGCGCAAACACGTAAAGGGCTATAACAATTGTATTTCTTGCGTCGGGTCTATTTAGTTGGGTTATCAACCTTGTACCAGTTAGTTAACTTTATCCATTTAAACTCCATTTTTTTTTTATTTCCACAGGTCATTATTTAATGTCGCTAGGATGGATGATTTCTAGAGAAAAAAGACATTAACTAAACAGACAGCAGACAGCAGACAGCATCAGAAAGTGCGATGTATTGTTAACAATGTTTTTTTTTAACCGCCTTTTGTAATAAATCTATCTAAAACATGAACACATCGTGTCCAATTGACTTGTCACTTCATCGAAGCGTTGCCTGTGATGTCACACATATGTCCTATTAGTTTTCATTTTTCATGTATGTTCTGTATTGTCCTATTTCATGTATGTCATGAAACACGTCCTCAATAGTTCACATATTTCCTGTAATGTCTCATGTTTCCAACATGCCATGCATTGTTAACCACGTCACAGGTGAGGCAGAAGAGCGGCCAAGAAGTCCTCTACCAACACAATACTTTCAGCTGAGAAAGAAGAACAGAAAACGGGCGTAATTCTTAGTTTTCTTTTTCTTTTTTTTTTTTAATCCTTCATT
The DNA here is from genome assembly GCA_964033795.1 of Lymnaea stagnalis. Classification (NCBI taxonomy): domain Eukaryota; kingdom Metazoa; phylum Mollusca; class Gastropoda; family Lymnaeidae; genus Lymnaea; species Lymnaea stagnalis. Next base: position 295,993 of record CAXITT010000204.1, read on the forward strand.
TATAACTTCGCCTTTGTTCGTGGCTGGCTGGCAAAATTTTCTGACGGCTAATTGACCCACTTTCGAACTGAAACTTGGAACATAGAGTCATTTCCGATGATAACACATTCTGCACACATTTTCAACCCCGCCACCTAACCCCCCACCACCCCCCCCCCCTGAAAATCTGTTTTTCTGGGGGGTTTTTCCCCAAGGGGAAGATCAAGAGAATATGATGACACTGATTTTACGAATAAAGTTTCCGATAACTGCGCTAAATGAGATTCTTTTAAAAAAAATGATCGCAAGTGCTTTTGGTGAGCTTTCTTTTGTTTTTTCTGAAATAGTTGGTGAAAGACATCTGCGGTGTACAAGCAGCGGGTGGGGCATTACAAATTAGTTAGTTCACGGGTGTGGAAAATTGGGCGGTTGCGAGCCTTGGGGGTGGGGGGGTGGGGGTGGGGAGGGGGAACACTAATTGGGAATCATATAAAGTGATTTTTTATGTATTAAATGTTTCGTCAAATTTTCAGCTTCAAGCTCACGGCTCGTCATCACATTGTATAAAGAGTTTATCAGAACAACTTTGTTTGTAGGTTGTTTTTACAGAAAATTGAAACATGAGTTAATTATTGTCCTAATGGAGAATTGATTTCAATGAAATGCATAGATTATATATGCTTAAAGTAACAATTGCTGCAGTGGTTCAGGGGAAAAGATGGGGTGTGACTTGAAAGGGTATTGAAACTTTGTAAAAGATGGAGTGTGACTTGAAAGGGTATTGAAACTTTGTAAAAGATGGGGTGTGACTTGAAAGGGTATTGAAACTTTGTAAAAGATGGGGTGTGACATGAAAGGGTATTGAAACTTTGTAAAAGATGGGGTGTGACTTGAAAGGGTATTGCAACTTTGTAAAAGATGGAGTGTGACTTGAAAGGGTAGTGAAACTTTGTAAAAGATGGGGTGTGACTTGAAAGGGTATTGAAACTTTGTAAAAGATGGAGTGTGACTTGAAAGGGTATTGAAACTTTGTATAAGATGGAGTGTGACTTGAAAGGGTATTGAAACTTTGTAAAAGATGGGGTGTGACTTGAAAGGGTAGTGAAACTTTGTAAAAGATGGAGTGTGACTTGAAAGGGTATTGAAACTTTGTAAAAGATGGGGTGTGACTTGAAAGGGTATTGAAACTTTGTAAAAGATGGAGTGTGACTTGAAAGGGTATTGAAACTTTGTAAAAGATGGGGTGTGACTTGAAAGGGTATTGAAACTTTGTAAAAGATGGGGTGTGACTTGAAAGGGTATTGAAACTTTGTAAAAGATGGAGTGTGACTTGAAAGGGTATTGAAACTTTGTAAAAGATGGAGTGTGACTTGAAAGGGTATTGAAACTTTGTAAAAGATGGAGTGTGACTTGAAAGGGTATTGAAACTTTGTAAAAGATGGAGTGTGACTTGAAAGGGTATTGAAACTTTGTAAAAGATGGGGTGTGACTTGAAAGGGTATTGAAACTTTGTAAAAGATGGAGTGTGACTTGAAAGGGTATTGAAACTTTGTAAAAGATGGAGTGTGACTTGAAAGGGTATTGAAACTTTGTAAAAGATGGAGTGTGACTTGAAAGGGTATTGAAACTTTGTAAAAGATGGAGTGTGACTTGAAAGGGTATTGAAACTTTGTAAAAGATGGGGTGTGACTTGAAAGGGTAGTGAAACTTTGTAAAAGATGGAGTGTGACTAGAAAGGGTAGTGAAACTTTGTAAAAGATGGGGTTTGACTTGAAAGGGTATTGAAACTTTGTAAAAGATGCGGTGTGACTTGAAAGGGTATTGAAACTTTGTAAAAGATGGAGTGTGACTTGAAAGGGTATTGAAACTTTGTAAAAGATGGAGTGTTACTTGAAAGGGTAGTGAAACTTTGTAAAAGATGGAGTGTGACTTGAAAGGGTATTGAAACTTTGTAAAAGATGGGGTTTGACTTGAAAGGGTAGTGAAACTTTGTAAAAGATGGGGTTTGACTTGAAAGGGTATTGAAACTTTGTAAAAGATAGGGTGTGACTTGAAAGGGTATTGAAACTTTGTAAAAGATGGCGTTTGACTTGAAAGGGTATTGAAACTTTGTAAAAGATGGAGTGTGACTTGAAAGGGTATTGAAACTTTGTAAAAGATGGAGTGTGACTTGAAAGCGTATTGAAACTTTGTAAAAGATGGAGTGTGACTTGAAAGGGTAGTGAAACTTTGTAGAAACAAAGTTAATCAGTTGGTTCATTCGCTCATGATTTTAAATTTAAAAAGTTTATAAAATCCCTATATAATACAGAAAAAGTGTCATTCGATTTAAAATTTATCCTTGCATGATGAGAGGAAACGCCTTTGACTGTGGCGAGACCGAACAAGCTAGTCACTAATTTAAAAAAAATAGAAATAGCCCGCCAAACAATGGCGACGGAAATGCGTGAATGTCCCATCTCATAAATTGACTTGACTCAACATGCATTCAAGCGACGCCCTTGATAAGAATCTCAATTAGTTCTAACTTGTGGGAATTTTATATGTGTGCGTCTGTTGAAGACATCATTACAGCCATACAGCCATACATACATGCATAGTTATATACATAACTAAAGAATTATAATATATATAAGAATGAGCTAGGTTCACATAACGCCAAAAGGGAGAACTTTTTAAGTACGTTCGGATTCCTAAAAACAATCATAGTTATTTTCTATTATTTTACGGAAATCGAATAAATTTAAATGTGCAAAAAAATATTTTAAATCCTCTTTTATTTTAGTAAAAGTTTAAATAATATTATTATAAATTACAAATACATTTAAAGTATCAACTAAGGAACTATTTTAAGCATTTTATATGTGTTTGAAAGTTATGGGAAAAAAAATCATGCTTAAAGAATTACACCGTAATCACATTTATCAGGAAAACCCAAAGATCAGTCGTTTTTAGTGCGTCTTTTAGTGCGTTGTTAATATTGCGAAATAAAATTCAAATTAATTTGTTCTCAATAATCACGCCAATGACGTCATAGCGTGAATAGCCTATTTTGCCAAAACTCTTAGGTTTCTTTAAATTTAATAACCGTGCTTGACAAAACTGATAATGTATTTTCCCTTTTAAAAGTACACTTAATAAATACAATTGATTGCTTTTTGAATTGTTAATAAAACACACACACATTTTAGCTTTGAATATTTTAACATTTAAAAAACTTTTACCTTTTTATTCCAAAAATATACTTTAATTAAAATTATAACGTAATAAATTCTAACCTTTAAATATAACTCTAATAAGAAAATGCAGTTTAAGCCAATCAGTGCAGCGCACTTTCATAGCTAAATAGCATTCACTAATCCACTTATACCTCATACAAATAAGAACGAACCATATGAAGTGCAAAATATGTTAGTATGGGCATGGAAAGGACTACAATCCGGTGAAAGATTTTCTAAATTTATTTAAATCTGGGTTGGGAGGGATTGTTCACTTCGCCCCAGGCAGCACAAGATAAGTCTCAAAATAAAGGAATGGATTGGATAAATAATTAACCCTCTTTGGTATATACATATCTTAGGTAGGATATATTAATATTATTATAATTTTAAACAAATGCTTCCTAGAACTGGTTCGTTGGTGGTGTCAGGTGAATGCTTCTGCTCTGACCAGTCCCCAGACGCAACTGCCTAGAGAAGAAAGGCGTCAAATAAAAGACAAAGTAGTCTTACAAGTAAATAAACACGCAATTGAACTTTTAAAAAAAAAATTGCAATGTATATGGCTGTTACGCACTGTCATCCGTAGGGAGAAATTAATCTCCTATTTTCATGAAAGGCTCGTTCCAAAAAAGTGCATAACAAGACCAAATCATAAAAGCTTTAACAGAGAACATGGCACTCAAAACAGTGCTAACTGCAATTAATAAGTTTTTTAAAGTTACTAACAAATTACAAAATAAAAGAAATATAATTAAAAATCATTAACTTACAGAAACTTACAGAGTATTGTGTTTCTTGTACCGCTACAAAAGAGGATGAAAATTACAATGTGCCAAACAATAGTACAACGATGGAAGGAATTCACACTTATAAGTAAACACAGCTCTATCAAGAATAACACACTCTAAAAATAAATACCATCCTGTCGTCCCGTAAAGATAAAATGTTATCGTCCGTTAAAAATAATGCTCTCTCTCTCTCTCTGCTTTTTATAGTCTGTTATACAGAAAATTCCAGGCGTATTACGCATTGTATTAGTGACTCAAAAATTCTACAATTTACTACTATTTTCTACCGTATTCGAATCAAGAATACAGGCAGTAGATTGGTTTGTGGTAAACAAGATCAAAGGAAATAAGCCACGCCCAATACTAACGCAGCGTTTGCTAGAGTTCACAGCACGGGGGAAATATGACATAAAAACTGTCTACTTAATAATGGGTGATATGGTGGGACTGTGTGGTCTTGTGTGTGTTTTTGTGTGGGCTTGTGTGTGATTGTGGGGAGGGAGGTACTTTACTTTTTATTTTCACTAGAAGTTACTTTCTAAGAAGTATATCTATTTATTTCGTCAAAAATCTCATAGCTCAATGATGGGAAATGGAATCTACTCACGAGGAGATAACTGCCCGTAATGCATGTTACGAACTTCCGCCTGGGATAATCAGTTCAATTGCTTCATTAAGTTTAAGGGTAATGATTAATAAAACCAATGATCTATATGAGAAATGGTTCTTTATTGAAAAACGGCATGTCTTCTTTCATCCGCTTTTTCTCTGCCACTCACATGCCACTAAACACCATACCAAACGAAGAGCTTCATCTCTCATATCCTAATTTGTCACGACCACAATGCACATAGAAACAGCTACACAAATAATCTCCATACCAAAACACACAGCCGCAGAACAAGAACAAAATATTAACAATGATGTTATATAACTTCTATCTTCTTATAAGAATATGTTTAGGGGTGGTTATGCGTAGCAGGCATGCCTCATATTCGATAAGGCCTTAATTATACAACTAAACTTATTAATAATTCAAAGTTCTTTGCGTAAAACTAGCTTAGAAGCTGACATAAATTATACATATTTAATGTTAGCTCAATTAATTAAATAGGGCATTTTTTTAAACGTCCAATTTCTGAACATTTACAATGTGGACAAGACCATCCACAAAATTTGGAAGCAATTTTTTATTTTTACTTTTTTTCAATGGCTATTGGAACCGGAAAAGAATATCAAATTAGTAGGGGCGCCGGCAGAGCGCTGATAGTCACGTATCATCGCGGTCAAGTCGTGACGCATGGTTATCACAGGATTTAAGGGTAATCTTAGGACGTATGCTAATTCCATGACGTATTGAAAGCACATGATACAAGGTAAGCCCAAAACTTACGGTAAGTCCAGAACGTATGGTTAGTCCAGGAAGTAAGGTAAACCCAGGACGTATTTTAAGCCCAGACTATGGTAAGCCCAGGATGTAGGATAAGCCCAGGACGTAGGGTAAGCCCAGGATGTAGGATAAGCCCAGGACGTATGGAAAGCATAGGACGTATGGTAAGCCCAGGACGTAGGGTAAGCCCAGGAGTATGGTAAGCCCATGACGTTTGGTAAGCCCAGGACGTAGGGTAAGCCCATGACGTAGGGTAAGCCCAGGATGTAGGATAAGCCCAGGAGGTATGGAAATCCCAGGACGTATGGTAAGACCAGGACGTAGGGTAAGCCCAGGAGGTATGGTAAGCCCAGGACGTATGGTAAGCCCAGGACGTAGGGTAAGCCCAGGACGTATGGAAAGCCAAGGACGTATGGTAAGCCCAGGACGTAGAGTAAGCCCAGGACGTATGGTAAGCCTAGAACGTTCTGTAACCCCAGGACGTTTGGTAAGCCCAGGACGTTTGGTAAGCCCAGGACGTATGGTAAGCCAAGGACGTATTCATGTGATTAATTCATTCTTTTATTCACTTAATTCCAATGAAGGCCATTTTGGACTAAAGTCTAAGCCTAACTGGCAGGGCTGTCTGAACAGCAAAGGGGACACTAGGAAAAAGTATTGCACTAAGGGCCCCTTATTCCTCTCTATCCTATTCAAGTAATGCACTATGGGCCCATCTTCATCTCTAACCCATTCAAATAATGCACTGAGGTACCCGTATTCCCGTCTAACCTATTCAAGTAATGCACTGGAGTTACTTATTCCTCTCGACCCTATTCAATTAATCCTCTAAGGGCCCCTCTTCATCTCTAACCCATTCAAGTCATGAAAAAACTTCCGTAAACAGAAAGGTTGATTTGAAATTTCACTCACTAAAACTTTCTTTATATAAATTACTAATTAATGAGCATATGTCGACTATTGCAAAGCTCCTTAATTTACTTGAATACATTCACTCTCCCCACCCCCCACAGCCACCTCCAAAAAATTAATTTTTGAAAAGATAATTAACAAATCCATGGATAATTTTAAAGAAAATAGGAATCGAAAATATGGAATGGATTTAAAATTTCATAAAACTTGTTCACACAAAAATCAAAACCCACACATCCACTGCCACCCAAGAACGCCTGCATCCACTGCCACTAAGGAGCCCTGCATCCACTTCCACTAAGGAGCCCTGCATCCACTGCCCTACAGGAACCCTGCCTCCACTGCCACTCTGTAAGCAACGTGCATTGCCTATATAGTCTTCAATTCTCATAAACAACATGGCCGATTTGATGCACATGGAAGCCCGAGGCCCTGGGCAACAGTCCAATGTGCCCACGCATTAAGACGGCACTTCTTACTGACCGATCTCGTCGTGTTTTGACAGATCTTATTATTAGAAGCTGTATAAAGCTCTGTATTGCTAGCTAAGCGTGGAGACCTGGTCAAAGGCGGCGTAGTGCATGAGCATGTCTCAGGAATTGACAAACGGACTCCAACGGTCATTGAAGTAAGCTCACATGCACAAAGTAGTCCTCAACGTGAATACAAAGTAATAAAGTAATATTCTTTCTCCCTCCCCATCTTTCTCTTTCTCATACTAGCTCACTCTATCTCTCACCCATTGTCTTACCTATCTCTCTCTCTCTATCGTTTAGTCTCTTTCTCAGTATCAGCCTCTCGCACTTTTTCCGCCTCTCTCTTTCTCTCTCTCTCTGCCCCACCCTTTCTCTCTCTCTCCAACATTTTGTATCTCTCCCATTCTTTCTCCCCCCCTCTCTTCATCTATCTTTATCTCTCAACGTTCCGCTCTTTAACGGTCTCTTCCACCTTTTCTCTCTGTCACCCATTTTTTTCCTATTCCCACTCTTCATCTATTCTCCAACTCTCGCCCTTACCCTCTTTCGCTCCCTCCCAATCTTTATCTCTCACTTTTATCGCCAACTCTTGCTCTCTCCCTCATGACTTCCTCTCTCCCAATCTTTATCTCTCACTTTTATCGCCAACTCTTGCTCTCTCCCTCATGACTTCCTCTCTCCCATAACTTCCTCTCTCTCTCTCATGACTTCCTTTCTTTCCCATGACTTCCTCTCTTTCCTACTCTTTATATACCCCCACACACACTTTCTCCTTCTCCATCTCTCTCTCTCTCACTCTCTCTCTATATATTTTTTCTTCCCTAATATTGACTAAAGGTATTGAATGTACAGGTGAGATAAAAATCGTCTATTATTTTAACTGCCGTCTTATTTTCTTAAGTCTTCGCGTCACGTTACGTCGGTCATTAAAATTGCAACAAAAATAATAATGGAACACTTTGCTACGCAAGGAAATTTTGAAGACTCGGAGAATGTTTGTCAAACTGCAAAGCAAAGAGAGCGTCAATAAATGATTATCATAATTGAGGACCAGATGCCAAGTCAATTCTTTTATTGGATACAAATACAAGAGCGGGTAACCTATGTGACATTTAAAAGAAAAAAAAAGTGGCATCTCTTTTAGGTCCTAAGAGTTACCTTTCGTGCGGCCTCTCACGTGGCAGGGATAAATATTGGTGCTCTACGTCAAGAGTGCATGTTTGTCCACCCGCTAGGGGGAGCCAGCGGATAGGGCTTACTTTCATTTTAACCACACTACATAGCTTTCACGACGGAGCTGTCTCTTATGAAAGTTAGACATTGTACCCGCCACCCCCCCCCCCCACAAAGCTAAAAAAGGCGGGGAGGGGGGCCTTCCTAAGGGACGGGGGGGGGTTTTTTTTTAAATGGGGTATCCAAATAGGGTAGGGGCGGGTGCCCTGCGGAACTTAAAGTGGGGCATGTTCCGGTGTCGGATTTAGCGGCAGAAATTTTGAATGACTTGAAAGTTTTCACGGTCCATTGAAATCGATTCAGTCTAAGGACGGGTGGACCAGGCACGAATCGTGACTCAGCAAAAGTTCGACAGAAATAAATTAAAAAAAAAAAACAACTGATTTTTTCGTTACATAAATTTGATTTTAGGCGCGACCCTGCTCAAGTTTTAAGTAAGAAATATTCTATGACCACAATATAATTTTGCGTCATATGTAGATGCTTACATCTGTGTAGTATTCACATTACATTATAGCATTTACAGACTTGATTCTTTTTTACCCCAACACTTTCGCAGTAGTACCTTCGATTTTAAGCCTAAAATTACGGCACAACGACGAGCCTTTAAAAAAACAAAAACACAAAAACACCTGCGATTTCAGGAGTTTGTTTCGTAGGTTCAGTTGGAATGAAATTTAAAAAAAATACAAAATTGGAGTGTTTTCAGTAAAAAGTTGCAGCATTTTTTGTGTGTTAACACCGTAAGCCATCTAATAAGAATAACAGTGATTGACCTTTGGCGGTCTCGATCTCAATAAACCAATCAGAATGTTGCCTTGTAGAGGCACGCTCATTGACCAAAGATCTCATTGGAGCTTGAGACTACGTTTTTCGAGTGTTGATAATTACGCTGACCTTAACCCGGGGGTAAAAACAGGTCTGACTTGATAAACTGTATGAAAGGCACGGCGTGTATCGATTTAGTTATTTAACGATATTGATTATAGAATTAAAACCACCAATCTTATCACAGCTGATGACGTGGCAGCACGGTAGTACATCCTGATGTCAAGATTGGGCCTCAAAAAGTTATGGCAAAAACCTTTTAACCTAACTGACTGTATTTAGAAGAAAAAAACAACAACTTATATTGTCTGAAATATAATAATCTTACTGCTGGGAAATGGCTTTGCGTTGCGCTTATTTTGAAGATTAATATAACTTATTAAGGTGCAATGTCTTTGGGTAGAGACGTCGGTCCAATAATGGACAAATTCTGTTCGAGTTATTTCTGACACTATAACATAAATTTGAGGCCCAAAGTTAGTTACTCCCAATCATCAACATTGTTTACAAGATGAGCTGCACTGTAGCGGGATAACTCATTTGTGAAAATGTCTCCTTCTCACACAAGTAGGCAGAGCCAAGCAGGGTTGCCAACATTCTTCTCACACAAGTAGGCAGAGCCAAGCAGGGTTGCCAACATTCTTCTCACACAAGTAGGCAGAGCAAATCAGGGTTGCCAACATTCTTCTAACACAAGTAGGTAGAGCCAAGCAGGGTTGCCAACATTCTTCTCACACAAGTAGGCAGAGCCAAGCAGGGTTGCCAACATTCTTCTCACACAAGTAGGCAGAGGCAAGCAGGGTTGCCAACATTCTTCTCACACAAGTAGGCAGAGCCAAGCAGGGTTTCCAACATTCTTCTCACACAAGTAGGTAGAGCCAAGCAGGGTTGGAAACATTCTTCTCACACAAGTAGGCAGAGCCAAGCAGGGTTGCCAACATTCTATTAATTGACGAAGTAAACAATTTTTTTGTTGTTTTTAAACGCCCTTAAGAACCTTAGGATGTCCGTATAAAAACGAGATCTTGGATCAAACTAATTTGAAGCAAAAACCACCGTGATATGAAATGAATTCATTATCAAATGCGTTTAATTAAGAAAAGGCCTCCTGGGAGTCACTAAGTATTCTATCAGATTTCCTTCTTTGTGTCTGAATTTGAAAGGAAAGATTAACACTGCAGATCGATTCATTAAATTTAACTTTGGGCTAGCAGCTTATCAAATACACAATCAAACGGGTCAGGAAAATTTCTTTTTATTATTTTTTTTCCTTCCTTGGCATCGAGATCAGAAAATGAGTCCGTAAACTGTTGTCTTAGTTTGACTGCCCTCCTTAATCTAAATTTGTGCCTCAAGTCAAAATTCAATATTTGCACAAATTTACCAGATTGCAAATTACATATCATTTATTCTATATTACAACTATTTGAATTGAGGAATTCATGCATATATATATATATATANNNATATATATATATATATACATACAATCAATCATTTGAAAGTTTTGCATGATAAGGCCCTTGATTGAAACGCTATAGTTTGTATATTGTCTAACCGTAATGATAGCTTAACATACATTGTTTTTTATACACAAACTGTTCGTGTCCGGTCAATCTACTTGAAAGCTCCAAGATGTGTGTGAACATGGACTATAATATATTTTGATTGCTCAACTTTAACCACTAGCTTTGACCACTAAACTTTTGACTACGAAAGCTGACTACCGAAGGTTTACTACTTAAATTTGACTACTAAACTTTTACTTCTTAAACTTTTGATTAGATAACTTTGCACACTGGAGATTAACTAATGAAATTTCACCTTAAGAGATTTAACCCTCTTTATGCCCCCCCCAAAGCAACCCCCCCCCCCCCTGAGCCCGGTATCGGGCCGAGGAGCGGCACGTTGGAGATGTCTTTTTGCCAGAACAGCCCCAACCCGAGTCCGCTCGATTGGGGCCGCCCCAACCCAAAAACACCTGGTCGGTCCGACGCTGTTCGCACACAGCGCACACGATCGACTTTCTCAGGAGTTCGGATGATAAATGCACGTCCTAATATCTTCCCCGACCCATACCGGGGAAGCGCTGGACGCCCTTTACAGTGGGACAGTGGGTTTCCACGACGCAACAAATTTGCGAAGTAGCTGGGACGAAACGGTTGCCTTGGAGCAGCTTATCAGGGCTGCTTAGTAAGAATCATCGGCCAGAGGTTACCACCTTCTCCTCTCACCTCATATCCATTAACGGCAAATTGTAATCATGATCCCTACCCTGTCTCAGACATTACTTGCAATTGTGGATTTTCACAGCTGGAAGCCCTGTAGTTACCTGTTATTTATGGCAGGTACCGAGCACGTCCCTTGTCTGCCCACGCAGGATGCGCCACAGTGGTGTTGTTCCCTAGGTAACGTCGAGGGGGTCGGTGGCCGACGCCTCATGATCGGTAAGCCTCCACAGACTTGTCAACCAGAGCCCCAGGGGGAAGATGAACTACTTAAACTTTTGATTACTAAACTTTGGCTACTGGAAGTTAACTACAAAACTTTGTGCCACTTATAACGCTAAATACCCTATAAATTCATGCGCCGTCATTCAAGTGTAAAAATTCGTGGAGTTTGTTTAAAAATTGAAACGTGATCACCAGTTAAATTTTGAGACCTCAGATCAAATGTCGCCCCATCAATGATGCACCTATGTATACCAGACAGGAAAGTCAAGACCTTATTGGTCTCCTTTATTTAAACAGCACGGCCAGTTTGGGGGTGGGGGTGTTAATTAAATATATCTGTATGACACGTCGTGGTATGTACGTTCCCTGGCACGGTTGATCCGACGTACCGTGGTACGGCATATCCTTAGGAGTACAACTAAACTTCTACTCTTAACGGAGAATTCGGCCATCATGACGAAATAAGGATACGATCGGGATTTTTTTTTGTGGGGGGGGGGGGGGGGGGGGGGGGGGGGGGTTTT
>CAXITT010000204.1:307805-315305 GCA_964033795.1 Lymnaea stagnalis
GGGGGGTGGAGGGGGTGGGGAAGTGATTGTGTGGGGGAGGGGGTGGGGTGGTTAAAAGAGTTGTGGAGGGAATGGCTCGCCGACGTTAAGTTTAAAATAAGACAGAAGACCTGGCAGTGAGCGCAACAACGGGTGATCATCCTTTTTTTGTTCTTCTCACACGTCTGCTAGTTTCTCTTGAAAGTTTTATTTAAAGGTAGGTCTGAAATGTAGATTTAAAACTGAAATGTAGATTTAAAACTGAAATGTAGATTTAAAACTGAAATGTAGATTTAAAACTGAAATGTAGATTTAAAACTGAAATGTAGATTTAAAACTGAAATGTAGCTTTATGACAGAAATATAGATATATAGCTAAAACGTAGATTTATAACTCAAATGTAGATTTATAACTAAAATATAGATTTCTAACTGACATGTACATTTCTAACTGACATGTATAGCTTTATAACTGACAAGTCGTAGATTTATAACTGAAATATAGATTTATAGCTAAAACGTAGATTTATAACTCAAATGTAGATTTCTAACTGACATGTAGATTTATAACTGACATGTAGCTTTATAACTGACATGTAGATTTATAACTGAAAGGTAGATTTAGACCATGGTCGTGCGTAATGTCATGTGATTGAATTAAGAAAATAATTTCAAGAGTAATCATATTTTGTAGAGTTAGTCTTAGTTTAATCAGAAAAAAAATATATCATGACACCAATGTGCCAAACATCTCTCCCCAACAGGGGCGTAGGAAGGGGGCAGTCCACCTTTTTCCAAGTTCTTTTTCCCTCTTCATTTAGGGGTGGGTGGAATTTTTCCCCGAAAAAAAGCAAACATAATTTAAACTTACCATCAAAATTCTACTCATTATGAAGATATTGGCCCGATTCTATACAGTAGGCCTATATTATGTATTTTATTCTGACCCATTTAAATTGAAATATATGGTCGAACAAAGGAGCGAAGTAGAAAAAGGAAAGCCGTCAACTAGGACAGGCCTGCATAATATACGGCCCGCCATCACCCTCTTTGCGGCCCACGAAGAAACGAAATATGTTTCTTTATTATTATTTTCTTAATATCTTTTAGCCTGTCCTATTACAGCCCACACAAGTTTTAACCTAAAGTATATTACGGCACCGCTTACATTTTGAGTTGTTCAGGCAATACGACTTAAATAGCAAACTCAGTGCCGGTCTATGTGACGTCATTACTGGCCTTTGTGAAAGCTGGAATAATCTAGGTCCACTCTAGACTTAGAGTTCCTCCATAAGACCTAGTATAAGACCTAGTATAAGAGCTAGCATAAGACCAATTATAATATCTAGTATAAGACCTAGTGTAAGTCCTAGTATAAGAGCTAGTATAAGACCTAGTATAAGATCTAGTATAAGACAGACTGTCTCCTTCCGTATGATTGGCTTCTTATCCAAACAAAGCCTGCACATTAAAATATCAATCAGAAAAGGAACATGACATGACATGACAGTACATTTTAGCGTCATAAAAATATGATTTGAAATAAGGCTGCTATAAATTAAATACTGACTCCACATGACAGTCAACATATTTTAAAGAAATAAACGCCGTGAGTCAATAATGTGTTGTAATATACTCTCTGACCCTTTACAATGATACGCAGCGGGATTCAGAGTCCAACTGCATACTTCGATACCTGACTCTGGCTCATTACACATGCCTCTAGTTCAGTTATCTTTACGATTGTTAATGTTATTTTTTGACAAGGTCAAGATGAGGCTTTTGCTTGTCTTCTTGCTTGTCCCCATGGTCCTTGCTGGGGACTTTGCCAAGTTGTGGACGGAGGTGGAGGACAAACTCAGGGAGAAAGGTCTGGGAGTGGACACACGAGATGACACTAAGGGTGTTAAGAGCAAGGCATGGGGTAGACAGGGAATAGAGCTTTGGGAGAAAGAGAAATCTAAAGGTTGGGGAGATGAAAAATCTAAAGTTTGGGGAGATGACACATCTAAAGTTTGGGGAGATGACACATCTAAAGTTTGGGGAGATGAAAAATCTAAAGGTTGGGGAGATGACACATCTAAAGTTTGGGGAGATGACAAATCTAAAGGTTGGGGAGATAACAAATCTAAAGGTTGGGGGGATGACAAATCTAAAGGTTTGGGGAATGACAAATCTAAAGGTTGGGGAGATGACAAATCCAAAGGTTGGGGAGATGACAAATCTAAAGGTTGGGGAGATGACAAATCTAAAGGTTGGGGAGATGAGAAATCTAAAGATTGGGGAGATGACAAATCCAAAGGTTGGGAAGATAACAAATCTAAAGGTTGGGGAGATGACAAATCCAAAAGTTGGGGAGATGAGAAATCTAAAGGTTGGGGAGATGAGAAATCTAAAGGTTGGGGAGATGACAAATCTAAAGGTTGGGGAGATGACAAATCCAAAGGCTGGGGAGATGACAAATCCAAAGGTTGGGGAGATGACAAATCTAATGGTTGGGGAGATGACAAATCTAAAGGTTGGGGAGATGAAAAAACCAAAGGTTGGGGAGATGACAAGTCTAACGACAGAGAGAACAAGCCCAAGAATGATCAAGATGAAGGTTTAGGTTTTGAACAAGTAAGTTTTTATTTCAAATTTTCATAACTGTTAAACTTACAAAACAAAAATTGTTTCGGGATTATATAGCCGTGAAGAGTGTTGTTGTCGTCAATCTTGGTATTATTGTGACTGATGGACATTTCACATAACCCATGTTAAGTTGCCCTGTCTATTAATGACATTGATGAAACTGTCCTAGAACATAAGTATGCTTTTCAAGTCCAACCGCGAATACAGTAATTTCAAAACTGAAAGGAAAGACACATGTTAAGTGAAGGAAGAATTGCGTGACTAACTAAGATGGTGAGGTCCGAGCTTCAGGTCACGTATTTATTGGGGCTTCCATTAGAGAGTGCATTAGAGGCCCAAAGAAAACCAGGCCCAATAATTCGGACGACATTAAAAAAAAATTTCTTTCCACTGAACTTTAGTTTATGGCATGAAGAATACATTGAGTAATATGCTTGACCTAGGATCATCCCAAAGCTTATCATAGGCACTAGTTGATACTCAAAGCGATGTGTCTCCAAATGCGTCATTTAAAATATGGTGACTCATGACGATAGATTGCATTCATTGTGGTCAGCGCGGATGTGTGTAGACCTTGTCAAGAAACTGCGAACACTCAGGTAACAACGTCTCAATAAGAACATTCGATGAACTTTGCTTGACGTCATTGACTCTTTAAAAAAATAAATATTTAAAGTTAATTCCGTCCTCCCTTCAAATGTGTTCACAACTTCATTTCCAAACATCTTCATTTCCAAACATCCTCTTTTCTTAAGTCCTGAACTTCATTTCCAAATCTCCTCTTTTCTTAGGTTCCCGAACTTCATTTCCAAACCTCCTCTTTTCTTAAGTCTGGAACTTCATTTTCAAACCTCCTCTTTTCTTAAGTCCCGAACTTCATTTCCAAACCTCCTCTTTTCTTTAGTCCCAAACTTCATTTCGAAACATCCTCATTTTTTAAAATCCCAACTTTCTTTCGAAACATCCTTATTTCTTAAATCCATAACTTTATTTCGAAATATCCTTATTTCTTAAATCCAGAACTTTATTTCCACACATCCTTATTTCTTAAATCCACAAATTCATTTCCACACATCCAATTTCTTATATCCACAACTTCATTTTCACACATCCTTATTTCTTAAATCCACAACTTCATTTCCAAATATCCTTATTTCTTAAATCCACAACTTCATTTCCAAATATCCTTTTTTCTTAAATCCACAACTTTATTTCCACACATCCAATTTCTTATATCCACAACTTCATTTTCACACATCCTTATTTCTTAAATTCACAACTTCATTTCCACACATCCTTATTTCTTAAATCCACAACTTCATTTCAAAATATCCTTATTTCTTAAATCCATAACGTCATCTTCCTCACCTCCTTCCAAACCTACCTAAAAACCTCCCTCCAAATCACCCTTAAGCACTTCCCTCCTAACCTCCATCCAATTCCCCTAAGCAATTCCCTCCTAACCCCCTCCAAGCCTCCACACTTTGATTCCTCCATTCTCCCATGCCCCATCTGCGCATCCACATACATCCACACATCAATGCGCCCACAGAAGAAAGCCTTGTTTGGCCAGTTCCGGGAATGGCTTCAAACTCAGGACAGACACGACGCTGCCCAGGAGGAGTACGCTGCCCAGGAGGAGGACCAGCAGTTCATGGCCAGGAACGTTCAGAAGTTCAAGGACTACCTGAAAAGGAAGGTGAGGATTATCTCCAAAATAAAGGTCAGGATTATATTCAAACTCCACCATTAAGATGATGATGATTATCTCAAAATTAAGATGATGATTATTTCAAAATGAAGGTGAGAATTATCTCAATATGAAATTGATGATTATTTAAAAATAACGGTGATGTTTATCTTAAAATAAAATTAAGGAATGTCTCAAAGTAACGGTGCGGGTTATCTTACAATTAAGGTGATTATTATCTCACAATAAAGGTGATTATTATCTCACAATAAAGGTGATTATTATCTCACAATAACGGTGATTATTATCTCCCAATAATGGTGATTATTATCTCACAATAAAGGTGATTATTATCTCACAATAAAGGTGATTATTATCTCACAATAAAGGTGATTATTATCTCACAATAACGGTGATTATTATCTCACAATAATGGTGATTATTATCTCACAATAAAGGTGATTATTATCTCACAATAAAGGTGATTATTATCTAACAATGACGGTGATTATTATCTCACAAATGGTGTTTTTATCCCAAAATAAAGGTGATATTGGTCAATTAAAAAGAAATTGAATCTGATAAATGATGAAGTATAGAATGATTGTTCTAAAAACATGTTCGCATTGATTCAGTTATGTACAACACTTGATAAATTCAGACTGATGGCAGTGTACACACAAAATGATGACTGTGTACGTTCGAAAAGATAATTGTGCACCCACAGACCGATTAAAGTGTACACACAAAAAAGCTTAATGTGTACACATAAGCTGATGGTCGTGTTCACGCTGAACGAATACCATGTACACACACGCAAATGACTTTCATATAAGTACTCTTCGCCTGAGTTTAGATTTAATCCTAGTGTGTGACTAATCTCTCATCCGTTTAGTTCTACGACCTCAACTTTGAAGGCCAAAGACTGTGGAAAAACTATGACTTTTGGTTTCATCCCAGTGTTCAGGTCTCAGGTTCATGGGGGTTTCAGGGTTTATCAGAAAAAAGGGAGATCATTAGGATAATGAGCAGAAGAGGAGTTTCCCCTAAAGGTGCTCCTGTTTTAAGGAGGACGCGTATCTATCATTGCACTAACGCATCAACTTAAGGCAAACTCCCATGTGATTTTTCAAACAAACTTCTTTTTAAGAAGCATTCTTGAATGATGTTACTGCCAACAATATCTAAACTCTACATTGTTATAACACATAATGCTGTATTATAATACTATTAAATTAAAAAAAAAAAAATTGAAGGCGGGACACCCAAAAAACACCCCCCCCCCCCCCCCTTGGACACATAGTACGTCCAGGGCACCTCTACCCCCTCACCTATGATTCCGCCGCTGTACGCCTAGCCAGATGGGTAATTAGCAGTATGGATATTTACACATCCCGATCAAGTGATGGTTATAATTCTGGGACTTCAATGATGTCTGGCAAAGACCCGTCAAGAGATGCAGGCAAGCTTCAGACGTGTAGAGAGTGGTGGGGGGAGGGGGGTGCCGCTCATACTGTATCAACGAGCCATCCTTGTGGATAGGTCACCATGCTCGGCGTACACGGATGTCATAGGAGAGGGGGGTTTCAAGCTGTCTCAAGGAGCGATACCTGTGCATTTGTCTCTGGTCATCTTACATGGGTTTGGAAAGGTTCTCGCACTGTCTCAGTAGGCATCCTTATTTGAATACTCGTAGGCATGCATGTTGGTGATAGAGCGGGGAGGAGAGTTCTCACACTGTCTTCGAGTACTCCTTGTGTTTAAGTCCTGCTGAGCGTAAAGTGCTCTAATAGGCTTCGGGGTGGGTTCTCAATAGGTCTTCGGGTCATCCTTAACTCTTGCTCAACCTGATTTGCGAGAAACAAATTATCTATGATAAAACAAATAAGCATTTAGTTGTGGGTTAAAAATATAAAAGTTTCTCCAAATATTCAACCGCAAAATAGTTAGATTAATCTATATATTTTTATTATTGACTTTTAAACTATGAACAGTGTCTAGAATTGACTATGTGTTTAGGAGTTCCAAGAAAGCCAGGAGAGGGAAGCCAAACAAGCCATCTACAAACAGATGGAGAAGATCCACATCAAGAAACTCTTGACGGAGAAACTGACCGACCTGTCTCACGAGTACAACGAGCAGAAGCTTGACTTCATCTTCTCCATCACTGGACATTTCCTCCAGTTCTGCAAGTGTGACAGCTCCAGGGACGTTCTGGAAAGGTGAGAGGTGGTCTCCCCGTTTTCATTGGTTGCGTCGTCGCTTTTCTAACGTATGAATATATATATATGTTACAGTATTAACTCGATTTAATAATTTATCATTGACGCATATAGTTCTTATAAGTGTATGTTGTTGTTTTTTTTAAAATTGAATCAAATTAAAATGATAATCTTAATCTCCTGACGTGATTAATTACGTCAATGAAAATAGTGCTACAACTAATTTTTTTATAGACAATATGAAATCAAAACATGTTTTGGAGCGGTCTTTTGAGTATATTAAATTTTAATAACAAATCCGAAAAATAAGTTTGTTAAGACAAATGTCTAGGTTAAATACCGTGTGCAGACAGACGTCTAGATCAACAGCAACAAAAATCTTGTAATTTTCCTATCTGTGACATTGACAATGTTGACCCATTTATGTTAGGGTCGAGGCCGGTACATTCGGAAGTCCGAACTGTGGCAGTGACGCAGGCGGGCAAGTGGTGCCGGATAAATTCGATATTGACAGACTCAACTTCTCTATGCCCAACTCGTCGTTGTCCGAGTACATGAACGATCCAGCCAAGAAAAAGGTACAGTCTCAGCTTTAGAGTTTGCTATACACGACCTTTCTATTCAATACCTTTCTATACAAGACTTTTCTATTCAAAACCATTCTATTCAAAACCTTTCTATACAAGACCTTCCTATTCAAGACCTTTCTTTTCAAGACCTTTCTATTCAATACCTTTCTATACAAGACTTTTCTATTCAAAACCTTTCTATTCAAAACCTTTCTATACAAGACCTTCCTATACAAGACCTTTCTTTTCAAGACCTTTCTATTCAATACATTTCTATTCAAGACCTTTCTATTCAAGACCTTTCTATTTAAAACATTTCTATAATACAAGACTTTTCTATTTCAAGTCTTTTATTCAAGACTTTTCTATACATGACTCATTTATTCAAGATCTTTCGATACATGATTTA
>CAXITT010000204.1:320305-341951 GCA_964033795.1 Lymnaea stagnalis
TTGATGGCATAAAATATTTTAAAACATTGACAACTGGATTGTGAGATCATATGAACTCACATACATTACAGACGCTGGTAAAATGTTCATTAACAAAGCCATATATGATCACATTAGGTTTTTTAACGAAGTCTTGCAGTAGTGACGGATATGATACGGATCATTTGACGTTAGATCATCACTTCTTTCACCAGTACGTCCGTACGTCATTCCTGGTCAGGACACACGCCGTCCCAGTGTACACACACAAGCCGCACACACTAAGGACACACGTCAACCGCAACTGAGGACCACCTCCATCCACATAAAGGACACTCACCATAAACATTAAGGACACACACTCAGTTACACACACGCTCATTGACACACACGCACAGTTAAACACACGTACAGCTACATACTGTTACACACACGTACAGTTACACACTGTTACACACACGCTCAGCTTCACACACGTAGTTACACTCGTGCACAGTAACACACCAACAATTACACACACGCACAGTTACACACACGTGCAGTGACACACACGTGCAGTGACACACACGTGTAAATTATAAAAATAACTAGTAATTAATTGATATCAAAAGGTAATGCCAGACATACATTGAATTGTGACAATTTTAGGTGATTGCAGGTATACATTGAATTATGACAGTAATAAAGGTGATGGTAGACATGCATTGAGTTGTGACAATTCTAAAGGTGATAGCAGACATACATTGAATTGTGACAATTTTAGGTGATTGCAGGTTTTCATAGAATTATGACAGTAATAAAGGTGATGGCAGACACACATTGAATTGTGAAAATTCTTAAGGTGATGGCAGATATGCATTGAATTGTGACAATTCTAAAGGTGATGGCAGACACACTTTGAATTGTGACGATTCTAAAGGTGATGGCAGACATCCATTGAATTGTGACAATTCTAAAGGTAATGGCAGACATGTATTGAGTTATCACGATGCTTATATTTATATACAAAGAAAATTAATTTTGGAAAACATTTGATTTTTTTTAGCATTGAATATTGCACGATTATCTCCCCAGCCAATTGAGCTAGCATTGAATATTGCACGAATATCTCCCCAGCCAATTGAGCTAGCATTGAATATTGCACGAATATCTCCCCAGCCAATTTAGCTAGCATTGAATATTGCACGAATATCTCCCCAGCCAAGTTAGCTCATTAATTTATTTTACATTTCCTTAACGACTCCATGAACATATATTCATGAACAAACACACACACACACACACACACACACACACACACACACACATATGCAGGTCATGTCCTTCCTTTGAAGTTTTAAAGACTTTTCTGCAAGGGTAAGTGCAAAGTCTTGGGCAGGGGGGGACCAGATAAAAAAAGCCAAGATAAAAGAAGGCATGAAACAACCGTAACACTAGAATAACTGTTGTAACAGTAACACTCTCGTGGTAGCCAACAGGGTGGCCTGACACTGCTGTAACACTAGGATAACTGTTGTAACAGTAACACTCACGTGGTAGCCTACAAGATGGCCATTTAACAAAAGATAGCAATTGCATCAACAGAAAGAAAGCGAATGGTCATAGAAATGATAGCTGGTGTAACAAAAAGAGAGCGAATGGTCATAGAAATGATAGCTGGTGTAACAAAAATAGAGCGAATGGTCATAGAAATGATAGCTGGTGTAACAAAAAGAAAGCGAATGGTCATAGAAATGATAGCTGGTGTAACAAAAATAGAGCGAATGGTCATAGAAATGATAGCTGGTGTAACAAAAGGATAGTGCAGTAGAAACGAACGTTATTTGTAACAAAAAGAAAGTTTTATTGAAACCGAAATTTTAGTGGTAATATATTTTTTTTCCTCCAAATTTCCTTTACAACTTGTCCTTAAGTTTTCGTAATCAAATGCTTATAGTTGGGCGTGACGGAGCACTACAGATCCAATATTTGGTACACAAATTAAGTTATTTTTTTATCCTTTAGTTCGCATAGTGTAAATACTTGAGATAACATTTTAAATCGCAAAATTAGCAGGCCATTTACATTTAAGCGATACAAAATAAGTTAAGTTGCCATTACGAAACAATTTTGAAATAGAAATTTAACTTCGATACCTTTGGGCCAAGCTTGTATATATCGATACCTTGGGGCCAAGCGTGTATATATCGATACCTTGGGTAGAACCTTGTATATATCGATACCTTGGGGCCAAGTTTGTAGATAATCTACAATCTTTCTACAGCCGTTTTACAGAATGTAAAAACAATTATGATTTCTACAAATTAACTTTCTATTTTAATAGAATTGGCTTTTAGAAACTCGCTTTAATGTCATGTGTTTTTTGTAATAAGGTGAGATTATTTTGTTTAATCCTCTGTTCATTCCGTGAATAGTTATTCCTATGTAATTACATTTTTTGCATGAATAATGAAAATCTTCTTTTTCAAAAGGCAATTAGTTTTGAGCACCCAGACTCAATATATACACAATATATAGCTAGAAATAGATTCAGTATACTAGAAATATCCTCCAAGTACTAGAAATAGACTGCATGTGTTAGAAATAGACTTCATGTGTTAGAAATAGACTTCATGTACTAGAAAAAGACTTCATGTATTAGAAATAGAGTTCATGTACTAGAAACATACTTCCTGTATTAGAAATAGACTTATTGTACTATAAATATTCTCAGTGTATTAGATATAGACTCCATGTACTAGATATAGACTTCATGTACTAGAAATAGACTCCATGTATTAGAAATAGAGTCTGTATACTAGAAATAGCCTTCGTGCGTTATATTTCAGAATTATGAGATGCAGACTGGGTGGCCGAATGGTCTAAACTAAGCAAACCTCAAATGGTGGTCGGGAGTTCAATTCCAGCCAAAAACATCACCCCAGGTGGATGAGACTCGTTAACCTTGGTCGGCATTCAGCAACTCATATAAGAGAAGGGAACTCTGAATTCACACCCGGAAGTGGAGTCCCGTAAGGCGCATACAATGACAATTCCTGCAACCGTACCCATCCCTGGTCGTCTTGACGTAGAGTCTTGCCACTGGATCTGGTGGGCCCGGACGAGAGAGTGAGGTTGACGCCGCGCAACCCTTCCTCACTTTAAACAAAAGTCACCCGCTCGACTAACTCCTAGTCAATCTTCGACGAACGAACAACACCATGAAATGCAGAATCCAAAGCCTTAGAAGTGAAAGCTGACATACCAAACCCTCGTGTGTGTCAGGCTTTGTGTCAGGCTTTGTGTCAGGCTTTGTGTCAGGCTTTGTGTCAGGGTTGAACGACTCACTTTCACTTTGGCTGGCTGGCCTCTTGTTCCATCTGAACATATGACACATAGAGCAACAGACATGACACATAGAGCAATAGACATAACACATAGAGCAATAGACAGATTTCCCTAAAGTATTCAAGTCAAAGATGGAGAGAGAGCCACCGAAAACAATCGGCAATAGAATATTTTGACATTAAATAACAGCTTGATGCTTGGCATAAGCTCCCGAGAGAGTGGCGAGGTGGTTGGCTTGGGCTTATCTCGTGGCCATTATAATCTTTAAACGTAAATTGTAGACTTTGCCAAATTAAAAATGTATTATCCCGGGGGGGGGGGGGATGTTTGAACAAATAAATCGTGTTCTTGAGGGTAGAGCTAGATGTGAGGGGGCTTCTATTTAGCGTATAGCTCGAAAAACGGGTTAAAAGAGAAGACTACTCCTAACGTAACAAATTAAAAAAGTATTATCCCGGGGGGGGGGGGATGTTTGAACAAATAAATCGTGTTCTTGAGGGTAGAGCTAGATGTGAGCGGGCTTCTATTTAGCGTATAGCTCGAAAAACGGGTTAAAAGAGAAGACTACTCCTAACGTAAGCTGTGTTACGGACTAGTCGCGGTTGCTGACCCCCCTGATTGTCGCACGTGACTGCACTGAAAGCTGTGTGACAATTTTACACGTTAGTGCCTAGTCATTCAAGTTGCCGACTCACCTTTTTACTGTCTTGAGAGTACAGTTACTGTTACGTTGCACTGCAGTTACAGCACGGTTACAATGTCCGTTTTACAGCTGCTACAATGCAGTTACGCTTTTAATGTGTTTAAATACAGTTGTTGGCTACAATGTTACAGCAGTCTTTGTATGTTCACTGCGTCTGATTGGCCTTACCTAGTGCAACACACCCATAGATGTCCAAGTCTACTATGAAAAGATCACCGCCTACTATACAGGGGTGGACTGGGGAGTTCAAGCGGCCCGGGAAAAAAATCAAAGCAGCCCGGGAAAAAACCAAAAGAGGCCCTATTTTCATGACTTTTATTTTTATTATATCACCGGTCCTAGCGGCCCATCGGGAATCTTCCCGGTGTCCCGGCGGCCCAGTCCACCCCTGCTACTATTCAAAGTATTTGAACTAATTTAACTCCAAAGTACCCGTCTATCAACCTACGATGCGCTGAGGCCCTTAAACCGCTTCCACGGCACACATGTGACCTTGACCTTCATTATAACGCAGTCGCGGGTGTAAAAAGGGAGTCCTAAAATAGCACAGGATTTGATCGATTTAATTAACGAAACCATTTTTTTGTTTAACTTGAGATTCAATCTATAGAAACATTTTTTTTGTAGTTGACCTTTCCCTGGATGTCATTAAAGTAAAGCGGTCCGTAACCTGGACTGGACTTAACTGCAGGGAATTAAATAAATCTGGATTTGTTGTGCGAGTTTGGTGGCGTGAGGGGGCGGGTGGGGGACCGGGGGGGGGCGGATAAACAAAATACATAGACAAATAAACAGACAACAATTTCGAAAGTTTTCAAGTAAACTGTAGAAGGGAGACAACAGGTGATGATTTGTGAACGATGTGCAGTAGAAAATGTAGTATCTGTTTGAATTGTATTGTATTGTAATATCGCTCAAACCTGCTACCTTCGCTTGAAGAACAATTTTTAGAACTTTTTGAAGCACTATTTTTTTTAACTATTTAAAGAAATATTTAAAGCACTAATTGAAGAAGTATTTGAAGAACTATTTGAAGAAATATTTAAAGCACTAATTAAAGAAGTATTTGAAGAACTATTTGAAGCACTATTTGAATAACACTGTCAAGACATTTTGAAGAACTTTTTGAAGAACTATTAAAAAAACGTTTAGACGAAATATTTGAAGAACTTTTTGAAGAACTATTTAAGGAACTTTTTGAAGAAAACTATTTGAAGCAGATTTTGAAGAACTATTTCAAAAAACTATTTGAAGAGCTACTTGAAGCACTATTTTAAGAACTGTTTGAAGAACTATTTGAAGAGCTTCTTGAAGCACTATTTTAAGAACTGTTTGAAGAACTATTTGAAGAGCTACTCGAAGCACTATTTTAAGAACTAATTGAAGAACTATTTGAAGAGCTTTTTGAAGCACCATTCTTTTGTATTTGCCTTTGAAGCATATTTAGCACTTGCTGAGAATGAATTTGTACAGTTGAATTTAATAAAAAAGAAAGTTGTTTTAATTTCCATTGTTTTTTTTGTTTTTTGGATCAATAAAATAATCGCATCTCATGTTGCCTTCAGATATATATACCCATTTCATTTTTTCTAATATAAGCCTTATAAATATCAATTAGCTTAGTACTCCGACATGAATAGATGGATCTTGACCAAACTTAGTACACTTACTCTTGATTATCAATATTCAAATACTTAAGGGTACTAAACTCATAATATTCATCCCTCTGGGGCCGGGGACCCCATTTTATTTTTTTGTTATCTTTACTAATAAAAGGCAAAGCCCTCACTCACTCATCACTAATTCTACAACTTCCCTTGTAGATAGAAGCCTGAACTTTAGCACACTTATTCCCAACGACTTACTTACAAAAGTAAGTCTGGTGTCATTTTGAAACTCTATACTGTTTGGGGCCGGGGGCCCAAAGTGTAATCTATACTAATAAAAAGGCAAATCCCTCACTCATCACTAATTCCCCAACTTCCCTTATAGATAGAAGCCTCAAATTTGGCAGGCTTATTCTTTACGGCTTACTTACAAAAGTTAAGGAGGTTTCATTTTAAAACTCAATACCGTTTGGGGCAGGGGGCCCGAAATGTCATTGTTTCCCGTATGAGCTTTATCAATAAAATGATAGACCAAAACTGCTAGATGAATAGCTGGATCTTGACCAAACTGAATATACATACATTGGATTATCCATACTCAAATATAGAAGGGTACTTAACACGTAATATCCATCCCTCTGGGGCCGGGGGCCCATTTCATTTTTCCTTATATAAGCTTTATACATATCAATATGCTTAGTACTCCGACATGAATAGATGGATCTTGACCAAACTTATTACACATACTCTTAATTATCAATATTCAAATACCAAAGGGTACTGAAATCATAATATTGATAACTCTGGGGCCGGGCGCCCATTTCAATTCTTCTTACTCATCACAAAGTCTCCAACTTCCCTTGTAGATAGAAGCCTGAAATTTGGCAGGCTTACTTCTTACCGCTTACTTACAAAAGTTAAGCAGGTCTCATTTTGAAACTCTATATCCTTTGGGGCTGGGGGCCCAAATTGTCATTTTTCCCTTTATGGGCTTTATAAATAAAATGATAGACCAAAACTTCTTCATGAATTGCTGGATCTTGACCAAATTCTTCAACTTCCCCTTTAGATCGAAGCCTCAAATTTGGGAGACATATTCCTACTTACAAAAATTATACAGGTTTAAATTCGAAACTCTACTTGGAACGGTGACACCCGGGGGCCCCGATTTCGTTTTTTTTTCTTATTTGAGCTATATAAATAAAATTAACAACAAATACTGCTATATGAATAGATGGATCTTGACTAAACTTAATATACATACATTTGATTATCCATATTCAAATACCAAAGGGTACTTAACACATAATATCCATACCTCTGGGGCTGGGGGCCCATTTCCTTTTTTCCTTATATAAGCTATATAAATAGCAATAGGATCAGTACTCCTACATGAATCGATGGATCTTGACCGAACTTAATACACATAATCTTGATTATCCATTTCAAATAACGAAGTGTACTGAACTCATAATATCAATTGCTCTGGGGCAGGGGGCCCCATTTCATTTTTTCTAATATAAGCTATATAAATATCAATAGGGTTAGACAACACCATAGGTTCTATGTGATTGGTTGGATGTAGGCCTGGCTTTGTATCAATACACGTCTTAGTCTGTTTTAAAATATCGTTCGATTTAATATTCAATCCATTTAAGGCCGATCTAGAATTTTCTAGAAACTTCGATAGTTTAAAAAAAGCTATGTCTATGGCATTTGTAAACCACTTTCAATAGGACAAGTTTTAAATGTATAATTTATCTCAATGATTTTTATAGTCCCCCCCCCCAAACTCAGACATAAAAAAACGGTACTTTATTAAATGGGCCCCCACCGGGGCCCCCATATCAAAATGTATTATAATTAGAAGCACAATTTAGTTGTATAATATTTCATATTCGAGAAATAATTACGTATATATGTAATTTTGACACATTTCATGGAGGATATTACATTTAATCTAGAATGTTCTATACTTGTCTACGGGGATATAGAGTTAGATCTAAAAGCTTATTCAAACAAAATCGCACTGACCATGATCTCATAGAGAAACAGGATCGTAATGGGACACATCGGTTACGCGTTTCCATCGGGGAACAGGATACCATCGAGATCCCATCGGGTAACGGGCTCAACCCGGGATCAGGATCCTACCAGGAAAAGGGATAACAACGGAAAATTTAGTCCCTAGGTGGAACGGGATCCCACAGTGAACGGTATCCTAACGGGATCGGTAGCGCATCGGGATCCACTGAGATCAGGATCTCATTTGGGATCAAGACACCGACGGAATCGGATACCCAACAGGATCTGGATTCCCCTTGGATCCGGAGCCACAAAGAAATATGATCCCACCGGGACAAAGGATTGCGCCGGGATCGGGTTCAGAATGGGATTAAGGACTCGTTAGAATGGGGTATTACCAGAATCGGGGTCCCAAGGGCAGATAATACAAAAAGTTGGCATTGATTTGAGGCTGGTTTGATTTTCGCCAGGGAATGCATTGTATAGTCTCCGGAATATGCCGGTACTTGAAGGGAATGCATTGTATAGTCCCCGGAATATGCCGGTACTTGAAGGGAATGCATTGTATAGTCTCCGGAATATGCCGGTACTTGAAGGGAATGCATTGTATAGTCTCCGGAATATGCCGGTACTTGTAGGGAATGCATTGTATAGTCTCCGGAATATGCCGGTACTTGAAGGGAATGCATTGTATAGTCTCCGGAATATGCCGTACTTGAAGGGAATGCATTGTATAGTCTCCGGAATATGCCGTACTTGAAGGGAATGCATTGTATAGTCTCCGGAATATGCCGGTACTTGAAGGGAATGCATTGTATAGTCTCCGGAATATGCCGGTACTTGATCATTTTATACCTTTTTTTTTCTTTAAAAAAGGCTCTACGGCCGCGAAGCGCGGGTATTTTGCTAGTCTGTAGATATATCTATATAAAGATATACATATATATATATTTAGTATATAATAGTTTATTTCTGTATATTACATAAGCATCGAGAGCCCGCGGTTGTATATTTCAAAATGGCGTCCTGGAAGATTGATCCAGCTTAAAACCACAAACAAAACCAAAGTAATCCAAACACATTTTGAAAATCTCTAAATTTCTGTATTATTTTTAAACACG
The DNA here is from genome assembly GCA_964033795.1 of Lymnaea stagnalis. Classification (NCBI taxonomy): domain Eukaryota; kingdom Metazoa; phylum Mollusca; class Gastropoda; family Lymnaeidae; genus Lymnaea; species Lymnaea stagnalis. The sequence goes on from CAXITT010000204.1 coordinate 329,068, forward strand.
TTAAAGAATTTTTCCTCACGAGTTTATTTATTCGATTTTTTTCTTTTGTGTATGAATTAATTTTTAATGCTAAACGTTTTCGCTTACAATAAATGTTTTTAAACAAAAATAGTACAGTAACATTATATGGGCGTTTTGCCAGCATACTAATATTTTATTTTGAAAATGCACCACGAGTGAAATGTCAAGTGACTTACTACAGCCGGTGATTATTATTATTCTTTCCCTTTTTTTTCCCTCCCCATGACCTCCAAGGGAGATTACTTAAATTTGTGTGAAATGTACACCGCAGAGAGGTTTCCCCTTGGGATGGTCGGAGAGATATTTGTGTCAATGACGCCATTGCCGACGTCATGCAATATGGCGAATTTTAATTTGAGCCAAGAATTGCAGCCAAATTTGATCTTGAGGGTGTAATAAATATTTGAAGTGATATGACATTCTAGACTCTAGATGACGGCAGGGGCGAGTCGATGAGAAAACGGGGCAGTGGGGGAAAGACACAACAAACTTAGACTCTACCTTATATCTTGAGAAAATCGTGCAAGTTTTTCGAATGTTTGTTTTTTTGGAAGGGTGGGGGGGGGGGGGGGGGGGGGGGAAGGAGTTTTATGAAAAGGAGTGAGAGAGAGCAACTTCCCTCCAATTGAATCCGCCGCTCATGTCTAAGACAAAAAAAAGTTTCTAGATGCGATGACTTGAATGCTCTTTTGTTTATTTTACAATAACTTTAACGCATATAATAAACACACACTCATGCCAATTTTTTTAATAAATATCTACTTCTCATGCAATTGTCTGTGTGGTTAACGCCTTTGCATCACCCGGGGGGGGGGAGGAGGGGGGGACGGGACTGATAAATTAAACAAACATATATATGTGACGAATCATAAGCGACATAACTGAAACTCCAAGTGTTATTATCTGGCACGTTCTTGTCACGTGACACCATCGACGGCAACGTGACGCCGGCACAATGTCTCTGGAGATCTCAAAACTTTGGAGCCTAATTGGTGCTCTTTGCTCTAATGGAGAAATAGTTTTTTATTAGAACTAACACATTTGTGACATCGTTTTCGTCAGTGTTTAACACACACGGACTTACACGTTTGCGCACTTGCAACCAAGTTTTATTTTCTGTACTGTAAAGCTTCTTTTTTTTTAAAAATGCGCTGAGTTTGTCTGTGGATGGTTCTATTGTAATCTGCATCGAGTATGAAGCAACTGGCGCCGTTACAGATTCAATATAAAATTCTGGGATTGCAATATCCTGAGCGCACCACACGTTCGGGTGGCCCGCGCCACAGTCTGACGGGGCGCCGTCAGGAAGTCCGTCGACATATCGTTACAGTCGTTCGGTGACACAAAATGGGGCGTCAAACCCAAACACCATGACGACACAGCCGAGACATCGTGACGTCACTGGCAACATTAAGATGTGTTTTGGCAGTTGGAAATTGGTCTATGAGCGGCGGAAGATGTGTTCATCAAGAGGGGTATGGATACGCCAGGCGCCAGTGCTTCCTGATTACTTTTATAGAACCCTTGGTGGCCTAAATCAAAGACGTAACTCTACGACAGGCGCCAGTGCTTCTTGATGAGAATCATATAACCCTTGGTGGCCTAAATCAGAGACGTATCGAGATATCAGTCAGCGACGTAGCGTTGCAGCATCCAAGAGACACTTGTCATTACATCAATCAGCGATATATCGTAACGTCGTCAGGACGACACCCATCGCGACGTCAGATCCTAAAACATGGCCAGGCAGCATGGCTTCCAGTCACAGTCAGACAGCACGGCTTCCAGTCACAGCCAGACAGCATGGCTTCCAGTCACAGCCAGACAGCACGGCTTCCAGTCGCAGCCAGAGAACACTAGGCTTCCAGTCACAGCCAGACAACATTGGGCTTCCAGTCGCAGCCAGACAGCACTGCTTCCAGTCGTAGCCAGACAGCACGGCTTCCAGTCGCAGCCAGACAGCACGGCTTCCAGTCAGAGCCAGACAGCACGGCTTCCAGTCACAGCCAGACACTAAACCCGTTAAAGATCAGGTCCCATCATAATTCCACGTCGTCGTCGCCGAACCGGGGATCCCCAACGCTGTCGAGGGTCTGCGTGCTGATGCTGTGCCCATTGCTGTAGGTCTGTGTGGCGTTGGTGGAGCGGCTGTAGCCACTGCTGAACGAACCGGAACTGCGTAGGTGACGCGTCATCTCGAAATCTGAAACCAGAGAAGAAAAAATATTTTCATATATTAGAGGATACGAGCTTTTGAGAGGGCAGTTGTCGGGATGGCGGAATGTAAGATGGGGAGAAGGCTTTGAGATAGGTGTAGGGGATGATAGGGGTAGGGGATGATAGGGATAAGGGATGATAGGGGTAGGGGATGATAGGGATAGGGGATGATAGGGATAGGGGATGATAGGGATAGGGGATGATAGGGATAGGGGATGATAGAGATAGGGGATGATAGGGATAGGGGATGATAGAGATAGGGATGATAGAGATAGGGGATGATAGGGACAGGGGATGATAGGGATAGTGGATGATAGAAATAGGGGATGATAGAGATAGGGATGATAGAGATAGGGGATGATAGAGATAGGGGATGATAGGGATAGGGGATGATAGGGGATGATAGGGATAGGGGATGATAGGGATAGGGGATGATAGGGGATGATAGGGATAGGGGATGATAGGGATAGGGGATGATAGGGATAGGGGATGATAGGGATAGGGGATGATAGGGATAGGGGATGATAGAGATAGGGGATGATAGGGATAATGGATGATAGGGCATGGTAGAAGAGGTGTCAGCGTGGAGGAGAACAGGAGCTGAAGTATGAGAGGTCAAGAAGAGAACAATTGTGATAAATGGTGAACAGGGGTTTATGAAAGACATCGACTTTTCAACGGAACATTTCAAGAATTTAACCCAAAAAAACTGACTGCATGGAACAGGAAACTAAGAGCGTATCTATCGCAGACGTGTGCATTTTATTTAAGACATGTGGAGGCACACTTCTAAGTTAAAATGTTGTCCGGCACACTTCTAACTGCAATGTTGCAGTCTCTATTGGAGCCATCTTCCCGCACACGCCTCCACAACTAGACGAACGCACAGTCTACAGTTTGCGTCAGATCTATCAGCACCGTAACTCCAGTATCCTGTCAACTTTCGTGTCAGAGCTATCAGCACCGTAACTCCAGTATCCTGTCAACTTTCGTGTCAGAGCTATCAGCACCGTAACTCCAGTATCCTGTCAACTTTCGTGTCAGAGCTATCAGCACCGTAACTCCAGTATCCTGTCAACTTTCGTGTCAGAGCTATCAGCACCGTAACTCCAGTATCCTGTCAACTTTCGTGTCAGAGCTATCAGCACCGTAACTCCAGTATCCTGTCAACTTTCGTGTCAGAGCTATCAGCACCGTAACTCCAGTATCCTGTCAACTTTCGTGTCAGAGCTATCAGCACCGTAACTCCAGTATCCTGTCAACTTTCGTGTCAGAGCTATCAGCACCGTAACTCCAGTATCCTGTCAACTTTCGTGTCAGAGCTATCAGCACCGTAACTCCAGTATCCTGTCAACTTTCGTGTCAGAGCTATCAGCACCGTAACTCCAGTATCCTGTCAACTTTCGTGTCAGAGCTATCAGCACCGTAACTCCAGTATCCTGTCAACTTTCGTGTCAGAGCTATCAGCACCGTAACTCCAGTATCCTGTCAACTTTCGTGTCAGAGCTATCAGCACCGTAACTCCAGTATCCTGTCAACTTTCGTGTCAGAGCTATCAGCACCGTAACTCCAGTATCCTGTCAACTTTCGTGTCAGAGCTATCAGCACCGTAACTCCAGTATCCTGTCAACTTTCGTGTCAGAGCTATCAGTACCGTAACTCCAGTATCCTGTCAACTTTCGTGTCAGAGCTATCGGTACCGTAACTCCAGTATCCTGTCAACTTTCGTGTCAGAGCTATCGGTACCGTAACTCCAGTATCCTGTCAACTTTCGTGTCAGAGCTATCGGTACCGTAACTCCAGTATCCTGTCAACTTTCGTGTCAGAGCTATCGGTACCGTAACTCCAGTATCCTGTCAACTTTCGTGTCAGAGCTATCGGTACCGTAACTCCAGTATCCTGTCAACTTTCGTGTCAGAGCTATCGGTACCGTAACTCCAGTATCCTGTCAACTTTCGTGTCAGAGCTATCGGTACCGTAACTCCAGTATCATGTCAACTTTCGTGTCAGAGCTATCGGTACCGTAACTCCAGTATCCTGTCAACTTTCGTGTCAGAGCTATCAGCACCGTAACTCCAGTATCCTGTCAACTTTCGTGTCAGAGCTATCAGTACAGTAACTCCAGTATCCTGTCAACTTTCGTGCCCCGTTTCTCGACGGCCCAAAACACCAGCCGTCACGTGTTCCTAGTAGTGAAAATGAAGATGTGTTTTGAAGATGTTACTGGACATGGGCCTGTCAACGGGGAAAGATGTATGCATCCCTTGGGTACTATTTTCCAATCATACGTGAATGTTAGTGAAAGGGGGTACGAATTGAAAAAAGTTGGAAGAACAAATTCGGCGATTTAGTTCGACAGCACAAAGTAAGACAGCTATGCAACAATGATTACACACTAAACATCCAGTGACCAGACTACTTAATTAATATTATATATCAGAATACACGCCTAGAAAGTCGAAGCGACCTCATACCAAACAACATGCATCTATTTTTGGAAACGAACTCTTTTTCCAAAGAAAAAAAAAATCAATCCAGTCCTCACATGTTTATATTTACATTAGTTAGCTGCTCTTAAAAAGGTTTGTTTAAACAACAAACACAACAAAAAAAAAATAAAAAAAAAAATAAATCTGGGTTGTTTTTTTTTTAACATTGATAACAAAAAACATGGAAACGGTTCTCAGAAAATTGTTTCAAATGGACCTAAAACAAAAAACAATTTAATATACGCTTGAATAAAGCACAAACCTCACATGTTTATATTTACATTAGTTAGCTGCTCTTAAAAAGGTTTGTTTAAACAACAAACACAACAAAAAAAAATAAAAAAAAAAATAAATCTGGGTTGTTTTTTTTTTAACATTGATAACAAGAAACATGGCAACGGTTCTCAGCAAATTGTTTCAAATGGGCCTAAAACAAAATACAATTTAATATACGCTTGAATAAAGCACAATGCTTGTAATGTAAGAATATTGTCTTTTCTCTCCACCAAAATGTGAGTGCAACCTTTCCGTGACAGTCGTCGGTTATGAAAATAAAGAAGAACAGAAAACTGTTTTTCCGAAACACCCACGGTCCAAATTAGTTCGTAAAATCGACGCTCTGGTGTAACAACTCCAGTTAAACGTTTCTTTTTAAATATAGATGTAATATATATATATATATATATATATATATATATATATATATATATATGTGTGTGTGTGTGTGTGTGTATATATATATATATATATATATATGTGTGTGTGTATATATATATATAATATATATATATATATATATATATATATATATATATATATATATATATGTGTGTGTGTGTGTGTGTATGTATATATATATATATATATATGTGTGTGTGTGTTGGCAGGTTTATTTATGCAATTAAAAAAATATCTCTTGGTTATCTAAAACATTCTATTACATTATTTAGGCACACCCACACAACAAAAAGTAATTACCACACAATCATTAATTCATCATGGGAGATTACTGTGCACGTCGCGCGCGCCGGCTCGTGTTCCGGTGAGTAGCGCGCGGCAATAAATAAGCGGCAGCTCGTGCACTGCGCATGTCATAACCAGCAGACGCGCTCGGTATACAACCCGTTGTCATAGCCACCCCATGTCGGCCACAGCGTCACGTGTGATCGCGTTTAATCACGTGAATTAAATTAGAGATTTTGTTTATTAACCGTATAGAAACAAGTTTGTAACCAGATTTGAGTACGTCAACTTAATGGTCCAAGGCACCAAATCTGTACAGAGCAGTGAAATGCCAAAAATGAAATGTGTCCAAAGTGCTTCATCAGATTTTTATTATGAGTAGTTGCATCTTACATGCTTTGAGTACTGCTGAAATTCACCCGTGGTAAAAGGCAGGACCGGAGCTAGGTTGAGTTTTGTTATTCAACTTTTCGTCGATGCATTCCTCGTTCCCTTTACCGAAGTTTGTATATATATTTATATATATATATAATATATATATATATATGTTTTTTTTAAAAATATATATATATAATTTTGTTGTTTAGTTATGGGACGAACAAAGATATATTTTATACATTCTGATAAAAATAGCTCTCATTTCGGACTATTGCATATCTAGTATTGCATGTTTAGGATTTAAACTTTCTAATAATTTTACGTTAATTTAGAAAAAAAAATTATGAAAAAACAAAAAGTTTAGAATAGGGACTATACGTACTTCATACTCTCAAAACTATTAGAATGAAGAAAGATTGATTAGTATTTAAATTTATGCATACAAATAAAGTTGTATTGGTGTAATATAAACTATACAAAAGCTGTCACGAACATTTCGTGTCCAGAACAAAAAAATGTCTCTATGTCACTTTTTTTGTGTGCTGAAAATGTGAGATTCGATCTTGAAAATGTAATGTTTGGTTTCGATAAACTTTAAGTATGAATCGAAGTCGTTCATATAGTTCATAAAAAGAATGATCTGTTTGAGCTTTTAGGCTTTGGTTTCGATTCTTCATACGACATTCTTTTTTTTTTTTTTTCAGAAAACCTTGTAATTCTACAGTTTGCCATAATGTGTAAGACATTCTAGGACTCTAACACTGTGCAGAGATTTGAAGATATGTGTGAGTACGTCATAATGCGTGCTGCTGTAGGCAATGTTAAAACAGCACGTTACGACAGTGGCTTTAAAATTACTAGCTTCATTGGCGACCAATGAAAATCGGAGAACTTGGCCAGCTATTGTAACTACAACAACAAAAAGACACATAGAAACGTGTTGATTTGGACACAAAAATCTTCAGGAAATAAAACTAAAAAATGAACTCCTAAAAGCACACTTTTGATTTGGTTTGAAAAAAAAACAACGTATTTTTTAAAACTAATTCTAAAATTAAACGACCTTAAATTACTTTTAAGCCTTATTTTTCTCTCTTTAACTCTGAATATCTCAGTGACAACAAACCCAAGATCAAGAGCCATCCATGATCACAGGGGACGGTGAGCTTTGATCTGTGAGTGACCGCGAGCGACTAGACATACTTTTTAGTAATGATAAAGTATTGACAACCAAACTTACTAACAACAAAAAAAAAATGATTACATCCATGAAGATATTACTTTCAACATGATTAAATTAAACTTTAGAAGTTTTGGTCCATTCCATCAATGTCTCATATCTTATCCCATACTTCCAAATGAAATGCGAGTGGTTTCTTGGTCTACTGTAACGCATTCATTTGAGAAGGGGTGGTCTCGGGCCTTAACTCTGCATGAGACCATCTAGGTTTCCAAAATATACTGAGCAGATTAAAAAAACAAAAAAACTTTCCATGTTCTGAGCATGAAAATATAATAATTACTAAATTACTCGATTTTAAAAAATAATATTTTAGAGCGCTTTGTGTGCATTTAAATTTATTATAATATTTACGCTGGTGGACATTCTTTTGGATATCCAGCCGTCACGATGTGACGATGATATCCAGCCATCACGATGTGACGATGATATCCAGCCATCACGATAAGGCGATGATGTCCAGCCGTCACCAGCCATCGCGATGTGACGATGGTGTAGTCTTCGCAGGAGGAAATCACAAGGCATGGTATTTTTCAGTTAAGAAAAAAGGGGGATGGGTGTAAAAGCTTGTTTCCTCGGCATCAAATAAGCGCATCTGGATAACCCAAGGCGGACAACAATACATTTTATGGATATGGAATTTATGCTTCTTGAATCCAGCAGAGAACTGAATGCGGCCTTTGAACATGAATTATTTCCCCACCCCTGTGTTTAAGCATTGGAAAAACCTATCTGCACAGGGGTGTCCAACCCACAGGACTTCTCGGGACACTTTGATAGCCAGTAACCTGTTTCAAATGCCACACGCCCTTACACCTTCTATTGAAATATTTAAATTAACACCCACCCAATGCACTACAGAATGGTTGACCTATTCTCGGTGCACATAATGAAATGATCAATAAAAAATATATTGAAAACTTTAGAAAACTATTATGACGTCACTGCACCTTTTCTCTCACTTATGTTTTTATAATCTATTTTTTGTTCAATTGAACGAAGGAGGAATATATATATATCTTGAGATGAATCAGGCATCCCCGGGCCGCAATGTTTGACGTGGCGGGCCGCGGGTGGGCCAGCCCTGATCTACAAGCTAGAATCAGGGTTCTCAAACACAAATCATCCGGGGGCCGCAGGAGGTAGAGTTTCAGTGAGCCTGGGCCGCATCAAGTATTCCACAAAAATCGATTAAAATTTCAATAAAGTACAACTGTTACGATGTGCTCAACCTTTATTAATAACAAATAAAAACATGAAGGGTTCTCAAGAACTAGGCTTCACTTTCTTCCTCCTACTCTTTGCTGCCAGATATCTGGCAGAGCTTTTTCTTACACATTTGGCTTGAGTGAGGAAGACACTGGGACCCTCAGTATAGCTTGAAGATGCTCATCGGTAAATTTGGCCCTGAACTTTGACTTCATAGTGGAAAAGACCTTTTAACAAAGATAGGTACTCCAAAAAAAGGCACATGATCCGCTTCTACAACCTGGAAATCTCAAGGAAGGTGGAGGGAAATGCTCTCATGAATTGTCCACGCTTGTCTGTTTTTCCATTCATCTAACTGAATTTAAAATTGCACTGAAGATCAATCAGCTCCATATGAAGCCCAAAAATGGGGACATCTTCCACATTAAAAGAGAAGCTGCCCCTTGACTTGTAACTTCTTGTTCAGTAAATTCAGCTCCTGTGTGATGTCAACAAGGAAAGCCAAGTCCATGGGCCATTTTGGATCACTTAGTACAGGAACAACCACCCTATCTTTTTTGGATCACTTAGTATAGGAACAACCAACCTATCTTTTTTGGATCACTTAGTACAGGAACAACCACCCTATCTTTTTTGGATCACTTAGTACAGGAACAACCACCCTATCTTTTTTGGATCACTTAGTACAGGAACAACCACCCTATCTTTTTTGGATGACTTAGTACAGGAACAACCACCCTATCTTTTTTGGATCACTTAGTACAGGAACAACCAGCCTATCTTTTTTGGATCACTTAGTACAGGAACAACCAGCCTATCTTTTTTGGATCACTTAGTACAGGAACAACCACCCTATCTTTTTTGGATCACTTAGTACAGGAACAACCAGCCTATCTTTTTTGGATCACTTAGTACAGGAACGACCACCCTATCTTTTTTGGATCACTTAGTACAGGAACAACCAGCCTATCTTTTTTGGATGACTTAGTACAGGAACAACCAGCCTATCTTTTTTGGATCACTTAGTACAGGAACAACCAGCCTATCTTTTTTGGATGACTTAGTACAGGAACGACCACCCTATCTTTTTTGGATGACTTAGTACAGGAACAACCAGCCTATCTTTTTTGGATGACTTAGTACAGGAACAACCAGCCTATCTTTTTTGGATCACTTAGTACAGGAACAACCAGCCTATCTTTTTTGGATCACTTAGTACAGGAACAACCACCCTATCTTTTTTGGATGACTTAGTACAGGAACAACCAGCCTATCTTTTTTGGATGACTTAGTACAGGAACAACCAGCCTATCTTTTTTGGATCACTTAGTACAGGAACAACCAGCCTATCTTTTTTGGATCACTTAGTACAGGAACAACCACCCTATCTTTTTTGGATCACTTAGTACAGGAACAACCAGCCTATCTTTTTTGGATCACTTAGTACAGGAACAACCACCCTATCTTTTTTGGATCACTTAGTACAGGAACAACCACCCTATCTTTTTTGGATCACTTAGTACAGGAACAACCACCCTATCTTTTTTGGATCACTTAGTACAGGAACAACCAGCCCATCTTTCTCCTTGAAGGCATCAAATGCCAAAACGTATCCCAACAGTAGAAAGGAGCAGGTCATATTTAGGAATTGTTGATGCGAAGGAAGAAGCTGTTGTAGGGAGAATTAATTTTTATTTTAAGCCTTTTTGACTAACCCTATATTGAAAGTGACCAAGCTACAGGCTCGGAATTTTCCTCACTCGTGAACAATAGCGTTAATTTTAATTTCTTTGATACTCTGTCCGATTGCTACTATTTACACAATTATGGTTGTGCATTACACACTAAATGACTTTTTAAACTTTTCTCAAAACCACACTTTGGCCGTATTTGTCTCATAAAATGCTATAAAACAAAAACGTTTAGTTCGATTTGAAAAAGTTTTTACCATTACAATCAACGTCCAAATCTATACAAACATAATAAAAATAAGACTTAGACTAGTCGGTGAGATTCGACTGAAACCGTCGCGGAGGGTCACATTATAGATATGAGAAAGGGGAAAAAACGCCCGGGCCGTATTAACACTAAAAGTTTCGGTCAGGTATCGGGCCGCAAAATATCGTCTTGCGGGCCGCAAATGGCCCGCGGGCTGCGAATTTGAGACCCCTATTTAAATGTTTAGAAAAAGACATTAAAATAATTTTTAATATATATATATATATGTCCACTCTTCACGATGTGATATATATATATATTATATTATATAATTCACAAGAATTTAAAAAAAATGTTCATATCTATCAGATGAATCATTTCTCTTTATTTATCCTGATGCATCTTTACGGTTCATCACAATTATCACAGCACTGGCACTGACAGGGTTGCCAGGCACGCTTATGCAGAATTTTTTCGTATTTAAAACCTTAGAAGTCAGTTATATTAGATGTTTTCGAAGTCCCCCAGCTTTCCAGTATCTTTGACTAATATTTAGATTTATCTATAAATTCTAAGGTCTTAATTTACATTTAAAAAAAAAAAAAAAAACCCAAAAAACAAAACTTAAAAAAAAAAAAAAAAAAAAAAACCAAAAAAACAACAAAATAAATAAAAAAAAAAAAAAANTCAGTTATAGTATATGTTTTAGAAGTCCCCCAGCTTTACAGTATCTTTGAATAATAATTATATTTATCTATAAATTCTAAGGTCTTAATTTACAATTAAAAAAAAAAAAAAACCCAAAAAACAACACTTTAAAAAAAAAAAGAAGTGAGGAAGCTGAGTGATTTCCGATTTGTTTAGAAAGAGAAAAGACGTTAACCTTAAGCATTTTTAACTTTCAACAGCTAAACAAAAACAGACACGTCGTCGGGTGCAGTGCTGCCACACCTTGGGAATTTTCCCAAAATCTTGGGAATTCACTACCCCATTCAGGACAAAAACTCACTTTTAAAAAAAAAATTCACATGCTTCTTTAAAAAAACAACAACATATTTTCATGATCTTGGGAACTCTTGGGAAATATTTTAAAAAATCTTGGGAATTAAACAAAATTGAGTGGTAGCCCTGGTCGGGTGTAGTGAGTGCTCTATTTGATTACTAAAACAATTGTTGGATGTCCAATCTATTGAAAAGCTACGTGGGTCAGGGAAGTCGCAATATTTCATCGTAATATAACACTTTGGCAGTCAGATGAATGCCATGGTAACCCTCGGCCTGTGAGAAGAATGCAACATTTACACTTTGCCAGTCAGATGAACGTCATGGTAACCCTCGGCCTTTGAGAAGAATGCAACATTTACACTTTGCCAGTCAGATGAACGTCATGGTAACCCTCGGCCTTTGAGAAGAATGCAACATTTACACTTTGCCAGTCAGATGAATGCCATGAAACAATTCGCCAAAGAAAAATCCACAGAACACTTCCCCATCAACTTTTCATGGACTTTAAAGGGAGCCGTTGACTACGGGTTAAGAATCCATGCATGAAACATCGAGAATTAATTTTCGCAATAAATTCGACACACTTAAATCACTCGCATTTGGAGAAAAATTGTCGAAAAATAACAAGTCCCCAGGCATAGTCACCAGACACCAGGCAGAGTCACCGGCCAACGGGCTTAGAAGATGACCAAACGTGATGATTTAAAGCTTCGTTTCTGTTAGAGACGATTGCTTTGACCTGGATTCATCTGAGACCAACCTTGATCACATTAATTCTTCCCTAAAGAAAGCAACTTATTAAAGGGGATTCAAACAACACACTAACTAGGCAGCCATTTGTAGTCAACCATTGGGTGCTAGCTGTGGACGGACAAGGAGGGAGGGGGTAGTCTATGTCTTGGTTTGTACGGATTCTCCAGATATCATTTTCCATCACTGGGCCGTATATTTTCCTGATCATTTTCCTCTCCAATGTATTGATCCGGTTCTCTGATTTTCTGGTATGGGAATAAGTCTCACTTGCGTAAGCTACTACCAGTATTATGATTGGGGGGGGGGGTTAAACTATGTAGATGAACCGAATACTACTGCATGAAAGTCATCACAAAAAGATAAATATATCACTAGACAAATAAAAATGACAAATCTTTTTTTTTAATGATTAATTTGACAAATATACTTTCCATCATCTCCCTCCCAACCGCTTTCTCCAATACTCTCGACACCCTGCTCCCAACCCCTTTCTCCAATACCCTCGACACCCTGCTCCCAACCCCTTCCTCCAATACCCTCGACACCCTGCTCCCAACCCCTTCCTCCAATACCCTCGACACCCTACTCCCAACCCCTTCCTCCAATACCCTCGACACCCTGCTCCCAACCCCTTCCTCCAATACCCTCTACACCCTACTCCCAACCCCTTC
>CAXITT010000204.1:345133-363241 GCA_964033795.1 Lymnaea stagnalis
CCCCCCCCCCATCCACCCTTTCTTTGACAAACCTGATTTCTCGTTATCCTTTTTTAAAAATGTATTTCTTGGCAACACAATAAATTCTTTGAATTGAATCTATTTATAGCCACCATCAGACCTCATTACCAACTCAACAATTGTTGGGGGACTTTGAACCATGACCTACACATTTGGGGGACTTTGAACTATGACCTACTCATGTGGGGGACTTTGAACTATGACCTACACATTTGGGGGACTTTGAACCATGACCTACACACATCGGGGACTTTGAACCATGACCTACTCATTTGGGGGACTTTGAACTATGACCTACACATTTGGGGGACTTTGAACCATGACCTACACACATCGGGGACTTTGAACCATGACCTACTCATTTGGGGGACTTTGAACTATGACCTCGATATGGGCAGAAAAATTGCGCAAATCAGTGCGAATAGGATATTCTTATTTGTTACTTTGAAATTAGTTTACGTGTGTGCTTGCATGATTTCGTGCGTGTGTGTGTGTGTGTGTGTGTGCGTGTGGCGTACTGTTTGGATGTGAAATAAGAAGGGATAGTCGAGTTTTAGACTGCAGATTTTTTTATATCCAGGTCTAGTTCAGGTCTAGTTCAGGTCTAGTTCGCCTGTTTTTCAACTTTCCTTAAAGTGTCTGCCTTAGGGTTCGCCCATTGTTACGTACTGGTAAATGGTTTTGCAAATTCGATCTGTTTGGCTCGTTAGATGAAAATCGCGTAACAAAGGACTGACAACCGGTAATCAAAGAAAAGAATAACACCAACCCCAGTGACATCAGCAACATCACTCGGAATCACACAATTAGCTTCATATAAAATTACAAAATAAAAAATGAAGAAACCATCATTTACTTACAGCAAAGCAAGTGAAAAAGTATAGTCCTCGAAAATTACACATTGTTAATTTATACACACAAAAAAAAAAATAATAATAAAAAGTAAAATATAATAATAATCCTATTAAATCTCATTATATATCCCGTGTCTAGGAAATCTAGCAAATCCCTTCCGGCTGGGGAAGCTGCCGGGTTATTTATTGGGAGAGAGTTGGAGCCCTCCAGAGAAGAAATCCTAGAAATTGCGTCACCCGAGGGCATTCTTCAATCTTCCGTTTCAAATATATTCGAACATAAATAACCTTTTCCCAATTATTCAGTCGGCGACGTCGATACCAAAAAAAAAATTTTTTTGTTGCTAAAGCGCTATGCTGAGGCAAAACTTAGGACAACACACAGGATTACTATTAGTAAAGTATGTCATGCTTCGGGGGGGGGGGGGGGGAGGGGGGGGCAGGTGGGATCAAATGTAACGTCACAAATTATTTTTTTCAAGATATCATTTAGTTTAAATATGTATTCTGACAGAATATGACACCTAGTAGAGTCTTAACTTATTAGTGTTCAAGTGTTAAGTTGTTACATTTTAAAAAAAATCTAGTTTGAAATTGTGACATACTGTGGGGTGAGATTTGTGACAGATTGTAACAGGGGGAGGGGTAAAAAAAATGGTCAAATATAGCGTGACCTACTCTGTAGACGGCCCCTTACACGATTGTAAGCCCATTCCATTTAGGAAAAAGATTGACACCCTAGTGTAATTATAGAACAGTTTCCTAACGGCACACACGCCCCCGCCCCCCAAAAACATCGGTTTATGTGTCGGTCAGAGTGATAGAGACACAGAGCACACAAGCGTGGCACAAGCATTTCACAACCGATACCAGCACCTGGACGCAGTTCGCTTAACATTTATAATGACATTTCGTACTTTCGTTATGTCCAGTCACCGGCAGCACACATTCCGTTTAAGAATAACACTGTAACCTTGAACAGAAACCATGTCTGATGCTAAAGCTGTACACTGCACTACGTAGTCCCGTAATTAGAATATATAAGGTCAAATTAATTATTTTGTTTTTATTATATGTACTATCTACCCCTGTCTAGCCGTGGACCTCACCCACCCACGTATAATATATTAGTTTTATTATTAAGGTGGTTTTATATAGCGCAGTACCCCAGCCAGTGCGCTTCACATAAAAATTAGCAATTATATAAAATTATACATTTTAAAAAAAAACAATAATTGGTGAAAAGCTTGACCTCACCCACCCATGTGCTATCTACCCCTGTCTAGCCGTGGACCTCACCCACCCATGTACTATCTATCCCTGTCTAGCCGTGGACCTCACCCACCCATGTACTATCTACCCCTGTCTAGCCGTGGACCTCACCCACCCATGTACTATCTACCCCTGTCTAGCCGTGGACCTCACCCACCCATGTACTATCTACCCCTGTCTAGCCGTGGACCTCACCCACCCATGTACTATCTACCCCTGTCTAGCCGTGGACCTCACCCACCCATGTACTATCTACCCCTGTCTAGCCGTGGACCTCACCCACCCATGTACTATCTACCCCTGTCTAGCTGTGGACGGCATCCAGCAGAATCGAGCGGTGTTTCTCTATTTAAAATGGTTAGAGAAAACTTTACGTCTCAGTGTCAACGAAAGCGCTTGTCTATGACTGGCCACCGGATATCATTCGACAGCTACAACAAAACACCGCTGGAGTGAACGTTTCAATTCGTTTTGAATTTGAAGCAGGCATGTTTTACAAACTCAACAAGTCGTGTGTATTGAAACATTTTCACATGTCTCATTCTCAAATATTTGCTTCGCGTTGTTAATTTATTGTCTTCAAGTTACTTTTAGAAGAATTAGATCGAACACCATAGCATGGAAACCAGTCTTGCATGCATGTAAAAGCATTTTCATTTTGAAATATCTAACACTGAGCTCTTATTATTGATATGTTACATTAAGAAATGGCGTCAGCAGGGCGAGTCTAGACTCTTATGCCCCCCCCCCCCAACTTCCCCCCCCCCGGCCCGCCGTATCGGGCCCCGGNCCCGCCTGGGCGCTTGGGCGCTCGACTAGGACCCCGCCTGGGGGCCGCCCCGACCAGGAGGCACCCGGTCGATCCGACACTATGCGTTTAAACAGTGCACTCGATCGACTTTCTCAGGAGTTGGGATGGAAAAATGTACGTCCTAATATCTTCCCCCACCCATCCCGGGAAAGCGTCGGACGCCCTATAAGAGGGATTCCACAGTGGGTTTCCACAACGCGACTAGCTCACGATGTAGCTGGGACGAAACGGTTGCCTGGGGACAGCTTTCTCACGGCTGCATTAATTGAATCCTCGGCCAGAGGTTACCACCCTCGCCTCTGACCTCATACCCGTCAACGGCAACTTGTAATCATGATCCCTACCCTGGCTCTGCCTAACTTTCCGACTGCGAAATATCACAGCCGGCAGCCCTGTGGGAGCTGTTTTATGTATGGCAGGTACCGAGCACACCCTTTGTCTGCCCACGCGGGGCGTGCCCAGTAGTTATGTTTCCCGGCAAACGCCGAGGGGGTCGGTGGCCGACGCTTCCCAATCTCTTCCCAAGCTCTTATTATTACAATTGTCAATCGTCAGAGAACGTGGGCTATGCACACACTGACCCCCCCCCCCCATTTTTCCACAAAAACAAGACGCCAAGCAATGATAATATCCTATTTCTCAGCTGGCCTAGAGGGTATGAGCACCTTCAAACAAACGATTCGGTACGTCAGGCGATGAGAGTAGGGTTACTTGTCAACAAAGGTTAAGGACATCGCAGATTTGATCTGGAGAATTCCCTCAGAACCCGAGATGCACGGCGGACAGCTTGTAACGACAGCCGAGTTCTGGAAGTGATTTCTGTCTCACCGCCGACATGTCGCTGTAAAGAACGAGCAGCATTTATTTGTAATCTCCCCTTACAGACTATAATGAGCATGAGAAGAGGTCTTGGAATCTGCATCTTTTGCCGAACCTGTCCGAAATGCAAATTATAAAAAAAGAGGTCCCAACGGAGCTTCGAATATCGGCTTGGCAATAAAAAGATGTCCCCAACGAATTATGAATTTGGTTTCGCCGTAAAATGAGTCACCGCGGAGGCTCGTATTGAGTGCAGAGACCGATCTATGTCTCTGTCCGTCACAAGTTAGGGCTTCTCCCTGTTAAACCTGTATATCGTATGTCCTTTCCGAGGTAGGATCCCTCTATGCTAAACCTGTATGTCGTATGTCCTTCCCGAGGTAGGATCTCTCTATCTTAAACCTGTATATCGTATGTCCTTTCCGAGCTAGGTTCTCTCTATGTTAATCCTGTATTTCGTAAGTACGTCTTGGGCAAAAGTTTTCTTCCGGTTAATTCTGTTTGTCGCATGTCCTTCCCTAGAGTTAGGGTTGCTCTATGTTAAACCTGTATGTCAACAACGACATGCTTAGAGGAAAACACCAAGACGACCAATGCCACCATCAATCACCACCTCCCCACTTCCGAAATCTACCACTGCATAAACCTTTCTTAGCATCCAAAAACTGATTTTTCTATTAACCCCCCCCCCCCCCCCCCCCCCCCCCCCCCCGCCCTGTAACCGAACTGGAATCCGCCATTATTTTTCGTAGCCTCAAACCCATCCACTTTCCCCGAGTGGAAGTGTAACTATATTCCCACCATTATGAACTACACGAGACGTTATCGCCCGCAGAGCGAGGGCATCAATTCATGGGCGGGCCAATGTAGTAATGTCCGAGGTGGTCAATAGAAGAGCTCCCAGACTATAGAATGGTGTCCCTGGTGACCAGCTCTTTGATGCCACGACCAGGGTGGGGTCAGGCCAATAAAATCAAATTGGCTCCTGCGAGATCGCGTCCCGGGGGTGTTTAATGGAGGCGCGCGCCCCCGCTGCTGAGAATAACAGTCTGGACGGTAACGTGGCCTTTGTGACGTCACGGACACTCCCATTAGAGACTCGGGAGGTCCCCGGCGACGGCTCACCAGAAACCTGATCTATGCAGCCTTACAACACCACACACATGATCTATGCAGCCTTACAACGCCAGACACCTGATCTATGCAGCCTTGCAACACCAGACACATGATCTACGCAGCCTTACAACACCAGGATTTCTTCATTAGTGTTTTTTGCAAGCGTGGTTTGCTATGCCCACATCAGGCTGAAGTATCTTTCGTTTAAAAATAGAAATAGCCCGCCTAACAATGGTGACGGCAATGCGTGAACTTCCCACCTACTGAAGTTACTTGACAAATCTACACTTTTTTTTTTTTTTTTTTCCCCCCCCAATTGAACACAACGTCCTCTCCGCCAATTGAACACAACGCGCTTGCCGCCAATTGAACACAACGCGCTGTCCGTCAATTGAACACAATGCGCTGTCCGTCAATTGAACGCAGCATTACAGCCATCCACACATAGTACCTAGAGAATTATTGTTCGCGATTAACATTCAAGACTATGGTGTGCAGAATGAAGTAAGGGATATGATCTAGAGTACATAATACACTATACAAATTTATAGCAATGAAGCTAACTCTTATAGTTCCTTACTCCCTTTATTTCACACTGCTGCTACTTCAATCTGAAATCCACCCAGCCTTGTATTATTTCCACTTCAATCCCGGCCACACCCGACATGCCCCTCTCCCTCTCCAAACCTACAGCCCCCTCTTTTCTTTTATCCTTCCCGCTGACCGACAGCCATGGTTGTACTAAAATAATATATCTCCATCGGGTGGTCAGTAAGTGCCGGACGCTGTCTAAAAATATCGTCCAATCCATCAGTCGGATCAATGTGCGACCACAACACCGTGAAATTGCGAGCAATGACGCAATCGGGCTTTGCTGGAGGGCTCGTGGATTCTAGACGGAAATCTCAAGCCAAAATTTCTTGTAAAGCCATAACCCACTCTCTTACCAGATTTTATCGTAGTTCTACAGAACCTCAATATTTCTTCGTTAAAGATGTTGAATATTCCCTATCTTACTACTCTCTTTCCCAGATTGTAGCCTCACCATGCGCTTGACCTGTTCCCAAAAGGGAAATGATATAACCTCGCACGAAAAATGGCTCCAAATGGACTGTTTATTGACTTAAAAAAAAAAAGTATATTCAATTACGCAACTTCATCTCAGCTCTCTTAATTGTAATCGGGGTTCAACCTCTTGGGATGCGTGGGAACAACGAAATATATCTTACTTGGGTTCTTACTGAAATGAAACTTTCGATAGATATAGTATCATTGAATTTTCCCATCTGTACTATTTGGGGTCATATTAAAACGCTAGAAAGATATACAGTGTTAGAACTATAGCATCTTCATTATATGGGGTAGTACTGCCATTTTTCTTTAGGCCTTCAGGTGTTTTGGTGAATAGGCCTGGTTTCAACATTGGAAAGGTTTATCAGCCATGATGTTTACATTCATCTAAGCACCAAGGTGGTAAACCACCAATGACATGTACTTTGATATAAGGGTACAGGTAACACCAATGACATGTGCTTTAATATAAGCACCAAGGTAATCACCAATGATATAAACTTTACTATAAGCACCAAGGTAATCACCAATGACATGAACTTTACTATAAGCACCAAGGTTATCACCAATGAGATGAACTTTACTATAAGCACCAAGGTAATCACCAATGATATAAACTTTACTATAAGCACCAAGGTTATCACCAATGAGATGAACTTTACTATAAGCACCAAGGTTATCACCAATGACATGTGCTATGGTGAAACTTCCAAAGTTGACCAGCAATGACACTTACAATTATTTTATGTCAACGCCAATGACTTTGGGTCAAAGACAAAACAAATCTTGAACTTCTACATCAAAATCTGTATCCGTGTTCTATTGAGGCTTAAGAAATAAATGCTGCCTCCCAGACACCTAAAAGTGTTTTTGGGATTATCTCCACATCTCTCGTCTCATTGTTTGCCAGATTTCTCTCCCGGTATTAAAGGGGTTGAATCTGAGGACTAACTAAGGCAAGGTCAAAATAGCAATCATCTTTTTATGCCGAGGTTTCAATCCGAGGTTTTCTTGAGTTTTGTCTGAGAAGGTCATTTGAAGAACAATTATCACCAGTGCCTGAGAGGTTCAACAAGAGAACAAAGAAAGTCTGAGAAGGTCGTTCGAAAACCCAAATCATTATCACCTGAGAAGGTAGTTGGATAACAAAAAAAACCCAAACCATTCTTGTCTGAGAAGTTCATCAGAAGAGCATCATCCAATCGTATTTGAGATGGTCACGTCAAAAGCAGCATCACCATTTTATTAAAATGTCATTTGAAGAAAAAAAAATATCAACATTTTTCTTTTAAGGGTCTTCGAAATATCATTTGGCATCAACATGATCTGACGTCACTTCAGTGACGTTTTGAAGATATCTCGTAACTTCACAAAATCTAAGAAAAATAAATTTTGAAAAAAGTGAAGCTAAAAAAAAGCCCCTAAGATTTCTACCTTCATTATCCATTGAGGTCTTAACACTTCTATTCTACCTTCATTATCCATTGAGGTCTTAACACTTCTATTCTACCTTCATTATCCATTGAGGTCTTAACACTTCTATTCTACCTTCATTATCCATTGAAGTCTTAACACTTCTATTTTATTGGCAATGCTGTCTTCCTCGTCAAGTGTGAAAACATTTCGCACCCGCTGCACCAAAGCGTTATTTAATCTGCGTTGAAGTGAATGCAAAAAAAGCTTAGCACTTAGTGCTACGATACTAAAACGGTACTTTCGTTAGGGTTTTATTTCGCAACGAATGACGTGTGTGGTTCTTCCACAGAGCAAAGTTCAAAATGTCACCCAATGGGGTTTGTCCTTTAATGACGGAAATCTATGAGTAGAACATCTGGGGATGCAGCCATTAAGATATTAATAAAACATCCTGGTATTCCGTTTGGCCAAGCTCTCAACAGCTGCTCGGTACTTCTACGTTAACGCGAGCCGGCATAGAGAGTCTAAACCTACACGAGAACGCGTTTACAACTTAATTCTACGTAAGAATTTATAAACACATTGTTCCTGCTATATATATGCTGAAATCCATTGTTAGAAGCCATGTTTTACGAAGACATTGCCTAATAAAATAGTAAGAGTGTTGGACTGCGATAAAGATTTTAAAAAGATTTATTAGACACGAACAATTTGTGTCAATAAGATAATTTATGTTTAGCTTTAATAATATTTTTACATAATGTGCACAAGTAAACGTTTCGGCACAATGCTTTCATGAGGGTAACAACAAAACATTTAAATAAGTATAAATTAAATTTAAATAATATATATATATATATATATATACAAATGTATACTAACTAAAAAAAAAGAAAAGAAACAAAGTAAAGAAGAACTGACAGGAAGTCATTTGAAGTAAAATGTAAAAAAAAACAAACAGGAAAATGACATAGCAGCTACGTAAAATTGTGGATTAGGTTTATGCCGTATGGAGACAACGTTCCAAATCTCATTAATAGTTCATGTCCCATGTAAATCCTATCTTTTGTGTTACTAGTATACTGTATACCAGTAATTGCGATGTCTAAAATTCCATCATGGTTAGTACTAATGAAATGTTTGGAGACTGAACAGAGAGCTTGTTTATTTATGTTAAAGGGGTGTTCTCTAAACCGGTCTCCAAGGCGACGACCTGTCTCTCCTACAACTCTCCAAACATCTGCTGAAGTTCAGCCTGAACTTTCAAATGTATCTGTAAGCCTAGCGGCTAGGGCCTAGCCCAACCGCCAAAGCCAGTTGCCTGAATTATCGGATATAACTACTTTCAGTCAGAGCAATGCCCGCTCCAACACTTATTGAAAAGTATATTAAAATACGACAAGCACGACACCAATAATGTGTGTAAGAAGCACAAAGCTATTTAAAATTACAATACAAACTCCCTCCAACACGACAGAGTACTCCTTACCGTGCGATGGAGATAGACTCTTACTCACACTTACACCTACATATGTGTGTTGGGGTTGGTGGTTGGCTCTGACGCCTAAAAGTTCGCCCGGTTCTCGAAGACCCGGTTGCGACGTTGTATTCTTTTGACGCCCAGGAAGTTTCTCCCTCATCAATACCGTATTTCCCCCAAGATACGCGCGCTGTCATCGTTCTTAATATCGCCACAGCATCGCTCCCGGTAACACATGGAAGAAAGCTCTACACTCATTCGGGGATCTACACAAAGCTGGGGACGGAACAAATCCAAGCAAAAAAAAAACAACCCAAAAAAACTCAAACGTCATTTCAGATTTCCTGTAAGCTGTTTGAGACACAAGGCTTTTTTTTTAGGGGGGGGGGGCGTTANAAACAAAATTAACATCAGGGTGGATGGGGTGTGGAATGATGAAGAACAACTCTCAAATTTTTTTGTCCAAGTTCTGTCCCTTTAGGGCGGATGTGAGAAATCGTGGGTGGAGCTCAGCGGTAAGCTCAGCTTGTTCTCATTGTTTGCTTTTGTGCTTTGGGTTCAGGGCACGGATCTTTCCAAAGCTTTTTTTGTTTTTAAAACGCACATATGAAAAAAAAATAGTATCCAGGTTCAAATGTCTTTCTTATTTCTTATCAAAGGTATTTTGTATAGCGGATTGGCATGTTTATATTTATATATATTCAGCAAATAAAACATGGGACGGGGGGGGGGGGGCTAAAGTTGAGAAACACTGACATAAAAATGGCAGGCTTTTAACATTCCCTAAGTCTTGGCATTTCTATGAATCAGAAGTGAATACAAATGACGAAAGAATTTGGCCAGATTTTTTTTTCATTAAGCCTTGCCAAATGAGCCACCCGAAGTATTGTAGTGTAGTATTTATACAATATATAAATAAATAGATTTTTTAGTATTTAAAAAAGAACATAACATTTTTACTATCTAGGTATGTAAATTATATAATTTACTACTCCTAAAACTGACATGCATTATCGAATTTCTAAGAAAAAATTGAACGTAAAGCTCTCCACGATGGTTACCTGACTTTATCTTTCAAAGTTGAGTCTAAGGGGAAAAAATGTGCGCATTCTCTCAATGGTTTCTTTCTCAACAACGGCTGCATTGCACATGATAAAATCAGTAACAGTAAGAGAAAAGGAATACAGCTTATGCTGACATCTGAATGTTCACTTGTGACCTCTGAACATTGCCTTCTGAACACTGACTTCTGACGATTAAATTTTACGTTTGAACATTAAATTCTGACGTCTGAACATTGCCTTCTGGCGTCTGAACATTGGCTGATGACATCCGAACATTGCCTTCTGATGTCTGAACATTAAATTTTGACGTCTGAACATTGCCTTCTGGCGTCTGAACATTGGCTGATGACATCCGAACATTGCCTTCTGATGTCTGAACATTAAATTTTGACGTCTGAACATTGCCTTCTGGCGTCTGAACATTGGCTGATGACATCCGAACATTGCCTTCTGATGTCTGAACATTAAATTTTGACGTCTGAACATTGCCTTCTGGCGTCTGAACATTGGCTGATGACATCCGAACATTGCCTTCTGATGTCTGAACATTAAATTTTGACGTCTGAACATTGACTTTGAACTGGTCGGAGATACGAATTGCTCTATGGTATGTAAGAAGATTCTAGTGAAACGACAAAGAGATGTTATACGTCCTAGGACTATCGATACTGCCACAGGCCGGGAATACTCGGGTCATCATAAAGACAATGATATAACGAGGACACCCACTTTGAACGGCGGCATATTACGAAACAGATGTGTCTCGTAAATAGGAAGCAACGTGGCGTCTGTTTTCTTTCTCTCTATTGATAGGTGGCGTTTTCGACCAACTGCAGAGTTTATTTCGACCAAAATGGGTGGATGGGAAAGAAGGGGGTCGGCAAAAAGCTTGAGCGACACCAATCCTTACTGCGGCCACTGGCTAAAAGACCCGCAGCATATCAAAATGGAAGCTATCCACCTTCCAAGACCCACAGCATATCAGAATGGAAGCTATCCACCTTCCAAGACCCGAAGCATATCAAAATGGAAGCTATCCACCTTCCAAGACCCACAGCATATCAAAATGGAAGCTATCCACCTTCCAAGACCCGCATCATATCATAATGGAAGCTTTCCACCTTCACAGACCCGTAGCATATCAGAATGGAAGCTATCCACCTTCCAAAAACATGGCCAAGAGTGTGAATGATGAAAACACATCGTCTGGACAAATAAAAAAAAAAACTCAAATGAACAATACATTCCGGCCTGATTCAAAAGTGTTCATCAAACCATAATGTTCATGTTTCACAATGTCTGTGTTTTAAATGAACATACTGAAACTTAACATGAACAACATAATCAAACGCTAACAATCTTCGTTGGCTTGGATAAGTGAAGTAATCTTAATCTTGAATTTTTCACAAAAGCAATCAACAAATCAACATCCCAGGCCTTAACAGTGCAACACAATGAGAATCTACCACAAGGGAAACGAAGCTAGTGAGTGTTTATTATAACCTTAGGTCACTGTTGTGTTATAGCCTTAGGTCACTGTTGTGTTATAACCTTAGGTCATTGTTGTGTTAAAACCTTAGGTCACTGTTGTGTTATAGCCTTAGGTCACTGTTGTGTTATAGCCTTAGGTCACTGTTGTGTTATAACCTTAGGTCACTGTTGTGTTATAATCTTAGGTCATTGTTGTGTTATAACCTTAGGTCACTGTTGTGTTATAACCTCAGGTCACTGTTGTGTTATAACCTTAGGTCACTGTTGTGTTATAACCTTAGGTCACTGTTGTATTACAACCTCAGGTCACTGTTGTGTTATAACCTCAGGTCACTGTTGTGTTATAACCTTAGGTCACTGTTGTGTTATAACCTTAGGTCATTGTTGTGTTATAACCTTAGGTTACTGTTGTGTTATAACCTCAGGTCACTGTTGTGTTATAACCTTAGGTCACTGTTGTGTTATAACCTTAGGTCACTGTTGTGTTATAACCTTAGGTCACTGTTGTGTTATAACCTTAGGTCACTGTTGTGTTACAACCTCAGGTCACTGTTGTGTTATAACCTTAGGTCACTGTTGTGTTCCCAGCTCCACAATTCTATCTTCCTTTCCCTCACAGCCCTCCGAAAAATACTCTCGGTATTAAATTTGTATTACACATTAATAACCGTTTTGTTTGTTTTTTTAATATGAAATAAAGAAAATTAACAGTTTTTATGGAAATCAAGATGTACCATACACTACCCCATTTGTACCCAACTGTTATATAGGACATTTCTCCCGTGCCTTGAACTTTGTTTGACCCCACATTAGATTCCTACCAGACGCCAACATTTGTTGTGGGCGTGGTTTAATGTCTTTGATGTATCGTTTTTACTCCTCATCCTCATGTCCCTTAGTCATTTGACCGTTGGGGCGCCACAGATGACATGTGCACCATCCTCATCCATTCCTCTCTGTCTTCAGCACTACGCACTGCGTCGCCCAGTGTTAGTCATGTCCACTCTTTGATGTTATCCTCCCACCTTTTCTTTGTCTTCCTCTTCTTCTCCCTCCTCTTGTGATGCCCTGCAATATTTCTTTGGCAAGCCCTTGTTTCCTTGTTACGTGGCCGTACCATTGTGATTTGCGTTTCCTAGTTTCTTGTCGAACGTTCTCGATTTGCCGATAAACGTAAACAAATTATAAATTGGCACATTGTACTTATTGTGTACCGGTACAATATTTTCCCATACTCTGTAAGTTGATGATTTGTAATTATATTTCTTTTGTTTTGTAATTGTATTATTTCTAAATTAAATCTTACTAATTGTAATTGGCAACAGTTTTTGCGTGTCTTAACTTTATTATTGTATTTCTCTATGGTATCGTTCTTTGTTGTGCACTGTTTGAACGAGCCATAACTTAAAACAAGAGATTAATTTCTCACAATAGAAGCCAGTGCGTAACACATACACTACCCCCATTTATAACCAGCACTACCCCCCCCCCGTACCCAGCACTACCCCCCATTTGTACCCAGCACTACCCTCCATTTGTACCCAGCACTACCCCCCCTTTGTACCCAGCACTACCCCCATTTGTACCCAGCACTACACCCCCATTTGCCCCCACCCCCACACCCCCCCCCCCTTTGTATCCAACACTACCCCACGTAATATACACAAGTCTAACCCACATATACACAACAATACCCCACGTATTATACACACCACTACCCAACGTAATATGCACACCACTAACCCACGTACACCTAACACTACTCGGCGTAGACTCAGGGGTGTCCCTGTCTCCTGAGTATAAGCCAGTAGGCCGTAAAACAATAATGAAGAGAACGCATTTTAATTGTATCCGTTTTATTGATCTGTGAACGTCGTTGCCTGGGTCCATTGTTCTAAACGGAGTAATTCGTTTAGGTTTATTTCAACTTGATATTCACTGGAACAAAACACGAAATTCATGTCCTGAAAATATGTCTGATGTCTGGTGCTGATATCTGTTGTCTGATGTTTGATGCCTGATGTCTGGTTTCTAATATCTGATGTCTGGTGTCTGGTTTCTGATGTCTTGGGTCTGATGATTGGTGTCTGATGTCCAGTGTCTGATTCCTGGTGTCTGATGTCTGGTGTTTGATGTCTGGTGTCCGATGTCTGGCGTCCAGTGTATGATGTCTGAGGTTTGATGTCTGGTGTCTAGTGTATGATGTCTGGTGTCTGATGTCTGATATCTGGTGTTGCAGAGAAAGTAATTTTGACAAAACACTTTACACTGTCTCCCAATTCATCTTCTTTGTGTGGAAGACCGTTCCCAAATCTCAACCTTATGCCCGGCAACGACGCGACGAGATAATGAAAGCACTCGCCACGTCCTCCTGCTGCACCAGGTCCCTTCTCATATGTTAAGGATTATACAAACGGCCCCCCGACATCCCGCACGAGATTGTATTTGTTCTGAACTCACACACGGGCCCCGAACTCATCCCGCTAACCCAGACACAAGCCTGTACCAGGGGCGGCATCCACTAAATGCGTGTTGGGGGGGGGGGCGCAGTTGTTTACTCCACCAAACACAGTATTATTTGCTAACACCGAAACCGGTTAGAACTGTACATGTTCAAAATGGCAGCTGTTTCGAGGGAGCGGAAATGAATTGTCTTTGACCATGAACTTTGGTTTTTTAAGACAATCGGGGAAAAGAGGGGGGGGGGGAATTTCCGGGGGTGGAATTTCCTTACAATCGTCGTGGACTTATAAATAATTATATGCAGCCCTCCCTCAGTGCAATGCCAACATACTCAGTGCAATACCACTCCCTCAGTGAAATGCCCTCCTTCAGTGCAATGCCCCCATACTCAGTGCAATGCCTTCATTAAATGGTGTCACTTCTTCCTCGATGCTATAGTAATGAACCCTTATGCTCCCCCCATCCCCCATGCTATACTGATGTTAGCTGTGGATCTGGAGCAGGCATTTTTGACCCACTCAACCCCTTGTCCACTTCAGACACACTTTTGACTCACTCAACCCCTTGTCCACTTCGGACACATTTTTGACCCACTCAACCCCTGGTCCACTTCGGACACATTTTTGTTAGGTCCAGCTCTGTTCTGAGCAACTGTAAAATTAAAATGATAATGTGTCACCGGATGTCACGTTTTCGCCGATTGATCTGCAGATATTCCGAATAGAGTCTCATCGGAACTTTTGCCGAATTGTTGGTCATCTTTCCTTGAACTTGATCACCAACTTAGTCGCATGGTTCTCCTTTTGTTACCACGGGCTGGAATTATTAACACAATGAACATGCCGTTAAATCGATTCAATGCCTTAAAATCGAATGCATTCAAGGGATTAATATTATTATGTTCACCTCGTAAAGTTGAGAGTGGTGGTTGACACCCACTGTTCTTACATCGGCATTAGATATGCATATGCCAGCAACATAGATGAAAGAAGAGAGTATGTTTGTATGGGGGGTGACAAGGCTGGTAGAAGAGTGTGCCAACATAGCTGGTAGAAGAGTGGGTCAACATAGCTGGTAGAAGAGTGGGTCAACATAGCTGGTAGAAAAGTGGGCCAACATAGCTGGTAGAAAAGTGGGCCAACATAGCTGGTAGAAAAGTGGGCCAATATAGCTGGTAGAAAAGTGGGCCAACATAGCTGGTAGCAGAGTGGGCCAACATAGCTGATAGAAGAGTGGAGGAAACATAGTTGTAGAGGTGTTGGGTAAAATAACATCGTTGGTAGAAAAGTGGGGGAAACATGTTTGGTAAAAGGGGTGGGGGGTGATCCATCCATCCCTGTGATTTAAAGCCCTAGTAGGGCTTTGATCTGCCTCCATTCTTCCTTCCACTCAGACCAAATTGATGCTTTTCTTTTCCATGCTTAGATTCTCGGCTGCTGTAGATCTTTTTCCTCATCATCCATCCATCTAAGCCTAGGTCTGCCATTGAGCCGTTTTCAATTGGGTTTTGGTGGTGCACCCTCTTCAATCCTCTCTTATTTGGCATTCTTTCTAAGTGTCCCGCCCAGCGTAGCCTGCCCATTTTTATTTCTACTACTAGCGTGTGATCATGATATAGACTGCAATTCCTGGCTGGTTCGTATTCTCCATCCATATTCATCACAATTTGTTGGTCTATATATTTTCCGAGGAACTTTTTTTCTCCATTTGTTTAATAGATTTTCTGCCATTTTTGTTAGGGTCCAAGTTCCACTTGCGTATGTTACAACTGGTCTGATGACAGTTTTATAAATAGTTTTCTTTGTTTTTCTTGTAATGTTTTTACTTGTGAGTATTTTATGACTACTGAAGTATGCCCTGTTTCCGGCTGATGCTCTTTCTTTTTTTTTGTTAGTAATTCGTTTTGTCATTTTTTAGGATCCTATGTATTTGAATAGATTTAATTTGTCAAAAATGTCTTTCTAATTTTAATGGTTTCGTATGTCTGTTATTTATGTCTTTTGTGGTCCACAATTGTGGTTTGGTTTTTAACTTCCAGTCCTGCTTGTAGAGATGCGTCTTCTAATTCAATAAAGGCTTTTGATATGTCTTTATTACTTTTCCCTAACAGTGTTATGTCATCAGCATAGGCAAGACACTGAATGTGTTGCTTTGTAGAGAGTGCCCATGGGTTGTGGGTGTTGGGTCTCCCTCAGAAAGTATCCTGGTATTGTTCCTCGGGTGTCAATATGTGTGCTCCTCATAACTCTGTCCAAGGTTAAATAGCATGAAACATAGTGAGTATCATTATCTTAGGTTTCTTCTAATCTGAAATTCCCTTGAATATTCTCCCTGAAGCTTGATTTAGCTTTTTGAGTTGTTCAATGTTACATGTATCAGTCTTGTCAGTTTGTTGGGTATGCCAAACTCCTGCAGAGATTCTTACAGATATTTTTTTTTTACGCTGTCACAGGCCATTTTATAGTCCCATTAGTTTTCATGTATTATGTTCATGTATAGATTCGTCTGATGTTTACCTCACGTGATAAGTCTTCTATTACTTTTAGCTTAGCCTTCCCCATTCCCCCCTTTTTTTTAACTTCTAACACATTTTCATGAATTTCCTTCTGGCTTCCTTGAATGTTTGTGTTGTAATCATGGTTTCCCTTTTTATACTAGAAAAGTAGGGATACATATGTTGTAGAAGAGTGGGGTACTAGCTGGTAGAACAGTGGGGGGGGGGGAATATCTGGCAGAGGAGTGGGGGCGACAGAGCTTGTAGAAGAGTGGGGGTCACATTTATGATAGTGGAGTGGGTCATAATAGCTGGCAGAAGAGTGGAGTAACATCACTGGTCGAAGAGTGGAGCATTATAGCTGGTAGAAGAGTGTGACAACATTTCTGATAAAGGAACACCATGTAAGTTCTGCTTACATATTATTCAAGGAAGTTTTCGTGGAAACACAAATCCCATCTCATCCAGAGATTCGTCACAAATCAACACCAAACTCATAAGTGATTCGTGTAAGCAAAGAAGGATAACATTTTTTCTTCTAAATTTCGACAATGTCTACATCCGCACCGCTCATAAATCCTTGACATATATAAAGGTTGAAAGCTAATATTAAATAAATGATGAGATTGTGGAAAATCCTGTAAGCCGAACAAGCAGAAAAAAAGGAATTAGTGTTCTCTCTAACACTGTCCTAATTTCTCCCGAACTATTCTGCAATGGAGCAGCTCAAGTTATCATGATTGAGTCTGTTCCCCTAAAGTATTCCTGTGAAATATTAATACGCCGCACTATCCTCGCCATTTCGTCTCACGTTGATGCCTCCAAGACGATGGATTTTTACATCCGGATCATCTTCAACACTACCTTGTTCATCAGCCCAGCTCACTCGCTTTGCTGGCTTTAGGATCATCTTCAACACGACCTTGTTCATCAGCCCAGCCCAGTCACTTTGCTGGCTTTAGGATCATCTTCAACACTACCTTGTTCATCAGCCCAGCTCACTCGCTTTGTGCTGGCTTTAGGATCATCTTCAACACGACCTTGTTCATCAGCCCAGCTCACTCGCTTTGCTGGCTTTAGGATCATCTTCAACACTACCTTGTTCCTCAGCCCAGCTCACTCGCTTTGCTGGCTTTAGGATCATCTTCAACACTACCTTGTTCATCAGCCCAGCCCAGTCACTTTGCTGGCTTTAGGATCATCTTCAACACGACCTTGTTCATCAGCCCAGCTCACTCGCTTTGCTGGCTTTAGGATCATCTTCAACAAGACCTTGTTCATCAGCCCAGCTCACTCGCTTTGTGCTGACTTTAGGATCATCTTCAACACGACCTTGTTCATCAGCCCAGCTCACTCGCTTTGTGCTGACTTTAGGATCATCTTCAACACGACCTTGTTCATCAGCCCAGCTCACTCGCTTTGTGCTGGCTTTAGGATCATCTTCAACAAGACCTTGTTCATCAGCCCAGCTCACTCGCTTTGTGCTGGCTTTAGGATCATCTTCAACACGACCTTGTTTATCCGCCCAGCTCACTCGCTTTGTGCTGGCTTTAGGATCATCTTCAACACGACCTTGTTTATCAGCCCAGCTCACTCGCTTTGCTGGCTTTAGGAATGGCTTCAATACATCGAGGGCCTCGTCATCCCATGTGTGCACTGCACAGCCGCTTGATGAATAGGTCATGGACCTAGGGGGGTTAGTGAGTACAAGTGATCATGCTCTCGGGGGGGGGGGG
>CAXITT010000204.1:363635-379951 GCA_964033795.1 Lymnaea stagnalis
CGAGTGCAAATATAAAGTGAATATATATATATATATATTTTTTTAAACTACTAAATTGTCATTTTAAACTATTTTAATTAAATATATGAAATAGTGGAACCAATGAACTATCGCTGCGCTCAATATATACAAGATCAGATATATATATATATATATATATATATATATATATATATAATATATATATATATACGGCAAATCAAGACACCTGTACATTATTGATTCTAAATACTGTATTAATGTTACAAAGTAGGCCACTAGCTATTTTAAGGTGTACCTCTACCTCTCATTGTTCACTAATATCTATATTTAAAAAATGTATTCTTATTTGCTACCGGCCTTTATTTCAGGTAGCTGGAGTGGTTTTTGGAAAAAGGGGGGGGGGGAGGTTTAAAGCAAGCAAGCCGACAACAACGGGTTAAAAACAAAGCTAAAATGTAATTTATAAGAGAAACAACAACGACATAGTCATTTTAATAACATTTTTAGTTGTAAATGTAACTTTAACTTATAAAAATGAAGGAAATGTTGAACCTATGAACAATCACAACCGCTACGCTCTATATATTTGATGATGTCAGCATAGCAATTTTTATAGGGGTATTTTCATTATTTCTTGTGTGCATAACACCTAGCGTTAATGCTTAGCCTACACCGCGTGGACAAGTGTAGCTTACACTCTGTACCGAATTAAACTAACTTTTCATCGCTACAGAAGGCTAAATTTTGAATTTATATTTCTTTACAATATAAGATCAATTTTTCAAGAAGGGCAGGGTGTTAGTTGTATAATATCATCCTGAATGAAAGATGCAGTTATTAGTATACTTTTTTACATTTATAAACAATTTATAAAAGCTGTCATTGACCTTTTCAACTAATAATATTCTTGTCTTCTCTTTTGTGTCTGGTGCAACTAGGAAGTATTTAAGAAGGCAATTAGTATACCTGCTTTTTGCGACGGCCACCCTTTTGTATGGATATATTTATTTTAATCCATTTATTAATGAAGGAGCTCAACGAAATAGTTTAAATAAAATATAATTAAACAACAAAACGATTTATTAACAACTTGAGATCCCCTGTCCCCCATTTACCTCTCGGCGATCACGTTCACCAAGCGGTGTATCTAGAGGAGCACCACCCTGGGCGGGCTAAGAATTTTGACGCCCTTTTCATGATATTAACTCTGCAAGAGGCAGAAAATACCCCCCCACCCCTTTCTATAAAATAAAGAAGGATAAAAAGCCTCCCCAGGGGCGGACCGCCTGTTCTGCACTGGCAGTGTACACCCGGAACTTCTGAAATGCCCCGCTCCCCTGGAACAAATGGTCTGAAAGAAACGTAGTGAAAGGAACCCCCAAAACCTTAAACTAAATATTAAATAATTCATTATTTTAATTTAATATACATTAGACGTGAGAAAAAAAATAAAATAATTTAGAATTTCGTCTTCAATTCCAGCGGTCCCACGTACATCGCGGGTCAATCAGTTCCAGGGTCTACCGCGATTAGTGAATTTCCGCGAAGTAGGAAGGTTTATTTATAAATCGAATATCTTGAACAAAACAAAGGGAAACCATTACTAAGTTTAGAATGATTTCCCTTGCCGAACGCACGTACTTATTACGTTGGTATTCACACGGTTAGAGTATTGTAAATTGCTCAGAGGAGCAGAATATCAATAAGATGTGTAAGACTATCCAGCGCCATGATGCAACACGCAGGCGTACTTTCTTACACAACATATTCATTCAATTCAACTTGATATCACACTATTAATCACTACTAAATCTACGACATAATCCCCCCCACCCCGATATCCCCCCCACAAAAAACCGCTTAAGTGTCACTCACCGTCACTTTGAGTACCCGAGTCGATCCTGCTCCCCGGCGAGCAGTTGTTGAGCTTCACGTGCATATTTTTGGCCATCATGCTCTGCCGGACGTTCCGCTCCGGCCTCATGATGATGATGTAAAGTTTGGGCGTGAACATGCAAATGAGCGCCACGGTGGCGCTCAGGCTGATGGAGAAGCACATGGTGGCGATGCGCACCTGGATGTTGTGCGACGTGCTCAGGTAGATGACAACGAACGCCGCCCAGATGATGCACGTCGTGTACATGGTGAACCCGATGTACTTGGACTCGTTGAACGCCTCCGGGATCTTCCGGGTGATCACCGCGTAGATGGTGCACACCAGGACGAGGAAGATGGGGTACGAGAAGCCGATCATGTACGCGAACCCGATGGCGGCCTCGCAGACCAGCTGGTGGTCCTCGCGCCTCGCGTAGAAGGAGATGGCCTTGGGCGGGCTGGTCAGCAGCCAGATGAGGCTGACGATGATCTGGCAGGCGACCAGGCTCGCGCAGATGATGAGCTGCGATTCCGGACTGATGAATTTCGGACGTTTCACCGTGCGCTTCCCCGCGCGAAATATTCGAGATATCCGGTTGGTTTTCGTGAGGATGGCCGAGTAGCACACGGAGAAGCAGAAGCCGATGCCGACGGTTTGGGACCCGCAGACGTACTTGGTGGGCTTGGAGACGAGGAGGAAAGTCATGGTGTAGCACAGGAAGATGCCGAGAAGCAGGACGAAGCTGAGTTCCCTCCCCGAGGCCTTGACCACCGGGGTGTCGTTGTGCTTGAGGAAGATGACCGCCGTGGTGGTGGTCGCCAGGATACCGAGGGACGCGAACGCCATGGCGGCCAGCGCGATGGCGTCGGTGTAGCGTAGATAGACAGGAGGGATCTCCATGCAGTAGGTCATGTTGGCCCCAGGGACTGTGCCTGATGGGCATTCCACGCATCTGAAATAGAAAAAAAAAAGGAATTCTAATTACAGCTACCATCAGATATATCGGTTTTACATGTGCAATTATGTGGTTCGCGAATATTGAGATTGCCACATACACCGTTTTAGATATTATGCTTAATCTAGAATCCTTAAATACTTCATTGAATACGAGAACTGAAGTGGTTCTAAAACTGGCATGGTTCTACTTAAAGGTGAAACAAATCTCTCAAGACGCGTAGACTAACAGACAATGTTAAAATCCCCCGTCAAATAAAACAACAAGCAAACTTGAATTCAAGTTGATCAGAAGCCGGTCTGATATCAAGAAACTGGAAACAAACAAAGGTCGGTAACTCACTTGGTGTCCACGGGGCGGTACTCGTAGGTCGTACAGTCCTTACAGTGCCAACAGCAAGGGTCCCCCGGTATGGGCTCCATGTACTGGCGGTGTCCACATTTTGAGTTGCACACAGAGGTGGGGTGTTCCGGTTCCACGGCTCGGAATCTGATTGGCTGCGTCTACAGACGAATGGTAATCATGTAAACGCCCTTGGGTTGGGGAAAAGTTTTCAACGTTCCATATCGGTAGTTTACATTGGCTTTTCTTTAATTTTTAGACTATTTTAAAGACTCATTTTAAGACTATATTTAAACTAATTTTGAGACTAATTTTATGCTAATTTTGAGACTAATTCTGAGACTAATTTTGAGACTAGGTTTGAGACTTATTTTGAGATAATTTTAAGACTAATTTAGAATATTTTTAGGCTAATTTTGATACCGATTTCGAGACTATCTTTAGACTAAATTTGATATCAATTTTGAGACTTATTTTGAGATAATTTTGATACTAATTTTGAGATAATTTTTAGGTTATTTCGAAATTAGTTTTAACACTAATTTCGAGACTAATTTTGAGACTGCTCTGTCGTCAAATATTATTGCATTTATTTAAGGGAATGATGAGTAGGGGTGTGCCGGACCCCGGTCCGGAATCCGGTTCCGCCGGATTTTGCACTATCCGGTGAAATCCGGTTCCGCCGGATTTACATGTATCCGGAACAACCGGATTCCGGAATCCGGAATATACCGGATTTCGGAATTTGCCAGATTTTGTGACTCACCGGATCATAATCTGAAATAAAAGTAATTCTCTTTCCCGAATTTCACACGATCACGATACATTAATCGATTGTTTCGAGCGTTGAGCTTGTTTAATGTTTAATATTCCGTACATACCAGAGGCTAGAGTCAGCACCGCTAATAGTGGCCAATAGTGTAGGGACTTTGATAAGAAAATTTAAACTTTTTGTAAAAATAAACCAATGGCATAGTTGAAAAGATGTAATTTTTTAAAGAATTATAACACCAAAATCATATTTTTAGCTGTTGTAGTTTTAAAGTTATGAATTTTTAAAGTACGACTTGGTTTGTCATTTTTTAACATGGACTGCATCTCCACATTCTGTGATCTCATTCCACCAATCCCGTCATGCGCAATGACTATATAGTTTATATAAGGCAACGCATTCCCTGCCTTATCACTAAAATACTGTTTAGACTTAGTTTAAACTTTCAACTTTGGCACATGAATAATTAATTAAAGCTTTCCCTGACCAATGGTTTAATAGTTTTTGCACACGGCAAACTCTTATGAATGAAACTCTGAGGTAGTACTACGATACAGTTATGCAAGTGGCTGTGAATGGTTGCCAATGACAACGTGTTGCACACGGTAAATTCTGATCATTTATAATATGGATTCTACCGGGTTGTTAAAGCTCAAATTAAAACATTCCAGTTTAAATGTCTTTAAATGCATTCTGAAACACAAGTTATCAATTATTTTGATGTAAATAGTGATAATAAATTAATATTTCCTAAGTATCGTCAACTTCCGCCATTAAAAAGGGGGGCGTGGCCAACCCCATGGCGAAATTAGGTTGAGCGAGCTGCATAACCTGCTGCGAACGCGTAGAAACATGGCGTCTCTCGTAAGACACTTATCCAAATGGAACGGAACTCAAATATATATCGAAAGTACTAATTTAATAATAAATAGACACACACATCGGAAAATTAAAAACTCGGATTTTTTGGCGCCGATTGCGAATTCCCATACACAAAAAGTAGTAGTCCACCTTGACTTACCGAAGTATCTACCAATAGTACCAAAATCCGGAATCCGGGAGAAACCGGTATCCGGATCCGGCGGATTTCGCATAAGAAAATCCGGATCCGGATCCGGTTGGAAAAAACGGATCCGGCACACCCCTAATGATGAGTAATAAAAAAACCCCACCAAAACTTTCATTTGTTCAAACTAAGGCAGCTGTTGGTGGTTTGGTTTTCCTTAAAAGAAAACATTACGGTTAACGTTTCAGGGATCTATGGATTTAAAGAAAAATGTTTCCCCAATAGATTGACATTTTTATTAAATGAAAAGTAAATTTCATAATGCAGCGGATTTGCATAGTTTGTTTGATGTATCTCAAAAGACCTACCAACCTTGTTCAGATTTGAATGTGTGTAGTACCCAACAATGACCCACTTACCATGTTGAGGTTTCAATGTCTGTAGAACCCAACAATGACCCACTTACTATGTTCAGATTTGAATCTCTGAGGAACCCAACCATGCCCCACTTACTATGTTCAGGTTTGAATGTCTGTAGAGCCCAACAATGACCCACTTACTATGTTCAGATTTGAATGTCTGTAGAACCCAACAATGACCCACTTACTATGTTCAATTTGAATCTCTGACGAACCCAACCATGCCCCACTTACTATGTTCAGGTTTGAATGTCTGTAGAGCCCAACAATGACACACTTACTAAGTTCAGATTTGAATGTCTGTAGAACCCAACAATGACCCACTTACTATGTTCAGATTTGAATGTCTGTAGAACCCAACAATGACCCACTTACTATGTTCAGGTTTGAATGTCTGTAGAACCCAACAATGACACACTTACTATGTTCAGGTTTGAATGTCTGTAGAACCCAACAATGACACACTTACTATGTTCAGGTTTGAATGTCTGTAGAACCCAACAATGACCCACTTACTATGTTCAGATTTGAATGTCTGTAGAACCCTACGGTCGCCCACTCGTACTCTCCCGTATCGGTTTTCCTGAAGTTTAGAATCCTGTACCGCGACGGTCCGTCTCCGTTGGGGAGGAACTGGAACTCTTGACCGGACAAACCTGGAATAGATCAGACGTCATTGGCTAGTCACGTGATGACATCAGAATAGATCAAATAGAATTAAACATAAGTGTGTTCATTATAATTTAACGGGCGGGGCACACGAGCACAGTTGATGAGATCATTTGTTTCCCCGGGACGAGACCTCAATTAAGGCACCGTCAACCACCAATAATATACATAGATACAAAACTTTTGCCTGAAGAATGACGATTTAGGCGACTTCTTAAGTTGGGGTGCGTTGCAACGGGGTGCGTTGTAATAGGCAGCGTTGTAACAGGGGGTGCGTTGTAGCAGGGGATACGTTGTAGCAGAGGGTGCGTTGTAGCAGGGGGTGCGTTGTAGCAGGGGGGGCGTTGTAGCAGGGGTGCGTTGGAGCAGGGGGTGCGTTGTAGCAGGGGGTGCGTTGTAGCAGGGGTGCGTTGAAGCAGGGGGTGCGTTGTAGCAGGGGGTGCGTTGTAGCAGGGGGTGCGTTGTAGCAGGGGGTGCGTTGTAGCAGGTGGTGCGTTGTAGCAGGGGGTGCGTTGTAGCACGGAGTGCGTTGTAGCAGAAAGTGCGTTGTAGCAAGGTACGTTGTAATAGGCAGCGTTGTATCGGGATGCGTTACAGCGGGGTGCGTTGTAGCGGGATGGGTTGCAGCGGTGTTCCAATGTACGAAAATTTAGTTTGCAGAAACTGATCTAAGCGCCTGTTTAATTGGTGTTTAGTATGTCAGTAGCGTCCCAGAGTCTCAAAATTTAGGAAAAAAACCCAATGTAAATTGTTTTGCTGGGTGACCGAGTGGTCTAAATGAATACATCACATGCTAATGAACCCGAGTTCAATGCCCAGCAAATGCAGAAACATTACAAGCACCCGGAATGGATGTGACTCGCTTTCTTGGGATGACAACTCATCTAAGAGAAGGCCAACATCAAACCGAGAGATGGAGTCCCGTAAGCGGCATGACATTGACATGATGAAAATTCCAAAAACCCCTGCGACGCAGAGCGCACGAAGAGCACATATCTACTACACAAGTCGAACTCTTGATCATCTTCATTGTCTTGGTCATTTTCATTGCCTTGGTCATCTTCATTGCATTGGTCATCTTCATTGCCTTGGTCATCTTCATTGCCTTGGTCATGTTCATTGCCTTGGTCATCTTCATTGCCTTGGTCATCTATATTGCCTTGGTCATCTTCGCGTGCAAAGATCAAACATTTTATAGCGTCCCGAATCATTGCCTCCTTGATGCCAAACGTCTCTAATTCAAAACACCTTGCCGTTGAAACCTTACCTGCTCTTACCTGCTCTTTCCTATCCAAACAACAGCATTACTCTTTTTTTTCCTGTCGGTGACGAATTATGTCATTTGTAAATTTAATATGTTACACATAAAAACAAATAAGAAATCAGAGCATATAAATCGATTACGGGGAAAATAAAGAAAGACCGCCATTGTTCAGTGATGCTCCCACATAATTAACTTAGATATGTCTGAAAAGTCTTAACACTGATTAATAACGGGACATCCCATCCTACAACGGGCTCCAACTGGATTATACCAGAAATGTTGTGTCATCTTGTTACCTAGCAACGACGTGACGTCCAATGGGCCGGGTACAGGTTCCATTTTATTGCTTCAATGATTAACTTGGACTTGGTGCAAACCTTTCAATGGTGATCACGTTTAGATGCTTCTGTGAAAATGGCTACACATTGATGGCTGCTTTCTTCCTTATTTTGCCTCGCATGTTCTTTAAATCAGAGCGATTGAACCATAAACAACCTAAACTCGCTGTTTCAATTTTTACATACAAAATTTTACTTCTCTTCACGTTTGACACGAGAGGTGTCCTTGGATTGGAGCTTATATTTATTATTATTTGAGACGTTCTAAGCATCAGACAGGGCTGGACTTAGATGAGACATGGCCGGACTTAGATGAGACGTCACCGGACTTAGACTTGCTGAGACCATAAGTTATACAAGGTCCAGAGGCCCCCCCCCCAAACACACACACAAACTGTAAAAAAAACCGTTTTCAGTTAAATAAGCTGGTCAAAGAATTATGTAAAAAAATAAATAGCAGGACTTAGATGAGACATGGCCGGACTTAGATGAGACGTCACCGGACTTAGACTTGCTGAGACCATAAGTTATACAAGGTCCAGAGGCCCCCCCCCCCCACACACACACAAACTTTAAAAAAAACCGTTTTCAGTTAAATCAGCTGGTCAAAGAATGATGTAAAAAAATATATAGCCGGCAGATTGTGAGGCCCTAGGCTGGAGCTTATATACATGATAGGTAAATCCATCACTAGTATTAGAGCAAAAGTTCCCAACCCCTTTTATTTTTATTCACGGCGCCTTTGTAGCATTAAGTCACATTCTAAAAAAATCACGGTGAAATTAGAGAAATGACACACACAAAATGTTCACGTTCTCTTTTGAATAAAAACGGAAATGTTTTTAAAAGTACAGCTACAAAGGCTTAGAAATACTCGAACAACTTCAGCTGCTGCCAATGTTAAAATGAAATTCAACTCTAAGAATGGGCGAAAGCCAAAGCTATTCAAATACGAATATACAAGTTTGAAAAAGACTATCATATGAAACATTCTATGTGTCATTTCAGACTAGCATATGAAATATTCTGTGTATCATTTCAGACTAGCATATGAAATATTCTGTGTATCATTTCAGACTAGCATATGAAATATTCTGTGTATCATTTCAGACTAGCAAATGAAACATTCTAAATGTATTTCAGATTGGTATAAGAGGTATAAGATGCATTAAAAATATCCTTTCTAACGATTTGGTAAGTTCTTAAAAATAAATTTATCGACTTTTAAATGAGGTCATATAGGTATCCCATCAGACTAGCATACGAAACGTACTATATACCCCATCAAAGATGATGCTTTCCATAGACCCCTTCAGA
Organism: Lymnaea stagnalis; assembly: GCA_964033795.1. NCBI lineage: Eukaryota > Metazoa > Mollusca > Gastropoda > Lymnaeidae > Lymnaea > Lymnaea stagnalis. Next base: position 372,576 of record CAXITT010000204.1, read on the forward strand.
CTATCAGATCATAGTTTCTAGAGATCCCATTAGGCTATCAGATGATGCGTTTTAGAGATCCCATCAGACAATCAGGTGACGCTTTCTAGCGATCCGAATCCGACTATCAGATGATGCGTTCTAGAGATCCAATCCGACTATCAGATGATGCGTTCTAGAGATCCAATCCGACTATCAGATGATGCGTTCTAGAGATCCCATCAGACTATCAGATGATGCGTTCTGAAGATCTCATTAGACTATCAAATGATGCTTTTTAGAGATCCCATCAGACTATCAGATGATGTTTTCTAGAGATCCCATCAGACTATCAGATGATGCGTTCTAGAGATCTCATTAGACTATCAAATGATGCTTTTTAGAGATCCCATCAGACTATCAGATGATGCGTTCTAGAGATCCCATCAGACTATCAGATGATGCGTTCCAGAGATCTCATTAGACTATCAAATGATGCTTTCTAGAGATCCCATCAGACTATCAGATGATGCTTTCTAGAGATCCCATCAGACTATCAGATGATGCTTTCTAGAGATCCCATTAGCATATCAGATGATGCTTTCTAGAGATCCCATCAGATTATCAGATGATGCTTTCTAGAGATCCCATCAGAATATCAGATGATGCGTTCTAGATAGCTCATCAGACTATCAGATGATTCTTTCTAGAGATTCTATCAGACTATAAGATAATGCTTTCTAGAGATCCCATCAGACTATCAGATGATGCTTTCTAGAGATCCCATCAGACTATCAGATGATGCTTTCTAGAGATCCCATCAGACTATCAGATGATGCTTTCTAGAGATCCCATCAGACTATCAGATGATGCTTTCTAGAGATCCCATCAGACTATCAGATGATGCTTTCTAGAGATCCCATCAGACTATCAGATGATGCTTTCTAGAGATCCCATCAGACCATCAGTTTGCAGGTAAAAATCCATCACATTTGTACACCAACAGTGTGATCACAGTTATTTTATTTCGTTTCAATTTCCCCATTCTCATATTTACATTTTCTCTATTCTCATATTCACATTTTCCCCATTCCCATATTCATCTCACATACAGTTATCGGTTACAATGCAGAAATATGTTGGAATTAAATACTTATCAATGGCATCAACTTGACATTTACATTTAAAATGTATGGAAAATATGAGGAATACTTAATAGTTAAGTTTTCTTTCCTAAAGATTCCATGTAATCAATACTGAAAGCTCATTTTGGATGGGCCGCGCCAAACACGCATACACCCATACATTAGCCAACTCACAAAGTACAACTGTGAATCATGCGCATGCGTGCAGCAAGAAACGATAGAATGGACGAATGTTTAAAAAAAGGAAGTATGCTAATGTGCAAGGTATTCATATTACACATAGATATATCAGAGTAATATACTGAACCCGCCGACAAGCACATATCGTTTCCTACATGATCCTTGCAAATGGATGTGAAATTCATCCAGTCAGACGAGAACACGTGCACAGGCTTGCATCATTGAACCTGGAGCGCAGGAGAAATGCGAGTATAATTATTGAAACATGACGCAGGTCAAAGTGACGTACGTCAAGGCGGCGTAAGTCAAGGCGATGTAAGTCAAGGCGTGAATGTTTAGTCTCAAACTCAATGCCCTCCCCTCTCTCTCTCTCATGCAAATTTTACCACCATCCCCGGGAACCGCCGCACACTCACCCACACACTTTCTCCAACCCCCACCCCCCCCCCCCCCCCCCCCCCAAACGTGCACTCGAGCAGACCTGGGGAACTGAGTAATCTATTGGCTAGAGCTGTTGACGAGATGAAGACATACTGGCTCAGGTCTCATCAAGACATCCCTGGAATGCGTCTAGCGTCAGATTAAGGCTCAGTTCTCGCTGGTATTGAGGAGATTTTCATGCAAATAGCCACAGCTCGGGGGTGAGGAAAGGGCCTTTCCTGGGAAACCCTTCGACTTGGGGACGCAACTTTTAGATCCCTCATGGAGTACAGTCCCTTTGGGAAATGTTTCTTTATTTATTTTTTTTAAAAAATACAGGATTTAAAAACAAGTCTATACGTTTGAATACGTACTGGGTTGCTTAAGTTGAAAAATAAATGAAGAGAATCCAAAACATGAATTGGGAAAATAGTTAATTGAAAGAATTGTTCAGTGCGTCGTGAGCATAACGTTCTCGTTAAGTACAAACATGAATTTTAAGACGACAGGAATTAAGTTTTTTCTTGTGGATAAGTCAGGGCCGGACTTAGATGAGACAGGGCCGAACCTAGACTTGCTGAGGCCATAAGTTATACAAGGTCCAGAGCCCCCCCTCCCCACACACACACAACTTTTAAACCGTTTTCAGTTAAATCAGCTGGTCAAAGAATGATGTAAAATAAAAATATGTAGCCGGCAGATTGTGAGGCCCTAAGCTGTAGCTTATATACATGATAGGTAAATCCATCACTGGTATCAGAGCAAAGGTTCCCAACCCTTTTATTAATTAATCAACAGACGTCTCTAAATTTACACTTAAATTTATTTTTCTAATCACAACTCTTAATTGATTGATTTTTATTAAAAATAAGTTTAAAAAAGGACACCTTTAAAAGACATGATGCAAACTATATTTGGTTTTTAAATAAATTAATATTTTCAATAATATATTTTAAGCGACCACCCTGAGAAACTCTGTCAGAAGAGTTCCAAAAGTCTTACAAGAATCCATAAAGGCAATACTGTGCTAAAATAATCCACAATCTAGACAATGCTTGTCCCATATTTTTCCGAAATTTCTGTAAACATATTTCAACTCAAGTACTTATCGTACATTATGGCGTCATTCAATATTTAATTTGAAACCGTGACTCTCTAACCTACATTATATTCAAATTATATTCATGGACATCATCTTTATATAGTTTGATGGGACACCCTATTACATACGTCACAAAGACATCACGACCAATCATAACATGTAACGATTTAGCCCATGCGGCTCTGACACATAGTTTGATGGGACACCCTATTACATACGTCACAAAGACATCACGACCAATCATAACATGTAACGATGTAGCCCCTGCGGCTCTGACACATAGTTTGATGGGACACCCTATTACATACGTCACAAAGACATCACGACCAATCATAACATGTAACGATGTAGCCCACATCACGACCAATCATAACATGTAACGATGTAGCCCCTGCGGCTCTGACACATAGTTTGATGGGACACCCTATTACATACGTCACAAAGACATCACGACCAATCATAACATGTAACGATGTAGCCCATGCGGCTCTGACACATAGTTTGATGGGACACCCTATTACATACGTCACAAAGACATCACGACCAATCATAACATGTAACGATGTAGCCCCTGCGGCTCTGACACATAGTTTGATGGGACACCCTATTACATACGTCACAAAGACATCACGACCAATCATAACATGTAACGATGTAGCCCCTGCGGCTCTGACACATAGTTTGATAGGACAACCTATTACATACGTCACAAAGACTTCATGAGCAATCATAACATATAACGACGTAGCCCAGGGGACAAGGGTTTGACGGGTCAACCTATTACACACGTCGCAAAGACCTATCCGACCATTCACTGCACCAAAAACCTCTACTCCGTTCCGCTCCGTGGCGGTGCTTGGCGGGACAACGTATTCGCGTCACATCACAAAATATCCTCGTCGGAGACGATTACATCCGGACATGCTATACAAATATCGACTCGATGTGAAACAAGTGAATTGTAAGAATGGGAGGATCGATACTGGCACAAAGCGCTGGGAATAGTACACTTTTTTTAAGAATGAGGGGGGGAGGAGGGTTGATCGTAAAAAGATCAAAGTATCTCGGGGAGCATTCAGTTGTTCATGTCTGGTTCGAGGCTAGTGTATAAAACAGGTTTCGCGGATTCGAGCTAAGAATGAATAGATCAAAGTTTGTACAAGCCGTTTGTTCTGCATGAAGAGAATGGGTGAATGATGTAATTACTGGGAAAATTCCTGTCATGGAAGGGCTTACTTTATAAAAATATAATGTGGCCAGTCGCCTCCAATGCAGTTCTAATGACGTAGTCACGTGGTCTCAAATGTAATTGTAGCCAGTGGTCTGTAATCTTTACCGAAGCTCGTGTCCGTAAATTGGGAACCCTTGAATCGGATTGTTGCAGGACCATGCTGTCATATTGGATATTGACGGTAGAGTATTTTTGTGGGATGTTATTAATATAGGACATATGTATGGAGACACATAACTATTTTAGGACGATACTGACACAGGTGATGTGTAGAGCAATAGTTGTATAAGCTCATTTTAAGACTATACTCATAAAATATGTGACTCGACTACCTGATTTTATTTGTGGAACACATCGATTCTTTTCCACCGAATATAATTTTCCTTATTTAAAAAAAAATAATAATAATTCATTAAGTCTAATAGTCTAGTCTAATTGTCTAACACCGTGTTCTAAATAATATCAATAACATACACAACATTCTTTGGGGCCCTCTTGAATTGTATTTTACATTTGGCAGCAGCGAGCCATTCGTTCATGCTTGAATGTGGCACTTAAACAAACTATTCGGTAGTTCGATTATTTGTGGACTTCATAACGTTACCCAGTGCCGGCCCCTGTTGCAACTTCCAGGAGCGCTAGATTATAGGGGTGCCATTCTGATATTAAACAAAAATTTAAATACTTTATTATTATTTTAATTTACAAAATTAAGTAGGCTACTAGAGTTCAAATTTTGTAAATATGAGATTTGATTAAACATTATTAATATTTTTAGGGGCTCATGGTGGTAAACAGGGTTACTTTCAGCTATATCTCGGGTGGGGGGGTGTCACTGCCCCCCCCCCCCCCCCNTACATATCGGAAGAAGTAATAGAATATGCACATTTTTACGTTGATGAAATTATATTTAAATCCTATGGTATTACATTTGTGAAAAATAGATTTTGCATTCTCTTTTCAATAATATATTAGGATGTGTACCGTTTTACGTGGATGATAATAATTAACCTTCTTGGGTTACATTGTCTAGAGGAGAATCATTGATATAAATATTTTTTTCTTTTGCTCCGCGCGGTTCTCATTAAGTCTGGGTGTTGGCGACAGTGACGTAACCAGGGCTGGTGCCACCCGTGGCAGGCCAAGCTTTGCCACCCCTTTTTTCCACAAAATAATAAAAACAACATTTTGCGAAAATGCCACTTACACCAAATAAAGATGAAAAAATAGGTCCGACCGGGGGAGTGGGGGAATCCCCCACCACCGCACCCCCTTCCTGTGCACCTGGACTGGGGTGGGGAGGATGAAAAATCCACTATAGCCGCAACATCTTTTTATTTCTGATACGCTTATCTCATACACGTTCTTATCTGGTACTTTTGTATTATACTCTTATTTGATAATCGTAGTCTGATACAGTGGCGTAGCTAGGGGAGGGGGGTCAAAATTCGAAAGTCCCCCGGGCCTCTACCCGAGGGGGCCCCCAAAGGCGTGTCCGAATTTTTTTTTACACTAAATAATGTCTAATGTCAAAATGCAGGGGCCCCTAAAGAGGCCATGCCCCCCGGGCTCCCAAATCCCCCCAAAACCCCTAGCTACTCCACTGCTCTGATACTTCTATCGGAAACCCTTTCTTATCTGATGCTCTTTCTTCACTGAAGAGGTTTATAATGTAATTTTTGACATTTCAGAATGGACTATTGATCTCTTAGTGGGACCCGAAGTAAGACAAATGAGCCATTTTTACAAAGAATTTCAAATTCATTTTTAATTTTTAGTAGGATGCTTAAGGATGTCAAACATTATCTCGCAAGGGATCGTTGAAAAATTCCATGTGCTAAAAGAATTAGAATATCTCAGACGTAGACGAGCTTAAAGTATGTGAAGAAATACTCTCTCTTGAAGACGTGGTGCCATGCAAGACATTGCTGAATTTAAACCTTGTGAAGAAATACTCTAGGCTTAGGGGGATAGATGATGTAGAAAAAGATCTACAGCAGCTGAAAGTCCAAGCATGGAAAAGAAAGGCATTAGTTAGGTCTAAGTGGAAGGAAGTAGTGAGGCAGGCCAAAGCCCTACATGGGCTGTGGCGCCACAGGGATGGATGGATGGAAGAAATACTCTCTCTTGTAAACAACCTCTTGTACAACTCTCTTGTTCACTCTCTCTTGTACATTCTCTTTTGTACATTCTCTCTTGTACATACTCTCTTGTACACTCTATCTTGTACAAAATATTTAGTACAATCTCTTGTACACAATTACTTTGTACACACTCTCTTGAACAACTCTCTTGGGCAATATCTCTTGTACACTCTCTCTTGTACACTCACTTGTACATACTCTCTTTTACACTCTCTCTTGTACATACTCTCTTGTAAACTCTCTATTGAACACACTCTCTTGTAAACTCTCTATTGAACACACTCTCTTGTAAACTCTCTATTGAACACACTCTCTTGTAAACTCTCTTGCACATAATCTCTTGTACACTCTTTATTATACACTCTCTCTTGTACACTCTCTTCCATACATGCTGCCATGCAAGAAATCCCCACTGAACGCTCTTAAATTTTCAGGCAAGCCAGTGCCTGGATTTCAGAGTCGTCAAGTTGGGCCAGAAACCCCCCCGGGGCCCACACTTGTGATGTGGATAAAAAATAAACTATCAACTATAATGCAGAAAAAAGGTGGGGTTTGTGAACTATAAAGTGGCAGTGGATCTACAAATGTGGCAGTGGATCTACAAATGTGGCAGTGGATCTATACAATTGGCAGTGGGTCTCAAAAAGCCACGCTACATCTCAGCTGGGAATGTCCGAATGTTGTAACTGATTTTCGAATTTTTCTGAGTCAGCGTTGCAACTGGAGACTTTTGTCTTTTTCTAAACTGAAATAGATTATTTCCATATTCAACTCAGAAAAAAAAATTCAGATCTCCTGATGTGTATTGGAAGTGATGTTGACAGTCGACTAGATCATCATTGAAAGGGTTAACGAGTCCCACCGCCTGGGATGCTGGTGGTTTTTTAATTTGTAAAAAAAAAATATTTTGGAGTTCGCTGGGTCTTGAACTCCAATCCACAAGCTTGACAAAGACCGCTCGGCCACCCAGCATCCAGCACCCATTATAGTACACTGCTATATTGTGCCAATAAATATTTAAGATCCAAGAAACGAGGCTTTATCGTATGCTGACTGTCGGAATTGCACCTTGTTAGAGTTGCGCCCTTTCAATAGATCCCATTTTTAAATTCTAACAATTTACTTTTTCGTTTTTTAATAAAAATCTAAATGATTCATATTTAGTATATATATATATATATATATATATATATATA
>CAXITT010000204.1:385095-395887 GCA_964033795.1 Lymnaea stagnalis
GGGGGGGGGGGGGGGTGCGTGGTGGTTAATAGGATGGAAATAATCCGGTTGGGATGGCGTGGAACAGGTGGTGCAGGGAGGGTGAGGTGGGGGAAATAAGGATAGGGTGGGTTGGGGAGGATTGGTTGGGGTGGTAGGGTCAGGTGGGATTTGACGATCACGTGCGATGAGGATGATGGTATGGGATGGGAAAGGGTCAGGCAGGATGGTGAGAATCAGTTGGGGTTGGGAAAGGTCGATTGGGATTGGGAGGATAAGGTGAGTTGGTTTGATGGTGATGATCAGGCGGTAGGGGGAGGAAGAGTGGTGATATGTGCTGACATGCACCTTAGCCGGTCCTCCTTAGATGGCAGAACGACTCGCCCACAAGGTAATTCTCCCCAAAAAGGTAACTCTTACACACAAGGTAACTCACCCACAAGGTAACCCACTCCTACTAGGTAACCCCTCACCCACAAGGTAAAGGTTACCCACAAGTTAATCGTCTCCCACAAGGTAACCCTCACCCACAAAGTAAAGCTCACTCACAAGGTAAAGCTCACTCACAAGGTAAAGCTCACTCACAAGGTAAAGCTCACCCACAAGGTAAAGCTCACCCTCAAGGTAAAGCTCACCCACAAGGTAAAGCTCACCAACAAGGTAAAGCTCACCCACAAGGTAAAGCTCACCCACAAGGTAAAGCTCACCCACAAGGTAAAGCTCACCCACAAGGTAAAGCTCACCCACAAGGTAAAGCTCACCCACAAGGTAAAGCTCACCCACAAGGTAAAGCTCACCCACAAGGTAAAGCTCACCCACAAGGTAAAGCTCACCCACAAGGTAAAGCTCACCCACAAGGTAAAGCTCACCCACAAGGTAAAGCTGACCCACAAGGTAAAGGTCACCCACAAGGTAAAGCTCACCCTCAAGGTAAAGCTCACCCACAAGGTAAAGCTCACCCACAAGATAACCTTTCCTCTTGCTATTGTTTGATCAATACACACAAAACCCAAATCTTTTTTTAATACGATATCGAACAATCTACGATGAAACATTTCTTTAAAATTCACACATTTTCTAAATATCGCGCTGAGATTTGCACACTTCTGGCATTGAGAATCTCTCTATTAACATATTACCATACTAGAATAAATGACCCGATGTTATCGGGATAATAAAAGTAGGTCTTTGCGATAATTTCTAACTGCTATTGCAAAACTAATCCTAATTCATAACTTTTAAAATGTAATGATATTTACGTTTCTAACATTATTAAGTTTTGAGAAGTGTATATTTGCTATATATGATACGCGTAACCTACACTCTTTCAAGCTCCTAAACTACTTTCCCCCCTCTAAACATGACCTTATATTACCCCGTCTTAATTATCACTAATTATATCACTTTTGTCACTAAACAATTTAATTGAGGGACAATTACTACGCCAGAGAAATACTTTAGATTTACTCCTTTTCGTGCCCTTGAATTGCAACTTTTTTCTCTCAAAATTTTTAAAAGATCTACTCTTAAATTTATAACAAAAACTCTACACATGATATATATATATATATATTGTATTACAGGAATTCGATATATAATGATATCGTCATCAAAAATGTTAATACATTTTTGCCTTTTTAAAAAATTATACATCGTCAGAAAATCGTATAACAAAGTATTGTTTTATCTAAGAAGAATCTCGCAACTGTTTTTCACGGCTGTATCAGATTTGACTGTCCTTTTAAAAAAAATAAATTGTTAATCTTATAAAAATACACACCTCATTACTTTTTGCAAAGGAAAAACAAACGTTATTTTCATTTTTTTTTTAAAGAAAATATTAACCCATCTTCATTTGTAAAAAAATAATTTTCAAGTGTGTAAAATGATTGGGTTTTGATTTTCAAGGATATACTTATATAAATTTACCCAAGATTTGTTAACGCCATTGATTTTCCTAATTGGTAAACATATGTTTATTTATTTTGTCACGAATGTAATACCATAGGATTTAAATATATTGTCTCCACGTAAAAATGTACACATCCTTTTTCCTATCTCCGATTTGTATGTACCCAAGAAGGTTAATTATTAATCAAATTAATTCCTTTATTTTGGGACGTATCTTGTATTCCCTTGGACAAAATGAACATACCAATATTTGTAAAATGAGAATGTAACATCTTATTTTTTCATTAATGTAATACCATAGGAGTTAACTCTGTTGTCTTCAACGTAAGAATTTACACATCTTATTTCCTTACACCGACATGTATTTACCCAAGAAAATTAATTATTTATCAAATTCATTCCATTATTTTGAGACTTATCTTGTGCTGCCTTGTAACATATTTCTTTCACAAATGTAATACCATAGGATTGAAATATATTGTCATCCACGTAAAAATGTAAACATCCTATTTCCTACCTCCGATATGTGTGTACCCAAAAAAGTTAATTATTTATCAAATTCATTCCTTTATTTTGAGACGTATCTTGTGCTGCCTGGGGCAAGGTGACCAACCCCTCCACCACCCAGATTTAAATAAATTTATAAAATCTTCCACATGATTGTAGTCCCTTCCATACCCAAACTAACATATTTTGCACTTCATATGGTTCGTTCTTATTTGTCTGAGGTATAGTGGCTTAGTGAATGCTATTTAGCTATGGAGTTGCGCTGCTCTGATTGACTTAAACCGCATTGTCTTATTAGAATTATATTTAAAGGTTACCTTTTATTACGTTATAAATTTAATAAATAATAAAAGTACATTTTTTGGAATCAAAAAAGGCAAAACTTTTTAAATGTAAAAATATACAAAGCAAAAATGTGTGTGTGTTTTATTAACAATTTAAAAAGCAATCCATTGTATTTATTAATTTTACTTTTGAGGAGGGAAAATACATTATCAGTTTTGTCACGCGCGGTTATTAAATGTAAAGAAACCTCAGAGTTTTGGCGAAATAGGCTATTCACGCTATGACGTCATTTGCATGATTATTTAGACCAAATTAATTTCAATTTCATTTCGCAATATTAACAACGCACTAAAAGACACACTACAAACGACTGATGCTTTGGGTTTTCCCGATAAATTCTTTCATTAGGATTTTTTTTATTATTTTATTTTTTCATAATTTTCAAACATATAAAGTACTTAAAATAGTTCCTTGGTTGATAATTTAAATGTATTTTTAATTTATAATAATATAACTTTAACTTTTAATAAAATAACAGTGGATTTCAAATATTTTTTGCGCATTTAAATTTATTTGAGTTCCGTAAAATAATAGAAAATAACTATGATTGTTTTTAGGAATCCGAACGTACTTAAATCTTTTCTTCTCTTTGGAGTTACGTCAGTATAGCTCATTCTTATATATATATAATATAAATATAAATATATATATGTATATATATTTATATATATATATATATAATATGTCCATTAAGTACATGAGATTCACTGTTATTCTGTGAGCTCGACATGTCTCTACTACTGATTTTTTCCACATCGTTTGATAGATGAGTAAAGCCACTTGAGGGTTTAAACAATGTGCACCCCCTGCCCCTCTCAAAATGAATCTTAGATTCTCCCTTGATAATACGGGGATAAGAGAAGATATCTAATTCATGAGGGGACCATTATTTAATGAGGGGGGTAACAAGGTAAGACGTGGGTGTTGGGGGTGGGTGGGTGGGGAGAAAGATGGGACTAGGTGGGTACAATGTGGATGGACGCGGGTGTGATAGCAACAGGATGGAGACAAAGTGGTTAGATTGTGGATTGATGTGGATGGGATATTAACTGGATGGAGAAAAGGTGGTTACAGTGTGGATGGACGCGGATAGGATATTAACTGGATGGAGACAAGGTGGTTACAGTGTGGATGGGATATTAACTGGATGGAGACAAGGGGGTTACAGTGTGGATGGACGCGGATAGGATATTAACAAGATGGAGACAAGATACTTGCAGTGTGGATTGACGTGGAGAGGGTAATGACAGGATGGAGACAAGGTGGGTAGAGGGTAGACATGACGGAAACTGTGTGACAGAGTAGAGACAGTATGAGTGTAGGGTGGGAAATAGAGAGGGTGGAAAGAAGATGTGCGGACATGTGGCGAAGGGTTGGATTGACGATGGGAATAGGGTGACGTCAAGACTGAATGTGAGGGCAAAAATGAGGGGGGGGGGGTGGGGGGTAGGGTCAGTGTGGACAGAGGACCGGGAGAGGATGGACGGGAGCTAAAGACACGGCTGAGACGGGGAAAGTGAGGGACATTAAAAAGTCTTTAAGGGTCATGTCAGAATTTCTTGGTGGGTCATGTCAGTAAGTTTTAGTGCGTAAGGTTTTATGACAAGGCGGAGACAAAGTGGTTCGAGGCATTTGAAAGCACAGGTTATTTAGATTGAGGGAAGAGAGTGGCGACTGAGTGGGAAGAGGGTGGCGAGTGAGTGGGAAGAGGGTGGCGAGTGAGTGGGAAGAGGGTGGCGAGTGAGTGGGAAGAGGGTGGCGAGTGAGTGGGAAGAGGGTGGCGAGTGAGTGGGAAGAGGGTGGCGAGTGAGTGGGAAGAGGGTGGCGAGTGAGTGGGAAGAGGGTGGCGAGTGAGTGGGAAGAGGGTGGCGAGTGAGTGGGAAGAGGGTGGCGAGTGAGTGGGAAGAGGGTGGCGAGTGAGTGGGAAGAGGGTGGCGAGTGAGTGGGAAGAGGGTGGCGAGTGAGTGGGAAGAGGGTGGCGAGTGAGTGGGAAGAGGGTGGCGAGTGAGTGGGAAGAGGGTGGCGAGTGAGTGGGAAGAGGGTGGCGAGTGAGTGGGAAGAGGGTGGCGAGTGAGTGGGAAGAGGGTGGCGAGTGAGTGGGAAGAGGGTGGCGAGTGAGTGGGAAGAGGGTGGCGAGTGAGTGGGAAGAGGGTGGCGAGTGAGTGGGAAGAGGGTGGCGAGTGAGTGGGAAGAGGGTGGCGAGTGAGTGGGAAGAGGGTGGCGAGTGAGTGGGAAGAGGGTGGCGAGTGAGTGGGAAGAGGGTGGCGAGTGAGTGGGAAGAGGGTGGCGAGTGAGTGGGAAGAGGGTGGCGAGTGAGTGGGAAGAGGGTGGCGAGTGAGTGGGAAGAGGGTGGCGAGTGAGTGGGAAGAGGGTGGCGAGTGAGTGGGAAGAGGGTGGCGAGTGAGTGGGAAGAGGGTGGCGAGTGAGTGGGAAGAGGGTGGCGAGTGAGTGGGAAGAGGGTGGCGAGTGAGTGGGAAGAGGGTGGCGAGTGAGTGGGAAGAGGGTGGCGAGTGAGTGGGAAGAGGGTGGCGAGTGAGTGGGAAGAGGGTGGCGAGTGAGTGGGAAGAGGGTTGCGAGTGAGTGGGAAGAGGGTGGCGAGTGAGTGGGAAGAGGGTGGAGAGTGAGTGGGAAGAGGATGGCGAGTGAGTGGGAAGAGGGTGGCGAGTGAGTGGGAAGAAGGTGGAGAGTTAGTAGGAAGAGGATGGCGAGTGAGTGGGAAGAGGGTGGCGAGTGAGTGGGAAGAAGGTGGCGAGTGAGTGGGAAGAGGGTGGCGAGTGAGTGGGAAGAGGGTGGCGAGTGAGTGGGAAGAGGGTGGCGAGTGATTGGGAAGAGGGTGGCGAGTGATTGGGAAGAGGGTGGCGAGTGATTGGGAAGAGGGTGGCGAGTGATTGGGAAGAGGGTGGCGAGTGAGTGGGAAGAGGGTGGCGAGTGATTGGGAAGAGGGTGGCGAGTGATTGGGAAGAGGATGGCGTGTGATTGGGAAGAGGGTGGCGAGTGATTGGGAAGAGGGTGGCGAGTGATTGGGAAGAGGATGGCGTGTGATTGGGAAGAGGGTGGCGAGTGAGTGGGAAGAGGGTGGCGAGTGATTGGGAAGAGGGTGGCGAGTGAGTGGGAAGAGGGTGGCGAGTGATTGGGAAGAGGATGGCGAGTGATTAGGAAGAGGGTGGCGAGTGATTGGGAAGAGGATGGCGAGTGATTAGGAAGAGGGTGGCGAGTGAGTGGGATGAGGGTGGCGAGTGAGTGGGAAGAGGGTGGTGAGTGAGTGGGAAAGAGGGTGGGGAAATCATTCACCTTAAAGGCATATGCAAACGCCATGACAGCGTCCGACACAAACTGGAGCTGGGCCTCCATCCTGAAACTGGACGGGGTTATCCTCTCTTCCCCAGTGCACGTCGAGTTGTACGCCCCTCGGTTGAAGGGCGTTTCTGGTGTCCCGGGGTAACGGCAGGCAAAGTGATCCTGTAGAAGAAAGGGTTCGTGTTAAGATTGGCCACCTGGTCGTCAAAGACATGGATAGGTAGGCACGCCCAAAGACGACAATGTGTACGTTGGTATAAAGAGAGTTTGAGAGATGTGCGTGGAGGGTGCTATCTAGTGCACCCGAGCTTCATTTTCAAGTGATAACTCATGTCATTTTGGACAGCTTGACGAGAGCAGCTGTCATTTTGGACAGCCTTAAAATGAAAGCTGTCATTTTGGACAGCCTAAACATGAAAGCTGTCATTTTGGACAGCCTAAACATGAAAGCTGTCATTTTGGACAGCCTAAACATGAAAGCTGTCATTTTGAACACTTCTAACATGGAAATGTCATTTTGAAAACTTTTGACATGGAACTGTCATTTTGAACAATTTTAACATTAAACATGAAGATGTCATTTTGAAACTTTTAACATGAAAGTGGTCATTTTGAACACCTTAAACACGAAAGGTGTCATTTTGAAACTTTTAAAATAAACACTACATTGTTGGTACATTTTTTAGCAGAACCGAAAGAACTGTGTATGTAAGACCCTCTACCATAACAATAGCGAGGGGTTAGTGAAGGTACTCACCTCCCAGTACTCGTGGAACCAGGGATTTCTTTTGTTGGCGTTAGGGGTCAGATTGAGAAAGTACTCTTGAAATCCTCGGACCTCTTCGGCCAGGGGCTGCACTGTCACGGCGCCCTCCAACTGCAAGGCGGGGGGAGGGGGGAGGATATACCAATACAAACAATTGAGTTCAGTTTTCAAGAGATTTGGTGGGGGGGGGAGCGCAGGGAATATACAAATGCAAACAATTGAGTTTAGTTTTCAATGGGTTCAAGGGGGGGGGGGGCAGGGAATTTACCAATACAAAGAAATAAATTGAGATTAGTTTTCAAGTGATTGAGGGGGGTGGGGCAGGAAATATACGAATACAAACAATTGGCTTTAGTTTTCAGGTGATTGGGGGGGGGGCAGGAAATATACCAATACAAACAATTGAGTTCAATTTTTGTGTTGGGGAGGGGGGAATTAAAGATCATTTTACTGATACTCTCCCATCATCCACCACCATCCTTCTGTCATAACGCCTGAGCCTCCCGTCACAACCCATCACAACCTATAACAACCCGTCACAACCCATCACAACCCATCACAACCCGTCACAACCCATCACAACCCATCACAACCCATCACCCAATCATAGTTTAAATAGCGATAATATCATCTGTTTTTACACCCTGATTCCCCTCCGTTATCATATCGCCTTCCCGCTTACCCTGATATCACCTTGCTATCATCTCCGCTTATCCTATCACCCTTCGTGTATCACCCCATGAAAAGCATCTGCTACCCTGTTTTCGCATTGATATCATCTTTCGACCCACCCACCCTCACCCATCACCATCCCTACAAACGATTTCAATCACCCCATCATCAATACACCATTACCCCGATTTTACCTTTGTATCATTCTCCCCCTCTCCCTCCGTATCCCATCACCACCCTGGTAAAGATTTCTATGACCATGTCATCAGCATCTCATTACCCTCATCATTCCATCACGGAACATGTTAATAAACATAAAATCTTTTTTTTTTTCCACAATGGAAATATTATTTTACTTTCTTGTTCTTCTTATTTGGTTGGTACAAAACTTCATCTAGATTCTAAATGATTTGTTCTGAACAAACTTTTTCTTTGGGTAAAATAAACCGGTCAGATAATCAATCTTTAGAATAAACTGGGCGTCCTGGAATAGAAAAGTTGGTTTTGAGTTTTCTGCTTCAATGTATCCAAACATTGACATTTTCCTCTAATCGAAGAAACCACCATAAATTCACCCCCCCCCCTTAAAAAAACAAAAAACATTTAGCCTATATTCTGAATGGATAGAATGTTTCTTTATTTTAGGAACAAAACATTTATTTTAACAGCTGAGAAAGATACGATCTTAAAAGTTAAGACGAAAAAGAAGAAGAAACAACAACAAAAAGCAGTGAAATATCGACAAGAAATGGGGGATTGTTTTGAAAAGGAACAAAAATAATAATTTAGCAAACCCAACGGGAATTTGACTTAAATTAAATGCAAATACCAAATAAACCTTAAATCGAAGCAAATACAAAAAAAAAACATAATATAGCGTACATTGCATCACAGGTCACCGCAGAGTTGAAGTAAATCATGTACACAATCTGAAACATTCAGTTAACAGTACGAGATTAATGATGTAGTGGAGAGGGGCTAAGAACGAGTTACGGATTACTCAGTCGTTCCTGTACAAGACAAACAAGGAGGGGGGTTGGGGTGGGGTGGGGGCGCAACATGATTAAAATAAGTCCCAGATATTCCCGGTGAGCCCCCGGGGCCCAGAGTTGTCTTAACACCGACCCAAGAAATATTCAAGTTCCGTTTCACATTTCTCGTAAAGGCGATTTGAAAAATGGCGCCCGGAAGAGGAATGAAGCGGGTGTCGACTGGCAGCGGTGGCTCTAATTGGTGCACCGTCGGTGCCCACACTTAATCTCGGCACAGGAAAGTCGACGCTGACGTCAAGAGTTGCGACTGCTTTCTGGCCCCCGTCAGACTACGCCTCTTCGATTCTTAGAACCTGCCCCACAACTGCCAAACCGTCAGTATTACTCCTGGACATTAACTCTGTCAACATTTCTCGCTGACCCACCCCCCCCTCTNACTCTGGCAACATTTCTCGATGCCCCCCCCCCCCTTTTTTTTTTTTGTTTACCCCAATTCACTCCATGACTCTGGCCACCCCTCCCCATTCCACAGTGCACCCTGACTCCCATGGTTAGTGCACACTGACTCCCATGGTTAGTGCACACTGACTCCCATGGTTAGTGCACCCTGACTCCCATGGTTATATGGCGATTACGAGTTCTCACAAATCAATACAGAGCGCGAACCGTGCAACTACATCATGCAAACAGAGACGGTCCACTGTCATCAAACACTATCATGCAATTAGAGACGGTCCACTGTCATCAAACACTATCATGCAATTAGAGACGGTCCACTGTCATCAAACAATATCATGCAATTAGAGACGGTCCACTGTCATCAAACAATATCATGCAATTAGAGACGGTCCACTGTCATCAAACAATATCATGCAATTAGAGACGGTCCACTGTCATCAAACACTATCATGCAATTAGAGACGGTCCACTGTCATCAAACAATATCATGCAAACAGAGACGGTCCACTGTCATCAAACACTATCATGCAATTAGAGACGGTCCACTGTCATCAAACAATATCATGCAAACAGAGACGGTCCACTGTCATCAAACAATAGCATGCAATTAGAGACGGTCCACTGTCATCAAACACTATCATGCAATTAGAGACGGTCCACTGTCATCGAACACTATCATGCAATTAGAGACGGTCCACAGTCATCGAACACTATCATGCAAACAGAGACGGTCCACTGTCATCAAACAATATCATGCAATTAGAGACGGTCCACTGTCATCGAACACTATCATGCAAACAGAGACGGTCCACTGTCATCGAAAACTATCAGAGTTCAACAAAATGTATTGAGTGACAGCAACAGCTGGAACTTATGACGAAACAGCCCTAGTAGTTTGAAAAAAACAGCAACAACCCATTAGGTAAATATTTTTAAAAAAATTATCTATTGAATATGTTGTCTAAATAAAGAGCAAAGTCATTGCAATGATAAACGATGTCTAGCGCCTGTCGAGCTTATGGCTACAGATTTCCACTCTTCGGTGTAAATCTTTAAAGCTGTTTATGTAAAGCTAGCGCTTATAGCAGAAATGTGAGGACCGCTTATCTGCAGCATTGAATGATTTGGGAACCATTAGTCTATAGCGCATTTGTGAGCATTGGTTTATGGTTTGTCAAATTTACGTACAATCGGTTTTGTATCATATAAAGAGCCAATGGTTTGTAGCATGCAAATTTAAGAGACACTGGTTTGTAGCACAAAAATGTATGAGCCACTGCTTGTAGCACAAAAATGTAAGAGCCACTGGTTTGTAGCATGCAAATGTAAGAGCCACTGGTTTTTAGTACAAAAATGTAAGAGCCACTGGTTTGTAGCACAAAAATGTAAGAGCCACTGCTTTGTAGCACAAAAATGTAAGGGCCACTGGTTTGTAACACGCAAATGTAAGACCCACTGGTCTGTAGCACAAAAATATAAGAGCCACTGGTTTGTAGCATATTTAATTTTGCTGCCATGGATTAACATGAACTGTCTGCTGAGAAAGGAGTTTTCATTGATTTCAGCCAGATTACTTCAATGTCAAAGTGATCTCCAGGGCAGATACAAACCCGTTGAGTGACCTTTACGAAGGACTGTTTTTGTTGTCTTTTGGTCAAAGTTCCAGGTTTCAGAAGGTAGTCTTTTCCTTTTTGGTCAAAGTTCCAGGTTTCAGAAGGTAGTCTTTTCCCTTTTGGTCAAAGTTCCAGGTTTCAGAAGGTAGTCTTTTCCCTTTTGGTCAAAGTTCCAGGTTTCAGAAGGTAGTCTTTTCCCTTTTGGTCAAAGTTCCAGGTTTCAGAAGGTAGTCTTTTCCCTTTTGGTCAAA
>CAXITT010000204.1:408243-431529 GCA_964033795.1 Lymnaea stagnalis
CCGGGGGGGGGGGGGGGCGTGGAGGGTGGAGGTGGAGATTCCTTGTTACGTCAGTATCTCTCTTTGATTAAATTTAATCTTTTCTCTTGTGTTGATATTATTCGAATAGTGCGCAGACTCCAAGAACTGGATTAGCAGAGTTCAAGCACTGGATTAGCAGACTCCAAGCACTGGATTAGAGGACTCCAGGTTCTTGATTAGCAGACTCCACGCATTGCATAAGTAGATTCCGAGTTCTGGATTAGCAGACTTCAATTACTGGATTAGCAGACTTCAATTATTGGATTAGCAGACTTCAATTACTGGATTAGCAGACTTCAATTACTGGATTAGCAGACTTCAATTATTGGATTAGCAGACTTCAATTATTGGATTAGCCGACTTCAATTAGTGAATTAGCAGACTCCACGCATTGGATAAGCAGATTCCAAGTTCTGGATTAGCAGAATTCTATAAATGGATTAGCAAACTCCAAGCACTGAATTAGCAGCCTCCAAGCACTGGGTTAGCAGACGCCAAGCACTGGATTAGTAGACTTCAATTACTGGATTAGCAGACTCCACGCACTGGATCGATAAACAAACCCGTTTGACAGGTTGCCGGCGTCGTAAAACACATTACCTGACACACGAGTTGACTGCCAGAAGACCAAAATGTAAATAAAAAAAATAAAGATGCAATTAAGTTCAACTAGAATCTTGTTTTGATCAACATTGTTGAAACTCAATATGTGCTTTTAGATCAGGTGTCCTCGTCTTTTTAAACAAGGGGTCAGCTCACTGTCGGGGCAGAGCTATAAAGTGAAGGGTAAAAATGAACAAATTCTATGCACATACATACATTTCATTTGTTGTTGTTTTTTTATCAGAAAAACAAAAACACATTTCAAATGGAGATAATGTATATATATAACACAAACTTAATAGCATTTCAAATGAGGGATGGCTAATGAGATTATCTGTGTCCGGCTCCATGTTTTTCGCTACTGGTTAGGTACCCTAACGGCGGCCAGCCGAGACGAAATAAGACCCCTGGTGGGTCAAATCGGGCCCGCGGACCGAAGTTTGAGGAGACCTGTTATAGACTCTCCTATTATAAAACATCAGTCCGAATCATTAAAATAGCAAAAACACTCCTAGTTTCCGAGTGATGACGTCACCACACCGTGTGCGAGTACTTCCTCTCTTCTGTTCCTGTCATTTGGAGAACATAAAATACCCCAACCACTAAATCTGTTTTTAACAACCTTCCTTTATATTTTGGCTTTAAAAGCTGTTTCCTTTTTTTTCTCATCTTCTTCAGATCTATCAATCTCCTCCTTCCCACCCACACACGCAACCCCAGATTCGCCAACAGAGACCAGTGATACATGATCGGAAGCGCCGATGACACCATCCATCAATCCACAAACTAATCCAGCCTCTCGCCATTCATCATAAACGCCGGACATAACACGTACACTCGGCGTGTCCTCCTTTTGCGGGTGGCAAGTGAAGAAAATCCCCCACTCGTGAAGAGCCCCACCCACCCCCTCCCCCACCCCACCCGACCCCCCCCCCACTTTAAACTACATGAACATAATGACACATCCTAATAAAAGCACCATCGCTTTGTCTCACGGAACACTCCCTTCTTGGAAAATATACAATAAGCTCTCCCCCTAATATTACTCAATCAATTACGCCGGACATAACACGTACACTCGGCGTGTCCTCCTTTTGCGGGTGGCAAGTGAAGAAAATCCCCCACTCGTGAAGGGCCCCACCCACCCCCTCCCCCACCCCACCCGACCCCCCCCCACTTTAAACTACATGAACATAATGACACATCCTAATAAAAGCACCATCGCTTTGTCTCACGGAACACTCCCTTCTTGGAAAATATTCAATAAGCTCTCCCCCTAATATTACTCAATCAATTTGACTGGCACTTTCACAAGAAGCTGAGATGGAATTTTCTGCGCTGCTCACTCGGCCCCCGTGATTTGATTCTACGGCTTCAGCGGTGCATGTTGCCACGAGTGCGCTCGTGCCGGGGTTGTGACCGTGCTATAGTGGCGAGTTCGTGACCTAGCTTGAGTGGCGAGGTCATGAATTAGCTTTCGTGGTGAGGTCGAGACATTTGTTTTGGGCAGAGTCCATGACCTTTATTTTTTTATGAGTCATGAACTTTTGTTTGTATGAAAAAGGGGGCATGGTGTTGGGGGAGGGGTCCATGCCCTTTCCAGGTTTGATGAGTCCATGACCTTTCCTGTGAGTTCATGACTTGTCATGTTTCGGTGAGTTGATGACCTCTCATTTATGTGAGTTCACGACTTTTTACTGCCGATGAGTTGATGATGTTTCATTGATTGGTGAGGTCATGAGATTTCTTTCTGCCACGAGTCATTGACCTTTCCATATTCGATGAGACCTTTAACTTTCCCTATTTGATGAGTCCTTGACCTTTCCGTATTGGATGAGTCCACGACGTTACCATATTTGATACGACCTTGAACTTTTCAGGTTTGATAAATCCATGACCTTCCCGTGTTTGGTGGGTTCAAGACCTTTCACCGCTGACCAGTGTCATTTCAGGGAAGGTCGTGCTTATTTTTATTTTATTTTATTTAACACTTTTAATTCACCGGTAAATAAAGTAAATTTTTTTTACTGAAGTAAGCAAAGTATCCAAGTAACGTCAGTTACAACAAAGAACTTGCAAATGGTCTCAAAAAAATTATTCGATGCTCTGCTTTTTTCTCTTTTTTTTTTTCTTGATTCCAACGAAAATTCCTCCTCCTGCCCACCTTGTTACCGTCCATCCGCCGCTTATGACATGGGATTAAATAAAAAATGTCCCCATGACAGAAAGATTTCCCTTCACATATTTTTAAAAAAGCAATAATTTTCTCATAGTTACGTACGTCTGCTATTATCTATAAGAAGTAGATGATTGTAGGTGAAAGTGCCACTGCCTTATTTGAGGATCACTCCAAACCCCCCTCCCCCCGGTCAACCCCCCCTCCGTTCCCCCAAAGGCAATATGGACAATGTAATGATCGCAGCTTCCGGTTTGAAGACATCCGACAAGATCACTTATCCCCGAATCAACATTTGCCAAATGAATATCATTTTTTTTAAAATTATGTTTTTCACATACAATTCAGCACAAGTTAAATGGCACTCTCTTTGGGGGGCGGGGAAAGTGGGGGGAGGGGGGTGTTAAGGAAAGGAAAGAACAATTTTAAAAATTGAATGTCTATACAAAAAAACACAAAAAAAACTGGATAATATTTCAAAAGATAATGAATCAAAATATCAAAGTTTTATTTTTTAAATAAATAAAAAATGTTGAAAAGTGCATCAATTAAAAGGCCGGCCATGTTGCAATCCACAATACTAAATATACATCCTAATCGTGGAAGGGCGAAGACGCCAGTGCTGCGAAAAAATGTTAATCCGTAGTTGTATTTAAGCATTCTATCAAAGAGCCCTGCTGGTCTGAGTTGGCGGTACCGGGTTATTTGGGCTTGATAGGAAATGAGTATAACAAAGTAACGTTGTTTTGTTGTGTTAAATCACGGGTCTCAAACTCAAATCATCTGAGGGCCGCAGGAGACAGAGTCTGAGTGAGACTGGGCCGCATGAGACAGAGTCTGAGTGAGACTGGGCCGCATGAGACAGACTCTGAGTGAGACTGGGTCGCATGAGACAGACTCTGAGTGAGACTGCGCCGCATGAGACAGACTCTGAGTGAGACTGCGCCGCATGAGACAGACTCTGAGTGAGACTGCGCCGCATGAGACAGACTCTGAGTGAGACTGGGCCACATGAGACAGAGTCTGATTGAGACTGTGCCGCATGAGACAGAGTCTGAGTGAGACTTGGCCGCATGAGACAGAGTCTGAGTGAGACTGGGCGCATGAGTCAGAGTCTGAGTGAGACTGGGCCGCATGAGTCAGAGTCTGAGTGAGACTGGGCCGCATCAAGTATTCTTCAAAAAAAGCGATTACAAATTGAATAAAGTAAAAATGCTATAATCTGCTCAACCTTTAGTGACAACAAAAACTTTATGGGTTCTCAAGAACTTGGCTTCTTTTTCTTCATCCTACTGCTTGTTGCCAGAGACCTGAAAGCGCAAGTGACCAAGCTGACAGGTTCGGAATTTCCCTCACTCGTAAACGCTAGCGGCAATTTTAATAGGGATTCTTTGATAGTGTGTCAGATTGCAACGATTTACACAATTATGGTTGCGCATTGCCCACTAACTGATTTTTTTTTTTTAATTTGAAATATGTTTATATTATATACAATATTGGAAGCGTCTTTTCTCGAAACCGCACTTTGGCCGCCATGTTTGTCTCATAAAATGCTACACATTAAAAAGGTTTAGTTCGATTTTAAAACGGTTTTTACCATTATAATCAACGTCTTAATCCATACAAACATAAATAATAAATACAAAATTAGACCAGTCGGTGAGGTTCGGCTGAAACCGTCGCGGAGGGTCACATTATAGATATGAGAATGGGGAAACCGCGCGGGCCGCATTAACACTCAATTCGCTGTCATGTCGCGGGCCGCAAAATATCCTCTTGCGGGCCGCCAGCTTGAAAGCCCTGTGTTACATTTTGTAGGGTTTAACCTCGCTTTGTTTTAATCATTTCCTATTTTGCTAACCTGATTAAAGTCCCTTTATTACCCTACTTTGGCCTTTGTTTAGAGATACCCGTGGCGAGTTATCTCAACCTGACCCTCCTCAGACTCTATGATAACAGAGATACCCGTGGCGAGTTATCTCAACCTGACCCTCCTCAGACTCCATGATAACAGAGATACCCGTGGCGAGTTATCTCAACCTGACCCTCCTCAGACTCTATGATAACAGAAATACCCGTGGCGAGTTATCTCAACCTGACCCTCCTCAGACTCCATGATAACAGAGATACCCGTGGCGAGTTATCTCAACCTGACCCTCCTCAGACTCTATGATAACAGAGATACCCGTGGCGAGTTATCTCAACCTGACCCTCCTCAGACTCTATGATAACAACAACCAGCGGTTAGATCCTATTTTCGGCGTCCGTCTCCCTTTGGTTTGACAACGCGTCAAGTCAGAGTGCCACAGCGGACACGGAGAGCTGACAGAAGAGTGATCAATGCTCAGGCAAACCAATCTCTACTGTGCTGTCAGGGGCGGTGGGGGTGGTGGGGCGTCTGGACGACACACGGGGAGGGGGGGGGGGGACTAACACAACACTGACATAGATTCGGGCCGGCGTCTTGAGTTGCGCAAAAGTAAAATTCAACACGCTTTAGGGGGCGGGGGGGGGGGGGGGGGGGGGGCGGGGGGCGCAACAGGGGGGGGGGGGGGGGGTGACTAACACAACACTGACATAGATTCGGGCCGGCGTCTTGAGTTGCGCAAAAGTAAAATTCAACACGCTTTAGGGGGCGGGGTGGGGGGGGGGGGGGGGCGGGGCTAGCACTACTAGATATTATAGGTGTCTGGCACTAACATATTCTAGTAATGTGTATCAACAAAAGGAGACTAGAGACTCCGGAACTAACGTATACTGGGGAGCGCCTTGGACTTACGGACGCTAAGAATACCTGAGACTAAGATACCAGATGTGCCTTGCACTAAGATACTTGTGCAAGCCAAACTTTCCACCAGTCTCCCCTGTACCGTAATCTGTCAACTCTACATGGCATTTGGTTCGAGAGCCATACAAAAATTTACAGTGTAAAAACTGTTGGAGCATTTTTTTTACTTTTCAACAAAGATATTACATGTCTTAGCAAACAATTACAATTTCGTTAATACCGGTACTAGTTATGAAATTAATAGCAAAATAATTCTTCAAATTTTTTTTGGCAATCAAATTATCAAATAGAGAAACTATTATTAAAAAATGACATTTAATCATTTAATGGGCCCATATTTTTTTTTTTATATAAATCTAAAAAATCCTATTCCGAGGGGTGGTTGGATTGTGCTGTCAAAAGTGGGTCAGTGGGTCAATCTTTTTGGGGTCAGAGTTCAATCCCAAGTGAACCCATATTTTTTTTATTTTTTTTTACTGAACATTTCTATTTTTCCATGCCTAAATTCATTTTGCTATCTGGAGAATTTTCAAAAAGCTGCGCACACACACACACACACAAAAGGAAGAGAGGGTGGATTTTACTCCCCTTAACCGAACTCTGATGGAGATCAACTGCTCCCTACTGCCCCACCCCCAGCCCCCCCCCCCTCCTTCCTTTCCAACTTCAACGTGGAAGCCCTTGTCGATATGTGTTGGAATTGTGAGTGGAGAAGACACAATGACGTGGGTCGTATATATAATGACGTAGGTTGTAGACACAATGACGTAGGTCGCAGACACAATGACGTAGGTGGAGACACAATGACGTAGGGGGGTATACACAATGAGGTAGTGCGGAGACACAATGACGTAGGGCGAAGACACAATGACGTAGGGCGGAGGCACAATGACGTAGGTCGTAGACAGATCTAATCGAAACTGACGGTTAACTTTACGACCTACACCAACAGCAAGATGTTATTTTCCCTCATGGCACCATGCTGTAATGTTCCCTACATCAAAAATTTGATTTCCATGCTTGACATCATCATGTGATGTTCTTTAATGCGAACGTGGAAACAAGAAATAATTTCTTTTTGGAACATACACCTTGTCAAAGTGCTTTCGTTAAATACATTAATGACCCATTCAAGGATTTATGCATCCTACTAATATCCCCATATGGGAACTATGACTTATTTAAACCCCTTAAACCCAAAATCACAGCTAGGTAATTATCACCAGACCGGGGCAAGCCGACCACAGGGCGTTAGCAAGTCATAGGACAAGTCTGAATCGGCTGGGAGTTATGCCCCCCCCCCCCCACGACTTGGTCAGCACTATGGGAATATGGTCGAATGTCAGGGGTTAACGAGTGTGTTTACACCGTCTTGTTCGGTCATGTGATCATCGCATTAGGATCTAACATAGTTGTGGGGGATGACATAGTCTCTCACGCCCGACTTACCACACAATAGAACGAACGACTTTGGGAATTGAAAATATAAATTAAAAAAAGGAGAGAGAGAGAGAAGGGGGGTGGATTAATGTCGGTAGCGCTCAGTCAACAATATCCACTTAATCGGTAACTGCTGGTACTCTACACAGTGGTAACTGCTGGTACTCTACACAGTGGTAACTGCTGGTACTCTACACAGTGGTTCCCAAACGTTTAAGTTTGGCGGACCGGTGAACAAGTTTCGAAATTTTACCAGGTGCATGATTTATTTTTGTACTTTTATCTTTTTTGACAATAAATATTTATGTTTTGGGGACCTCCAGCGTTAGGCATGCGGACCGGTGAAGGTCCGCGGACCGCCATTTGGGGACCACTGCTCTACAACAATTAATGTGGATTTCTTACTACATGGACTGGTCCGGCAGTGTTACCTAATCGTGACACAGGAGGCCAGCCCAAAGCGGGAGTTACGGTTTGGGAGGGGGGAGCAGCTATTTTTGTTATCACATCATCTTTGGATTTGTTTAAAGTTTATAATTTTCGTTCGAGGAGAATTTTTTTTTCTTTTCTAGGCCACATTTTAAATGTTCACCGCCTCTTGGTTTCCAGACATGGATCTTTCAAACAGTTTTATCATTTCTGATACGTCATCAAGAACAAGGAGCAGTGCTCAGCGGGCTCCTCTGTTATCAGTACACACTAATCACCAAGAACTAGCCGCCGTGCCTTAACCAGACGTCTGAGGTCCCTATGCCCGCTGTATGGCGTATCCTCAAATAAGACGCCGGGCCGAGGGGTCTGTCCTCGCTCGCCCGACGGATCTTCCAGACGACATGGCGTCTAATAGTGCGAGAACATTTAGCCTTCTTCCGATTCATCCATGCGCACTTTCCAGATGGGACTTTCCGAAATGGGCCCATTCCAGTACAGCCACTTGAATTAGAGGCCCATTCGACTAGCTTTCCTGTTCGTTTAGACTAAATGTGTGAGATGAGAAGGAACAGCTGTTTGTTTGTGTTTGGGCCTGTGTTAGGGTTTGGGTGGAGAAGTAAGAAGCATTAATATATAAAGGTAAGAATGGCAGAGAAGTATAGAAAACATATTTGAAAGATTAATACATGTAAGATTGGTACATGTAAGATTGATACATCTAAGATAGATACATGTAATTGATACATTTAAGATTGATACATGTAAGATTGATGCATGTAAGATTGATACATGTAAGATTGAGACATGTAAGATTGATACATTTAATCGATACATGTATTTGATTTCATGTAATTGATACATGTAAGATTGATATAATATGTAAGATTGAAACATGAAAGATTGATACATGAAATACTGATACATGTAATTGCAACATGCTATTGATCCGTGTAATTGATTCATGTAATTGATACATGTAAGATTGATACGTGTATGATTGATACATGTAAGAGTGAGGCATCTTAGATTGATACATGTTAGAGTGAGACATGTTAGATTGATATGTATAAGATCACTACAAGTAAGATTAATAAATGTAAGAAGATTAATGTAAGATTGATGCATGTAAGATTGATCGTGATTTCGTCTTCTTTGACGCATTGCTTGGCAACGAATTTAAAGCTCAGCGCAATCCAAACTCAAACTCCTCCTCCTCGACACGTCAGTGAATTCTTTGTTCGATGTTGTCAACCTCCTTAATAACGATCATCTACCAATTAGAAAAGTGGTTCTCTCTTTCCTAATGCCGCAACCCTTTGATACAGAGCCTCATGTTGTGGTGACTCCCAACCATAAAATTATTTTCGTTGCTGCTTCATATAAATATGTGTTTTTTCGATGGTCTTAGGCGAACCCTGTGTAAGGGTCGTTCGGACCCCAAAAGATCGCTACCCACAGGTTGAGAACCGCTGAATCAGAACAAGACCACCTATTTATTGGCCCTGCCCCCTTGGGTTAGCAGAAGTGCTGTCAGTTTTAGTTTTGTAGACCTGTATATTTTCAATGGAGAAATAATTATCGCAAAAACATGAGGGGTTGGGGTGTGGAAGGAGGTGGAGCCCCGACCTCCCATTATCGCCATCTTGAATATGTGTTACGCATTACTCAGCCATTTTGCATTATTCATCAATAATTCCCTTTAACTGGCAAGCCTCCCCGTTTAAGGCGTGCTGGCGATTGACACAACGGGGTGTCTCTGACACGGGTAAAGAAACATTACCGGGATTATGACGACCTAACAGAGGAAACCGATTTTTTAAATTATTTTTTTCACATCAGACTACATTCGGTTCCAAGATCAGAATTTCTTAGCCTTGTATAAGTTTCACTAACTGCATAAATACATTAGTCTGAAGATATTTGTCTTTTTAAATTAAAATTAGAAATTAACAGTGAATTGGTATATTAATTTTAAAAAAAACACCCTTTTAAAAAATATTATTTTTCAATTGTATTATTATTATTATAAGTGGTTTTATATAGCGTGGTACCCCAGCCTAGGGCTGGGCTCACCACGCTGGACATACAAGTTTACAAACACAATAAAAATCTTTAAAAATTAATTTACATACATTAATAAAATAAAACAAACAAATGTATATTTAAAACTATTTACATGTCAAGCCATGGACAACACCCAGCAGCATCGTTTCTCGGTCAGAAGAGGGGCATCAGTCAGTGTGGTATAGTTTAAAGAGATTTGTTTTTAATGCAGTTTTGAAGGCTGTGATGGTCGGTATATTGCGGATGTGTAATGGAAGAGAATTTCATTGTTTGGGGGCACAGAAAGAGAACGATCGCTCACCGTATGTTTTTGTGCGTGTCTTGGGGACAGAAAGATTACGCGCGTCTGCGGAGGAACGAAGGTGTCGAAGGGGTGAATAGACAGAGAGAAGATCGGTTAGATAGGAAGGGGAGGAATTCGAGAAAAGGTTTTGGCAGAGAACACGTGTAAGATATTTTCACAAGTTAGAAAAGTAAAGAAGGTCCCCGATGCTTAAATCAAAATTTAAAAATAAACCTCCCGTGAGGAATCAGCAATAAATTGGCTTCGCGTTTAAGTCAATGGCTACAATATAACTATCGATGAAGTCAATGTCAACGATAAAACTACCGATTTAGTCAATGTCTACAATATAACTACAGATAAAGTCAATGCTACAATATAACTATGGATTAAGTCAATGTCTACAATATAACTACAGATTAGGTCAATGTCTACAATACAACTACAGATTAAGCCAATGTCTACAATATAACTACAGATTAAGTCAATGTCTACAATATAACTACAGATTAAGCCAATGTCTACAATATAACTACAGATTTAGTCAATGTATACAATATAACTACAGATAAAGTCAATGCTACAATATAACTATAGATTAAGTCAATGTCTACAATATAACTACAGATTAGGTCAATGTCTACAATACAACTACAGATTAAGCCAATGTCTACAATATAACTACAGATAAAGTCAATGCTACAATATAACTACAGATTAAGTCAATGTCTACAACATAACTACAGATTAAGTCAATGTCTACTATATAAAAACAAATTAAGTCAATGTCTTTAATATGACTACAGATTTAGTCAATGTCTATAACTACCGATAAACTTCTTTATTCACACTAACTCCAGCGACTCAATTTTTCACGCCAGGGCCGCCAGTAACACAAAAAATAGTCCCTATTATCACATTTGAATAATTCACTTTATGAGCGCAGCGGCGGGTGATCTCATCACAGCATGTTACCTCAATCAGACCGGCATTGCGTCCGACTGTGTGTGTTGTAGGTTGTGTGAGTGTGTGGGTGTGAGGGAGCAAGTCTCCCCGGCTCTCGAAGAGGGCGCTAGTGTGCCTTGGTCATGTCTTCCAGAGGCGGGGCTGTTTAGTCAGACAGTGGTTAAAAGGCGCACAATTATGGAACTTCCTGTGTGCGCCCCTTGCATTCAAAGTGGGGAAAGTTTAATGGCTTTCTCGTGTCGGAACGTAATATTAACCTTAGTGGAAAAGAAGGGATGCTGTAGTGGGTTTTACAGTAGGATGTTACAGTAGGACAGGGGTGGGCAAACGTTTTTGTGCGGAGGGCCACATTGACAAATGTAAAGCTATTGGGGGACCGCATGTATATCCTGTCCAATTGTTCTATGTCAATAAACATTTCTATTGCTATTTATTAAAATTGGTAAATTCGCATTTTAGCGTTCCATGACAAAAGTCAAGGACTGATTTAAAAAAATAGAAAGTCAGAAAGAAGTTTGAATGAAAACGTTAGAAAAATCATGACGCTACATGAAATTCTGAAAAATTTAACAAAATAACTTTAAACAAAGTAATTTTTGTACTTCCAAATGCCTTCGAGGGCCGCATATTATCAATTGTTGGGCCGCATGCGGCCCGCGGACCGTAGTTTGCCCAATCCCTGCAGTAGGATGTTTCATTGGGGTGTTGCGGGGGGAGGGAGGGGGTTACAACAAGGAGCTGTGAGCGTGTGGATTAAAGATATGGTTTTTACTTTATAGACAACCTCTCAGTAAAATAACGCTTTCTAATACAACTTAATGTTCACGCGAAGCATACACGGACCCTACACTTTTATAAAGCAAGGGCAAGTGAAAAACTTAATTGGCGCCCATGGTATTCCAAGTATAATATTGTTGTCCGTTAACAAAATTTCTCTGCAAGCGGACATTAAAACGAAGTTTTAGTGGAGATTTCAGGAGGCCAATAAAAATGACCCAAAAAATGTATTTTAATATTTACGTGTTTGACATGTTCCTCTGTTTGACATGTTCTTTTGTTTGACATGTACTTCCGTTTGATGCGTTCTTTTGTTTGACGTGTTCTTTTGTTAGGGCATAGTGTCTGTAATGCCACAAGAACTGCAATCCCATTTGTATTCTCTGCACCCAATCTTAGTTGGTAAACAAGACTAGTCTAGTATATTTCTACAGGAATAAATAGTTGGTAAACTAGTCTAATATATTTCTACAGGAATAAATAGTTGGTGAACTAGTCTAGTATATTTCTACAGGAAATCATAGTTGGTAAACTAGTCTAGTATATTTCTACAGGAATAAATAGTTGGTGAATTAGTCTAGTATATTTCTACAGGAATTCATAGTTGGTAAACTAGTCTAGTATATTTCTACAGGAATTCATAGTTGGTAAACTAGTCTAGTATATTTCTACAGGAATTCATAGTTGGTAAACTAGTCTAGTATATTTCTACAGGAATTCATATTTGGTTAACTAGTCTAGTACATTTCTACAGGAATAAATAGTTGGTGCATTAGTCTAATATATTTCTACAGGAATAAATAGTTGGTGAATTAGTCTAGTATATTTCTACAGGAATTCATAGTTGGTAAACTAGTCTAGTATATTTCTACAGGAATAAATAGTTGGTGAATTAGTCTAGTATATTTCTACAGGAATTCATAGTTGGTAAACTAGTCTAGTATATTTCTACAGGAATTCATAGTTGGTAAACTAGTCTAGTATATTTCTACAGGAATTCATAGTTGGTAAACTAGTCTAGTATATTTCTACAGGAATTCATAGTTGGTAAACTAGTCTAGTATATTTCTACAGGAGACAAGGCGCGTGAAAGACATGTGTTTTCCCACCGCTAGTGAAACACTGCCATAAAACACAAACAAAGCAGATAACACACTCTCAAGTCGCTTGACCACCGGACTATATAACCCAAGTTTATAGCATATATAAGCCTGGATATAAAAAGAACACAATAAAAATGACCACAACAAGCAGCTCATTGGCCACGAACAAAACTACGACATACGCTGATCAACTGCCCACTGACCAGCTGCCGACTGACCATCAGCCCAGTGACAATCAGCCCACTGACCATCAGTCTACTGACCACAAGTCTACTCACCAACATGCCGTAGCTGGACTCCTCATACACCACGCTAACGTATTTCCATTTAAAAAACCTGACAAGGGACACGATCGCCTCGGCTTGGTACACGTCGCTGGGGATGGTTCTGAAGAAGTATGGGAACCTCTCCCTGCTGCTTAACACAGGACTGGTGGAGAAGAAGCTGATCTGAAAGACAAGGAAATAACAGGTGAGTGTGGGTGGGGGAGAATGCTGGAATATATCACCGAAATAGGAGTAAACGTATATCCTAATCTCACTGGTTAAATATACACACGCATCCCATTGGTGGAAATGTACATCCTAATCCCCTTGGTGGAAATGTTATCCTAATCCCCTTGGTGGAATTGTACATCATAATTCCCTTTTGTGAAATGAACATCCTAATCCCCGTGGTGGAATTGTACATCCTCATTTCACACGTGTAAAAAGTACATCATAATCTCACTGGTGTAAATGTACATCCTCATCTCACACATGTAAAAAGTACATCCTAAACTCACTGGTGTAAATGTACATCCTTATCCCTTTATTGTAAATGTACATATTAATCACATTTCTGGAAATGTACATCAACATCTTATAAGTGGCATTGTACATAATATCTTATAAGTGACAATGTACATAACTGTCTTATAAGCGAAACTGTCCATCCTAAGACGTGGTCACAAGCTCAAGTGTATTCTTTGTTGATTACAAGTCAATACCCCATCAAACTAAATCCATTTTTTTTCAAACTGCATTAAACGGGGGTAGTGAAAGACAGTCGGCACTAAACACTCGTACGGTACAGCACTAAACACTCGTACGCTACAGCACTAAACACTCGTACGCTACAGCACTAAACACTCGTACGCTACAGCACTAAACACTCGTACGCTACAGCACTAAACACTCGTACTCTACAGCACTAAACACTCGTACGCTACAGCACTAAACACTCGTACGCTACAGCACTAAACACTCGTACGCTACAGCACTAAACACTCGTACGCTACAGCACTAAACACTCGTACGCTACAGCACTAAACACTCGTACTCTACAGCACTAAACACTCGTACTCTACAGCACTAAACAATCTTACGCTACAGCACTAAACACTCGTACTCTACAGCACTAAACACTCGTACGCTACAGCACTAAACACTCGTACTCTACAGCACTAAACAATCTTACGCTACAGCACTAAACACTCGTACTCTACAGCACTAAACACTCGTACTCTACAGCACTAAACAATCTTACGCTACAGCACTAAACACTCGTACTCTACAGCACTAAACACTCGTACGCTACAGCACTAAACACTCGTACGCTACAGCACTAAACACTCGTACTCTACAGCACTAAACAATCTTACGCTACAGCACTAAACACTCGTACGCTACAGCACTAAACACTCGTACTCTACAGCACTAAACAATCTTACGCTACAGCACTAAACACTCGTACGCTACAGCACTTAACAATCTTACGCTACAGCACTAAACACTCGTACTCTACAGCACTAAACACTCGTACTCTACAGCACTAAACACTCGTACTCTACAGCACTAAACAATCTTACGCTACAGCACTAAACACTCGTACTCTACAGCACTAAACACTCGTACTCTACAGCACGCAACACTCGTACGCTACAGCATTAAACACTCGTACTCTACAGCACTAAACACTCGTACTCTACAGCACTAAACACTCGTACTCTACAGCACTAAACACTCGTACTCTACAGCACTAAACACTCGTACTCTACAGCACTAAACACTCGTACTCTACAGCACTAAACACTCGTACTCTACAGCACTAAACACTCGTACTCTACAGCACTAAACACTCGTACTCTACAGCACTAAACACTCGTACTCTACAGCACTAAACACTCGTACTCTACAGCACTAAACACTCGTACTCTACAGCACGCAACACTCGTACGCTACAGCACTAAACACTCGTACTCATTAAGTCTTTAAAGTAGCGCTCATTAAGTCTTTATAGTAGCGCTCATTAAGTCTTTAAACTAGCGATCTCCAAACATTTTTTCTGATTTTTTTAAAACTATGTAATACCTAAGCTGAAACCATATAAAACACCAATCGATGACTTCATAACCACTAGTCGATGACACCATAAAACACCAGTCGATGACATCATAACCACTAGTCGATCACACCATAAAACACCAGCCGATGACATCATAAAACACCAGTCCATGACACCATAAAACTCCAATCGATGACGCCATAAAACACCAACCGATGACACCATAAAACACTAGTCGGTGACACCATAAAACACCAGTCGGTGACACCATAAAACACCAGTAAATAAAACCATAAACACCAGTCGATGACATCCTAAAACACCCGTCTATAACACCATAAAACACAAGTCAATGACAACATAAAACACCAGTTGATGATATCATAAAACACCAGTCGATGAAGCCATAAAACACCAGTCGATAACACCATAAAACACCAGTAGATGACACCATAAAACACCAGTTTATAACACCACGAAACACCAGTCGATAGAGGAGCAGAATAATAATTATGAACGTATTTTTTAAAAAAATATCTCTCAGACAGCAGATTGAAGAAATGACACATTGGGGTCCTTGCATCCCATTTTTAGAATCGCTGCACAAAGGGTCACAGCCCGTCCCTTCGGATCCACTGACCAAATAAATCGAAATTCTCCACGTGCTCCTGGTTATGGTGGACTTGTCCCATGTACATTTTTTTTTTCCTTTCTATTTTCCTAATTAAAGGGGGAAAAAAAATTGTTTTTATTTTGTCAGAGTTAATTTTCCCTCAGTTGGGATGATGAGGCTTTAGGGTAAAATTAATCGCCCCCGGGGAGTGTGTTGGAAAGGGGGGGGGGAGGGGTAAGGGGAGTGTGGGGGACTAGGGGTGATTGGAACTCGGGAATGTTATTTTTAGATCGAAAATGTGGAGTGTTGGGCACGTGTGACATGTGTTATGGAAACTATACATTGCGTGATAAAAGATAGAATGTAAGAGATAGAGAAAGACAGAAATATATATAAATATATAGAATGATAGAAAAAAGATTGAGTGATAGTTAAAGTGAATTAGAGAGAAATAGAGAGAGTTAGAGAGTGATAGAATGATAGAGATAGAGACAAAATTGCCAGATAAAAAATAATATAGAGAGAGATAGAAACAGAGAGAGTTGGAAAGAGAATGAGAGGAAGAGATATAAGAAATGAAGAGAGATAGAATGAGAGAGAGAAAGAAAGAGAGAGAGAGCGAGAGAGAGAGAGATATAAAGAAAGAACGAGATTGTAGAATGTTACTCTTAATTCTATTATTGTACTTTCTTTAACTCATAATTCTATGTCATAAATGTCTAATACAAATGTATTTTACCGATGACAGTGTGAGAACTGTATGAAATAATACATACAACGATTCACCCCATTTATCAAAACATTTTTTTTCCAAAAACAATTTGAGTAAAATGAAAGAAAATATTAATATTACCCACCAAAGGAACCATGAAAAGAAATTATTGAATGTAGTTATCAAGATGTTTATTTGGTGAAGTCAGTGGAATTAAAGGTAGCCATAAGTGACATGTTTTAGCTGAAAACTATTTAAGTACGTAATAATAAATAATAATAAAGTTCATTTCAAAAACACGCTTCATCCCCAAAGGCTCGAAGCGCGGTACAAAGTCAACAAAATACAAATCTATAATTTACCACATTTAAAACAAACGCAACACTACAAAAACTAATTACAAGCATACAATGGCAAAGTCTTTCTAGCCATTTCAACCATAAGCAACACAGCCATTATGCATTAACTGGAAAATAAGGTAGACAATCATCCCAGAAGGTGTTTGCGAAATAGATGTGTCTTTAAATCGGTTTTAAAGGACTCCAGTGTCTGGTTGTTTCTGAGATCGACAGGATTGTATATTAACATTGTGCATATAGATATAGTTAAATCGAAACAAATGTATCAACATAGATATTTAGACAGATATAAAATGCTTTCTCCCAAAGATTCAATGTGTGTGGTCATTCTAGGCACAGGTGAAACAACCTGGTTAGCAATTAATAATAATTCGAAAAAGCTGTTCAACTTCTTTTGGTTTTTTTTAACATTTTTTTTTTTTAAATCTTCCTTAGAATATAATTTCAATAGCCGGGAAGCCCCACTATTGGTGGGCCGCTGAGACGGGTGTGGGCAATATTGGTTTGCTTGATTTCACGTTTAAATTTAAGGGAGAATCTTGAGTAGATAACATTGTAATGAACACACACACAATGTCACGACGCATTCCTCAAATAGGTACATTCAGAACCATTAGCAAATCTTGAAAAGTCGTCGGTGTATGGCAATGCTCAGCAGTGCACGGCGGTGCTCGACGGTGTTCGGCAGTGGACGGCAGTGCTCGGAAGTCTACGGCAGTCTAAGGCAGTGTATGCCCGTGTTCGGCAGTGTACGGCAGTGCTCGGAAGTCTACGGCTGTCTAAGGCAGTGTATGCCAGTGTTCGCCAGTGTACGGCAGGCAGTGTTCAGCAGTGTACGGCAGTGCTCGGAAGTCTACGGCAGTCTAAAGCAGTGTATGCCCGTGTTCGGCAGTGTACGGCAGTGCTCGGAAGTCTACGGCTGTCTAAGGCAGTGTATGCCAGTGTTCGCCAGTGTACGGCAGTGTTCAGCAGTGTACGGCAGTGCTCGGAAGTCTACGGCAGTCTAAGGCAGTGTATGGCCGTGTTCGGCAGTTACGGCAGTGCTTGGCAGTGTACGGCGGTGCGTGGGGGATGAGGAGCTTGGGGGATAGGGAGCGTGGGGATAGGGTGCGTGGGGGAGGGGTGCGTGGGATTGGTGTGCGGGGGGGGGTGCGTGGGGGAGGGCTGAGTTAAGAAATGTGATAAATTCAATGACCCACCTATCAATGGGACATCATTTAATCTGTAGTGACAAGAGGAATCAAGGAGGGGGGGGGGGGGGGGGGGGGGGGGTGGGGGGGGGGGGGGGGGGGGGGATGGGGGGGGGGGGGGGGGGGGGGGTGGGAGTGGTGGGGGGGGGAGGGTGCGTGGGGGAGGGCTGAGTTAAGAAATGTGATAAATTCAATGACCCACCTATCAATGGGACATCATTTAATCTGTAGTGACAAGAGGAATCAAGGACGGGTTTCAAAGGGGCATAACTGAAGTTTGAGGATTTATGTCTATTTTAATATTTTCTTTTTTCCCCCTTCTCTTTTTGTGTTCAGAGGAGTTGTGGAAGGAGGGGTGGAAAGGGGGGAGGAGTGGTGGAAAGGGGGGGAGTGGTGGGATGAGTGGTGGAAAGGGGGGGAGTGTTTGAAAGAGAGGAGGAGGAGTGCTGGGTGAGAGAAAATCAGATTACCATTTGAGTCGCATTGAGCAGCAGGTGACACTCTTCGTGTCGTAAGAAAGTTCACGTTTTTTGTGGTACATCTGTTACCTTCAAGGTGATAGATATCAAATAAAAACAGGTTTTAGCGCAACCAGCCGACAAAGTCTATACACAAGTTAAAGAATCATCGACTCTAAAAATGGTGGTACATTGGCTAGGAGACTTCGCTTCGACGGAGTGGGCGGTAAACTGTTTATCTACTGCTCAGCTGTGCAAGCGAGCTCTATGAGTCGATCTGCATAATTTAAAATAAATAATTATTATTATTATTATTTTAAAAAATAATCGATTCTAAATAATAGTAATAATAATAATAAGACAACTCAAAATAAAACAAATTGTTTTTATTTTCGGTGAGACAGAAGAATTCCCGTTTAGAATATTTAGTAATATATATATTTTTTTTTTTAATTTCACGTTGTACCTTGATACCCTCTATGAGATAGTTATTTGTTAAACATTATTATTATTATTATTTTTAATTTATTTATTTTCAATTATTTTTTTTAAAGACCATCATCAGTGTTTTCAATTGAGCTTTACACACGTTGTGTGACACCCTCTTTTCTATTGCAATTACGTAAACTCTTTCATCTTGCGCCTCTCATAATCCTTTGCATTTCTTGCATATTCGCTCAACCCATTTCATATTTTAAAACCACACAATTTAAAAAGCCACTTAAAAATGGACGCAACTGCATATTCGAAAAAAAAAAAGGGAACCCGGTTCTCGTGTTGTTTGATTGTATTCATAGCGAGTTTGATACAATGCTTGCTTGCCTTATTTGATTTGTCTGTCATTGACCAAGACATTTAGAGGAGGCGAAAATACCGGACAGTCAAAATTTCATAGATTTAAAAAAAAAAAAAAAAAAAAAAAAAAAAATTAAAAAAATAAAAAAAAAAAAAAAAAAAAAAAAAAAAAATGTCGAATCTCATAGACGAACGAATGATGCTTAAGCTGTATGGAATGTCAGGACACGAGAGAAATATGGGTTCATAAAGTCCAAGCACGAAACATCAACAAACCTTAGTGGTCAGTGAAACGAAAGGGGTAAAATGAATCTTCGGTATGAACGTCCTCAAGTGTGCACAGAAGAGTGCACTGCGCCACTAGTGTATACTGTGCCGGTAGAGTGCACTGCGCCAGTAGGTTCACATATTAATTCACGTTTCTATGAAATACTCTGTCCTTCGGTTCCAATATGTTCGCCTGTTAATATGATCATACGGGAGAAGTCATTGGTTCTAACAAATGCACACGTATGTTGATCACGTGACAAATTTTTGAGCGTGACTTGGATGCTGTTTCCGGTTTCCCACGAGCCCTTGATTAGTCTCCCCTCTTTGCCTCTCCACCCCATTTCCGTGGAATTAAATTAATCTTGGTAATTGCAGAGTTAGCCCCTAAATTCTGATTGAAACGTGCGAGTTCCTCCAACGGAGTCGCTGGTGTAAAAATGTCGTTTTAATTGCCCCAGAGATGTTCCCAGCACGGCACAGTGCCGCCCATCCGCCGGATTAACCTGGGCGTGATGGCAGCGGTCCTGATGGCGACACGTGCGCAAAGCGGCTGTGTACCTTACATTTGTTCAGCCACCAAATAGAGTTTGGACTGCCTCGGTAGAAGTTAGTTGGTGGCAGTGGCGTGGCAGCTGGTGTGGTGGTCCAATGAACGCATAATAGCACAGGGAGACACAAGAGACACTGCTGGTCATCTACTGCATCCTGGTCTATTTCCAGTCGTCTGGACCAAGTCTTGCCTTTTGAACGCATAGGCAAGGACGAGAGAGGGAGGCTCAGGAATTCAGCAACTCCCCATCACTTTAAGCAAAAAGCAGCTCAGGTCAAGGCGACTGCTCAAGTCGATGCCTTGGTCATCTTCGCGTGCGAAGGACGAACAATAATGTGTGGTGGTCAAGTGTGGTTGTCAAGTGTGGTTTTCAAGTGTGGTGGTCAAGTTTGATGGTCAAGTTTGGTAATCAAGTGTGGTTTTCAAGTGTGGTGGTCAAAATTGTTCACGTCCTTCTACCACGAAAAAACTTCAGTTAGCAGAAAATACCGCTCCTCAATATACCGAAAAAATGTCTGCCAGGGACGGACCGACCTCTCAACACCCTATTCCTCTAGCAGACGCATTCGGATAGGCTGTTGGTCGGCTTCGACGAAATAGTAGACACAGTCTTTTCCCAACGAAACTCTCGTCGAAATGTGTTGTACCGTTGCAAGGACTGAAACACAACAGGTGGACGCCATAGAAAATATTAAAGACTTGTTAAGGGAAAACCCCGGAACAGACAAACACATAAATGAAGGTGTCGACTAAAAGCAATCATCAGCGAACAGAACATTTCAAATGGAGAATTCAGTTTAAAAAATGTGTAACAGAAGCGTATCTCAGCTTGTGGTCCACAGGTCTGCAAAATAAGTCGGATACGGATGGTGGCATACTTGACCCGAGGCCAGGGAATATTCTGGAGCTCGTTGTTTTACGAAGGTTAAAATCTATACTGGCAGGTAAACATCTCGTAAAGAGAATCTCATCCGCTGCCCAGTGTGTTACGTGGAATTAGAACAGCCTCACTCGGTGGCATTCCTCAACGACTTGATATAGAGAGTCTACGTAGTGGGATTAGCACAGCCTCATTGGGTAGCATTCATCAAAGACTTCATTTAGAGATTCTACGTAGTGGGATTAGCACAGCATCATTGGGCAGCATTCCTCAACGACTCGATATACAGAGTGGGATTAGAAAATCCTCACTGAGTAGCGTTCTTCAAAGACTTGAGTTAAAGAGTCTTCCTATTGTGTTGACACGAGTGCAGTTATGCTAAGAATAAAGTTATGCTTATCAAACTAGGATTCGAGACCTATCACACTAACTGGAACATGGTCCGCCAAAATTTTTTTGACAGTGGAGACATTTGTCGCTGAAATTTTAACAGCTAAGAAACTATTTTGGGAGCTTATAGATTAGTTGTTTGGTTGTTTTTTTCGTTTAAAAAAAAATATTTTAAAAAATCAATTTTGTAAAAGAGTCCGGGTGTTCCCTAGAGAAAATGACCCCGTGACAGCTGTCCTAAAGCAAATGACCCTGTGACAGCTGTCCTAGAGCAAATGACCCTGTGACAGCTGTCCTAGAGCAAATGACCCTGTGACAGCTGTCCTAAAGCAAATGACCCTGTGACAGCTGTCCTAGAGCAAATGACCCGTGACAGCAGTCCTAGAGTAAATGACCCTGTGACAGCTGTCCTAGAGCAAAGGACCCTGTGACAAAGGTACTAGAGCAAATGACCAGTGACAGCTGTCCTAGAGTAAATGACCCTGTGACAGCTGTCCTAGAGCAAAGGACCCTGTGACAAAGGTACTAGAGCAAATGACCCTGCATGTGGGATAAAAAAGAGTTTCTTTCGATTTGTTAAGTGTCATCTTTCAACCTATAGCCTTGTCTCTACTGTTTGGTTCAAATCGAACGCATAGTTCATTGGAAAAATACATGCGGAAGAGTTTGAATCTAAAACATAGAACCTGGATGGAAATGTCAAAATTCAATGCATGCAACATCCCTCCCCACCTCACCCCGGCCCCACATATTGAGAAATTGCCCAATCGGAAGAGTATCGAAAGTTCAAACTCTGATCATTGACATCCTTGACCCTAAAATTGGATGAAATTGACGCTAAGCTCTAAGGCGGCCATATATATATATATATATAATTTTCAATTCTGAATATCCGAAACCAGGTAAGTCTAAATGAAGTTAAAAGTGAACAGTCCTTAAATTAGAGCCGTTGGAACTAGAGACGAAGATCAAACAATGAAGACTTCAAAAACCTTCTGGGTTGGGTTTGTTTTTTTCAATCCCATAAATACCAGACTCCCTCGTCGCGACTCCGAAATCGATGGTTTAATGGAATAGCTCGTGATTTATGCTGGCTGCCAGGGCCGAGACCAGGCCGAGGCCGTAAATATGCCAGAAGGCAGCGGTTCAAAGTTTGCAAACATTGCTTACAGAATAAAAAACCACAAAAACTCGTGAGAGTGGTGCAAGTGTTTTTCTCTACCATCCGGCTGGCTTATATCACGGCAAGGGCATGCAAGATTTTCTTCTTTTTTTTTTTCTTTTTTCTTTTTTTTTCTTAAATTTTGATTTTATACAAGCCATCCTACAGTGTACGAGCGTTTCGAGAAACGCGGACACAGATTTGCTCCAAGAAAAAAACTTTGAAGACCGCAAAACAATGTCGAGTCAGGAAACTTCTCACATTTCTGTGAGTTATTCGTCCAGCTACATGACACGCAAAATCATTTGAATCAAAACTAGTTAGTGAATCTCCAAGAACAAAAAATAAAAGTATTAAGTTTCCCCGCACATCCAAGCATCGCATCAAGGGGGTAGGAGTGACAGCAGCTGAAAACTTAGCCGTTGTTTCAAGATAAAGCAAAAGATTTAATTGCTCAATCTGTGCAATCTTCGTAGCTTCATTGAGATTTAGACAAGTGGGTGTATTCAGTTTTTGATGAAAATTGGCAAAGGCTTTAAGTTGTTTTGATTTTATTATTTTTTTTAAAGAGAAATGGGGAATGGTTATTTATATTCCAGAACTTGGGTACACGGGTTCCGGTAAAACGTCCTCCAAACATACTCTCAATACTTCCAGACTCTCCTCAATATATACTTTTTTTTTTCTAATTGAATAGGTCGCATCATCTTAAACGTAGCACAGTACTCATTCACGATCAAAGTATGATAAGCACATAACACTACTGGTTTCGCTTCTTTATATTGAAATGCAAAAAAAAAAAAAAAAATGCTTGCTGATCATAATCGTAATCAGTGTCTTGGTTTGTGTCGAGTTCTCTCTAGAGTGTATGTCTTGGTTTGTGTCGAGTTCTCTCTAGAGTGTATGTCTTGGTTTGTGTCGAGTTCTCT
>CAXITT010000204.1:456715-477799 GCA_964033795.1 Lymnaea stagnalis
CCCCCCGAGATATAGCTGAAAGAATCCCCGCTACTAACTATTGGATGGCCCTATCTAGTACTTAGCAAATGCCACGGAAAACTAGTCGCGCATCGATATGCTCATCTTGTCGCTAAGAGTCCTTCTCCAACTGTAGGGGAATACAACCAGTAGTTATACAAATTAATTTCACGTGGCTTAAATGTAGGTCAGGGGCAGCTCTCGACGCCTGTCCGGCATCATATTTATCTAGCCAAGTGTCACTCTCACTGGAATCAGTAAGCTAAAAGCCCAGATGAGTGGGGTAAAGAGACCAAACTGGCCTACCACGTACCAGTTACTACAAATGTTTTATGTTTGGCTACAGCATTTTTTCCAGGGGCAATAACTTTGATCGTGACTTCCTTCCTGATTTTTTTTTTTCATCAATGACATCACTGACGTGGCAGAAAAAAAAATATTTTCTGGAACCATAAAGGGAAAAAATAATTTTCCTTGCACCGGAATGTAAACCAAAAGAAATTCAATGAATTTCAAGGTGACATTGGGGTAGTGATATAAATAATTTATGAATCCCACTGACCCGTTAAAGGATTTGGCTGGTGAGAGTATTTGGCTAGTGAGAGTATTTGGCTGGAGAGAGTTTTTGGCTGGAGAGAGTATTTGGCTGGAGAGAGTATTTGGCTGGTCAAAGTATTTGGCTGGTGAGACTGTTTGGCTGGTGAGACTATTTGGCTGGTGAGAGAGTTTGGCTGGTGAGAGAGTTTGGCTGGTGAGAGAGTTGGGCTTGTGAAAGCATTTGGCTGGTGAAAGTAATTTGCTTGCGAGTCTATTTGGCTGGTGGGAGTGTTTGGCTGTTGAGAGTATTTGGCTGGTGAAAGTATTTGGCTGGTGAGAGAGTTTGGCTGGTGAAAGTATTTGGCTGGTGAGAGTATTTGGGAAATTATTTGGCTGGTGAAACTATATGACTGGTGAAAGCATTTGGCTGGTGGGATTATTTGGCTGGTGGTCGTGAAAGACTGTTTCGCTGGTCAGAGTTTTTGGCTGCTGAGAGTATTTGGATGGTGGGAGCATTTGGATGGTGGGAGTATTCGGCTGGTGAACGTGTAAGGCTGTTTGGCTGGTAAAAGTATTTGGCTGATTAGAGTGTTTGCTTGGTAAGAGTATTTGGTTGCTGAGAGTATTTGGTTGCTGAGAGTATTTGGTTGCTGAGAGTATTTGGTTGCTGAGAGTATTTGGTTGCTGAGAGTATTTGTGCTGAGAGTATTTGGTTGCTGAGAGTATTTGGTTGCTGAGAGTATTTGGTTGCTGAGAGTATTTGGTTGCTGAGAGTATTTGGTTGCTGAGAGTATTTCGCTGGTGGGAATACGAGGCTGGTTGAACTATGGAGGTAGAGTTTAACAATAAATAATGACGTTGCAATCATTGAAGAAGGGTTCAGGAGGGGGGATGGGATATACTTTACTAATAAAGGGGTCGAAAAGTGTAACAATAATTTGAGAAAACAGCCGGCATAACTAACCATGGCCTACGTGCTGGGGGAATGTCAGCTAGTTCGATGTGGTACGATGATGGGTCAACACAAGGAGAGTTCACTTTGCTT
Organism: Lymnaea stagnalis; assembly: GCA_964033795.1. Taxonomy (NCBI): domain Eukaryota; kingdom Metazoa; phylum Mollusca; class Gastropoda; family Lymnaeidae; genus Lymnaea; species Lymnaea stagnalis. The sequence continues at coordinate 458,298 of CAXITT010000204.1, forward strand.
ACCAGGCGATAGAGATGTCCCTCCCCCACCCCCCCCTGCCATGCCTAACATGGCAGTGACCTTTTAATGGGGTCAATCCAGGGCCTGATAACGATCACCTGACAATGAATTCAATGTCCACAACGTTGAAGGTAAACAATTGAAATGGGTCGAGGCACTGACGGGGTAACTGATCCGTTCAATTGTCCGAGCACATCAAGAGGAATAATGACTGCGCTCTCTGGTCCTTTCAACTGGTGGGGGCTAGTACCCTACAATCACATATTTACTAGCGGTGGGGCGGTAGAGGTGGTCCGCCCCGGGCGCCACTTTTAACGAATATATTTAATTGTGAGGCGGCCAAAATTTCGGCCCACCTCGGCTGAACTAACCCCCTAGCTAGGCCACTGCACAGATTAACTATTAAAGGCGAAATTCCACAAGGAGGGAATAAATAATTTATCCCACGTTTGCGAAATGTGACTGCTATATTTAATAATATTATATAATAATAAAAATAATAATATCTCTTGTAATTGCAAATTTATAAATCGACAAGCAAGGAACCATTTTTATCAAATGTTTTTTTTTATTATCATGCAATTATAGACATGTTGTTTGATCTATTTTCAACACTTATTATTTTCTCCGTGGCCGTGAGTGAGTGTGGAAGAGGAGTTGGTGTTTTTCGGTTACCGGAAATTTGATCGAAAGAACTTTCGTCGACGCTAAATTGATCGACGGAAATTTGATCGAACGGAAATATGGCCGAATCTTTTATTCAGTTCACACGCTAAAATTCCGTCAAATTTCTTTCTGAACGCACCCTACCATGTAGTAAAACAAACGATGCGTTCAAACAGAAGTTTTAAGCAACATTTTAACGTGAAAACGGAAAAAAATAAAATAATAATAATCGACCAAACTTCCGTTCGATCAAATTCCCGGATACGATGTTTTTCTCGTCTTAAAAAAATGTGGCGAGTTTACTAATTATCGAAACTTTACAAGCTTTACGAATGTTGTTGACAGTTGATGTGATACGATTATCAGACTATACAAACTGAGAGTCTAAAAAAGATGATAGTCTTTTTCTATCAAGCTTTACAAAGCACCAACATTGTTGTATGCTGGTGTACATTATTTGAGGTGGACCTTGAACAAAGCAATAGCGATCATAAGTCCCCTTGTATACCGTCTGTAAATATTATTTTTCTGGTTCTGGTAGAGTACGATGCTGATATCCTAAAAGCTCCTAGTGGATGCCAGGGCAGCCTTGAAGCTCTCGATTGATGTCGAGTCCACAGCGGCATTGTCCACGTGGTTCCATGCAATGATTGTTTATATTAGACTGTGTCACACCAAGGCACAGTGAAGCATTTACTATTGTATTACTTTTTTTTTTTTTTATTAAGTTTCAATCTCATCTGGCGCCAAACTCCTCTAATTTTATCTTTGGTGATATATTTTTAAACAATAACCAGGAAATTCATTCTTTAAAGGGATTCCTTTTTATTGTAAGTTAAATCCTCCCCATAACCAATTTATATATAAATAAAAATTTCTTTCCTTATTAATCATCATTCTTTTATAGGAAAATTAAATTTGCATCCCGTTAAAAACACATAAACACTTTTATTGACATGTTTAAGATGTTCGGAATGGGATTTTAAAACACGATAAGAAATCTTGACCCAGAGATTATTGCCTTTGTGTACGTGTAAGCCCAAGGTTATCTGCAGCCCATCCCAGACTATTTTCTACACACTTGACCCCACCCCCCACTGACCCCTCGGCAGCGCCCCGTCATGTTGTTCGGACCGCAACAATGTTGTGACGTAGCAGCGTGGCACAACAGTATCCACTGGTATATAAGCCCGTGTCATCCCCCGGGTTTCTTCAGTCATTTGTCTTGCTGCGTCAGGGAACGTACGGGCAAATCTCAAAGCCTTCACCAAACTCAAATTGAACGTTCCGCCTTGTTTACCAAACCAATTTTCTCACCGTCTGAAAGTAACCTGAAACGTCTGAAAACCATCCAAAGATGTCTCTCCATTTGAGCCAGTGCCGTCAGAACTACCACCAGGATAGCGAGGCCGGCATCAACCGTCAAATCAACATGGAGCTGTACGCCAGTTACTGCTACCAGTCAATGGTGAGTTGTTTTTATAAGTTGACCCGAGACATTGTTAAGATGTGTTAGCAGCAGAGGTGGCTTCAACTGGTGGAACCAGTCGATGGTGAGTTGGTCTACAAGTCGACCCGATACCTTGTCTAGTTGTGTTAGCAGCAGAGGTGGCTTCAACTGGTGGAACCAGTCGATGGTGAGTTGGTCTACAAGTCGACCCGATACCTTATTAAGTTGTGTCGGTACGCCAGTCACAGTTACCAATCGATGGTGAGTTGGTCTACAAGTCGACCCAATACCATGTTAAGTTGTGTCGGTACGTCAGTCACAGTTACCAATCGATGGTGAGTTGGTCTACAAGTTAACCCAATACCATGTTAAGTTGTGTCGGTACGTCAGTCACAGTTACCAATCGATGGTGAGTTGGTCTATAAGTTGAAATGATACATTGTTAAAGTTGTATTAGCAGCAAAGGCGAATTCAACTGTTCGAACCATGTTTTCATCTGGCAGTGGAAATACCGGTCACAGCCGGCCGTCTTATTTTTTAAATGTATTATTTCTTTTATCCTCCCAAACCCTTATAGTCCGGGTTACCGTAACCCACACGCATGGACATCTGCTACCGAGTACCACCATTAGATTCGGTAAATTAAAAAATTCAACCCATCATGGTGTAATATTTCCTTTGATAAATTAATGTGCATCAATTTATAAAAATGCGACACGGACATTCTGCAAAAGAAGGTGTCTCTTACAATTGAGTTGCATTATGTTTTAATTGCCCATTCCCGCCCCCAGCCAACAACTGCATGTCTTTCCATTATAGTTTTCTTTCTTTCTTTTTTTTTTTTTTTAATCAGAAAGCGTTTTTAAGTCTTTTTAGCAAGAACTTAACCATGTCAACTTAGCCATGTCAACTTAACCATGTCTGCCATAAAACTTTGCCATAGAATGGATGTACAAGATGTTAAGGGTTACTGTAAATTGACAAGTTCCTTAAATAAAGACCAATAGGAAACCAGGTTTTTAAGTGGCGACGACACCCGATGAACACGCACCGCTTTCGATCAACGCAGCAAGCCAGCAACCTAAACCACCTTGCCCTATAACAAGCCAGCAACCTAAACCACCTTGCCCTATAACAAGCCAGCAACCTAAACCACCTTGCCCTATAACAAGCCAGCAACCTAAACCACCTTGCCCTATAACAAGCCAGCAACCTAGACCACCTTGCCCTATAACATGCCAGCTAAGCACCGGCCTAGTTTCAGCTAACGCCCCTGTAGAAGGTAATTAACCCATTTCAAGCCACGTTGCTGTTTTAAATGTTACAACAGGGCTTCTTCTTCGACCGTGATGACGTCGCCCTGCCTGGATTCTCAAAGTATTTCAAGAACCTCTCACACGAAGAGAGGGAGCACGCAGAGAAGCTAATGTCCTATCAGATCAAGAGAGGGGGACGCATCGTCCTGCAGGACGTCAAGGTAAAAATTTTTTTTTTAAAACTCATTTAAAAACTCCAGTAAATAAAATGATCTTTGGACATTTGACCAGTCTTCCCGATTAAGTTTTCGTTACATTTTAATAAAAGCTGAAACTTTGATTTTTTTAAAAATTCCAATTGACAATATTCTCAGTTCACTAAAATTAAGCCACGAACACCAAATTTAAACTATTAACATTTCATTGAAATAGACTTTTGTACCCCCCATTAAAACCCTAGGCATGTGCCCAGTTTAAAATACAAGGTGAACAACCCACCTCCTCTTTTTCACACACACTTTTACAAAAATTTTTTTTTTTTTACCAAATGCAACATATCACCTTACGGAAACCAAATTGAAAAATGTATGGACTCAACACCCCTGATAGAAAATCGAAAAAACCAGATGTCTTAATTTTTAATTTTTTTTTATTACTTTCTTAAAACCGAAATTGAACCCACTACTTGCCGTGCCTTTAAAATATTGATACACGGTCTGAATAGAAGTGTCTGCGTTGGGTTTTTTGCTTATGCATCGGACCTTTCATGTCAGATATTTTTTTTAAAATGTACATGACAGCGGCGTAGCTAGGAGAGGGGGAGGGGGGTCCAAATTCGAACGTCCCCCGAGCCCCTACTTGAGGGGGACCCCCAAAGGAGTGTCCGAATTATTTTTTTTTACATTAATGTCGAATGTCAAAATGCAGGGGCCCCTAAAGAGGCCAAGCCCCGGGGCCCCGAACCCTAGCTACGCCACTGGCACATGAACTATTAATCACCGCTTTCTTATTCCCACAGAAACCCGAGCGCGACGAGTGGGGCACTGGTCTGGACGCCATGCAGGTCGCCCTGCAGCTGGAGAAGAGCGTCAACCAGTCCCTGCTGGACCTGCACAAGCTCTGCACCAGCCACGAGGATGCTCAGGTCAGACTCTTCGATTACCTCACGCTACGATACTACTGTCACGTAATTTTTTTGTGGGGTCTCTCAATAATTAAAGGTTTTCTCGTGGTTCGCTTTCAAGGTATCGATACCGATTCTAATCAAATTGTATCCTTTATGAAATCGATCACTGTCATCTAATGATATAGCTGGAATCGATTTTTAAATTTCATTTCACGTATTTGTTGAAATACGAGTAGTGCATTGACTATGGTATGTGGATACTGCCAAAAACTGTTCGAAACACGATTAATTGAAATGTAAGTGTCTGACTGATGACTGATGTATGAATTTGAGTCGGATGATTTGCGTGTTGAATCTGAATGACAATAAAATGCTTCTAGTCGATAAATTCAAAGCTGAAGCTTGCACTGTGTCTGTTCGCTCGACTTTCCTTTGTGTCCCATAATGTCAGCGTATTTTGTGTGGAGACTTCGGTATAAAACCAAATGCTAACCTGAGTAAGCCATGAAGTTCAGACCATTCTATGCACAAGATTTGCGCAATTAGTCTCTATCACTCCCATGGTTGTATTTTTATGTCCTTAACAGTTAATTGAGATATTTCGATTTCATGTAAATGGATTTTTTAAAAAAAAATTGAAAAATTTTGACCCGAAAAAAAAATGCACACCAAAATTTTGAAGAAAGACCACCTTCTATCAACCCTCTCAGTTATACATGTTGGTTAACAACTTATGGTGTGTTCAAATGACAATGATAAAATGTCCACACTTTGCAAATTCTTCGTATACTATATCATTAGCACCCGCCCGTCTCTTGCATATCTCTTAATTTTTTTATATATTTTTTTTTGTGTTCTGGATTTCTCTGCTTTTGTATTGTTGCGGGGGAGGGAATGCTTTTAGCGGAAACGTCTACTTTATTGTCTTGTACTGTCATCCAGCTTCAATATATCTGACTCTCATCCTATGGGTCGCGACCCCTTTCGGGGTCGAACTAACTTTACACAAGGGTCACCTAAGAATATCGAAAAACACACATTTATATGAAGTAGCAACGAAAATAATTTTATGGTGGGGGGGGGATCACCACAACATGGGGAACTGTATTAAATGGTCGTGGCATTAGGAAGGTTGAGAACCACTGCTCTAAACAGCATTAGCTTTTCACGGAGCTTAAACCTCAGCGTGTCTGAACCATATTTTTTTTCCCCCCTCCCTAATTAAAGATGGCCGACTTCCTGGAGTGCGAATACCTGGAGGAGCAGGTCAAGTCCATCAAGGAGATCAGTGGACACATCACCAACCTGAAACGTGTCGGGCCTGGGCTGGGCGAGTACATGTTCGACAAGGAGACCCTGAGTTAAAAGATCGCTGGTCAGGCGTCCACACGGAAGAATTCGGACAGGCGCGTCACGGACTGCCCATATTTTGATTTGATGCTTCATGCCGATATGTCACGTGGTCTAAAGACAATTTTTTAAAATATATATATATATTTAAAAAAAGGAGTCCAATGAAGTAAAGAAGAGCAACAAAATATGATTATATTCTCAAAGACTTAATTTAATGGTAATGTCATTATTGTATAGTAGAAAGTAGTTGGGGGGGGGGGGTATTGAGGTGAATTTATTCAACTTTTAATTGGCCAGTGCAGTATTATAACTATTATTTTAAGCCATTAGAGATCTACATATTATTTTTTCTGTTTTTTTTTATTTTTTTTGATGCATTTATGAAAGCCATTCTGTTTATTCAAGCCACTGTTGATGTTGTTTTTTCAAGAGGCTGAAGCACAAAGCAAATAAATATATAAAACTGCAGCTATTATTGCGTTGTTCAATTATTTTCTTTAAAATTGTGTTTATGTTTAAATATGGACTAGATCAGAAACTGGTAGCTTGTAGATAATTAACTGGTAGTTAACTGGTATATAGATAACTAGTTTTTGGGATGGGATCAGCAGAAATTTTGATAACACTAAATTGTCTATAGCTGGGTGAAAAATCTTTGTTCTCCATTGATGTCCTGATGATTTGTTCCTATGGTATAATCGGCACGTTCTACCCGGCCCCTGCCAACCTGGCCCCTGCCATTGTCTCAGCGTTTTAAATCAGTTGAAGCCTGCAAACACCCCCAAACTTCTGGAGGCAGTGGCGTAGCTCAAAGGTTAGTGCCGCGTGGTGCGGGGTAAACTTTTTGCTGCCCGCTTTCCATGGACAAAAAAAAAAAAACCAACAACTCTGCTGTTGGCCGAAAATTCCAATCCCTCAATATGAAGTTAAAAAAAAATGCCACCGGTCGCGGGGGACCTAAGTCCCCTGTCTGGAGGATTCATCTATATGAACGGGGGTTTGAAGAGAAAATGTTGAAATAATCCATCTAAAGGGTATTCGTTTTAAACTTAATTCTGGGATGATTGAACCCATGTTTTGTGTCTGATACAAGCTTGAGAAGGCAACCAAGCCACGGGAGAGCAAACTTAGTTCTGGGATGATTGAACCCATGTTTTGTGTCTGATACAAGCTTGAGAAGGCAACCAAGCCACGGGAGAGCAAACTTAAATCTGGGATGATTGAACCCATGTTTTGTGTCTGATACAAGCTTGAGAAGGCAACCAAGCCACGGGAGAGCAAACTTAATTCTGGGATGATTGAACCCATGTTTTGTGTCTGATACAAGCTTGAGAAGGCGACAAAGCCACGGGAGAGCAAACTTAGTTCTGGGATGATTGAACCCATGTTTTGTGTCTAATACAAGCTTGAGAAGGCGACCAAGCCACGGGAGAGCAAACTTAGTTCTGGGATGATTGAACCCATGTTTTGTGTCTGATACAAGCTTGAGAAGGCAACCAAGCCACGGGAGAGCAAACTTAATTCTGGGATGATTGAACCCATGTTTTGTGTTTGATACAAGCTTGAGAAGGCGACCAAGCCACGGGAGAGCAAACTTAATTCTGGGATGATTGAACCCATGTTTTGTGTTTGATACAAGCTTGAGAAGGCGACCAAGCCACGGGAGAGCAAACTTAGTTCTGGGATGATTGAACCCATGTTTTTTGTTTGATACAAGCTTGAGAAGGCAACCAAGCCACGGGAGAGCAAACTTAATTCTGGGATGATTGAACCCATGTTTTGTGTCTGATACAAGCTTGAGAAGGCAACCAAGCCACGGGAGAGCAAACTTAGTTCTGGGATGATTGAACCCATGTTTTGTGTCTGATACAAGCTTGAGAAGGCGACCAAGCCACGGGAGAGCAAACTTAGTTCTGGGATGATTGAACCCATGTTTTGTGTCTGATACAAGCTTGAGAAGGCGACCAAGCCACGGGAGAGCAAACTTAGTTCTGGGATGATTGAACCCATGTTTTGTGTCTGATACAAGCTTGAGAAGGCGACCAAGCCACGGGAGAGCAAACTTAATTTGCTTGAAACACTTTGAACACCGTCACGATAAATAATGCCTATAGATAACATTGTTACAATGTCGGGTTCATCAAGTCGCAAATAGCGCCAATGGCGGGTCATGGGAGGAGCATCTCTGTTTAAAATTAAGTTGGATGCGAATAATTGTCATTTCACAAATTCCCCCCACATTTCGCCTATGAATTATTGTAATTGTTGCGCTCTGTTTAAAATTAAGTTGGATGCGAATAATTGTCATTTCACAAATTCCCCCCACATTTCGCCTATGAATTATTGTAATTGTTACGCTGAGTTAGGAGAAAGCCAACATTCCCCCCCCCCCAACCCCGCTTTTCCCCACTCACCAAACTGTACACTTTTCCCCTCTTTCACCGATTTCTCTGCTGTGAAAACAACTCGCTCAGTGCACTTGTTGAGAAATTCTGGAGAGATATCGGATAAGCCTAGTTTTAATTGTGTTAAACACTTGTCATGACATCAGCCCCGGACGTGTCTTGTGATGGCTTGGATAGAACTGCACTGCGAGATATGGATGCATCCATTGGATAGAACTGCACCGCGAGATTTAGATGTATCCATTGGATAGAACTTCACTGCAAGATATGGATGCATCCATTGGATAGAACTGCACCGCGAGATTTAGATGTATCCATTGTATAGAACTGCACTGCAAGATATGGATGCTTCCATTGGATAGAACTGTACTGCGAGATATGGATGCATCCATTGGATAGAACTGTACTGAGAGCTATGGATGTATCCATTGGATAGAACTGCACTGAGAGCCATGGATGCTTCCGTGTCCTGTCATTGGAAGGTCAACTCCGACGAATTTCATTACTTGCTTCTCAAATATGCAAGGATTATTTATTTGTATATATTTAGTCAGTATCCAGTGGTATGGGGAAGGGACGGAACTCGGTTTGACTCGGAAGCATTTGGCACCTTTAATATCCCCCCCCCCACACACACACACACAAACCCATACTCCAGATCGAGGGGACCTACCGGTGTTTTCCTAAAAGCCGTGACAACTGGATTTGACCTACACCGCTTGGGATTTGGGTCCGAAGCAAAAGTTCTGCTATTTTCAGGTTCTGCTAGTATCAGACCCAAAGGGAATCAAAGTAAGGAACACTCCCCCGACCCCACTCGATCGTCAGCAGGACTTTGCTAGCAACACTGCTTCTTTCGTGGAAATAGAATCGTAGATGCAAACAAAAATTCACGTATTTAATTCATGGCATGCATTTTATTTTGTCGTTTTATTTTGTCGAGAATTTTAGCTTTAAAAAACGATATTTTTTTAGAATTTAAAAATCCCTCCCGTCCCACCTAATAATTTCTGCTTTAACTAAGTCGCCACGAATATGTTTATGGCCGTCAATATGAGTAACGTCTGCTAGGGAGGTCCTGGCGAGTTGCACAAGGAAATGCAAATGAGTGCATCAAAGCGTTCATACCACTCTCAACAAGGGGTGTTAATAGAGCGGACGGCATACCGGTCGTAGAGGCGATGTCAAAAGACGACGTCAATCGTTGCGAGCTCACTGTGGTAATCAGAGCAGACTTAAAGAGAAACTCATTAGGTTATAACACAGGAAAAAAAAAACACACACAAAAAAACAACAAAAAACAAAGAAAAAACAGACCCAAAAAAACAACAACTTTGAAAACGAATAAACTGCCAATTATAGAGTTCTGCTGGTGAGAGAAGGAATCAGGAAGTACAAAAATAAAAACACCGTCCTTGACTTCATTAATACAACTTAATCATCCCACTAATCAAATGGTATTAATACGATCGAGTAGTGTTAATAACTTGCCTAGGTGCAGGGAGGTCAGTCCTCGGGTTTCGCAATAACAACAAGAGAAATATAGCCTCCTGTTGCCTAAATGTCTACACCAGCTAAGTTTGTCTTCGTGTGTACGTTTGCCGTCCAAGCCTTCTTACCCCGAAACTTACAACTCGTACTGTCCTCCTTCAGGCTTTGCTCCACCCAGTGTATGGTTCTTATTGTTACAAACTCAACGCAGTCCTGTGCGGATTACTCCACATTATGTTGCAGGTTTATTGGATCATAGGGTGTGTTTGTTGGATTGAGCTGTAGGTCAGCTCCAAAATGGATGCCAACAGATTGTAGACTTTGAAAGTAAAATCTGATTTCATTATTTTAACGTCAAAATGAACGGACATCAGTGATACCAGGACAGACACATCTCGGCTTTACGATAAAGCTACTGGGGACAACCAAAACCAGTGTCGGGATAACACGAATTTAAACCACTACCTTTAGTGATAAACATCCTCTTCCCAGCCATTCCCGTATAGATATATATATCTATCTATATTTATCTAATTTTCGTCAATTTCTTTTTGAACGGACTATACTGTATGGTCAAGCAAATTAATACGTTTAAAAAGAAATTTGAAGCTAAATTTTATCGTTTGATCTAAAATTCGATCAAATTTCCGTCCGACCAAACTTCCGTCGATCAATTTTCCGTTATCGAAATTTCTTTCAAACAAATTTGCGGATACCAAGTTCATCGGTCTATCATACCGCTGTTTGAGAACACCAAGTTTACCAGTCCATCATAACGCTGTTTCATGACGTCTGTCTCTTGTTGCACAATACACTAAAATTAACATCAAACAAATCCGACCTCATTTGCCGCCTCTTTTCTGTTACTTTCCTGACTCTCTCTCTCTCTCCCTCTGTCTCCCCCACCATCTCTCTCTCTCTCTCTCTCTCACTCACACCCTCCACTCTCTCCCCCCCCACCATCTCTCTCTCTCTCACTCACACCCTCCACTCTCTCCCCCCCCACCATCTCTCTCTCTCTCTCACTCACACCCTCCACTCTCTCTCTCCCTCCCTCTGTATCCCCCAACCATCTCTCTCTCACTCACACCCTCCACTCTCTCTCTCTATCTCTCTCTCTCTCTATTTTTCTCTCTTTAAAAAAAAAAAATCGCCAATTCACTAGAGCCGAGACGAGAAAAGAAAGTAGATCGCATTATGTCCCCCTGCTCGCAAGAAGCTCCGGCGGAAGTGAAGCGCAACAAACTGGCACATCGTGAAATCTCGTCCGATCACGCGAGCTAAAACTTTGGCAGATATTGTTTCGTGTCTAATGGATTTTGTTCTCTCTTTCATTCGGGTTCATTATTGGCCCGGGCTCGCAATGCGTGTTTGCACAGTGGAGACGTTATGAGCAATTTGGTCGGGATGTGAACGTGGCTTTCTGGGAGCAGTAGGAAGTGTGGTGGCTGGCACACGCAGCCGTGTTTCATGGAAGGGTTGGAATTGAAGCAAGGGGCGGGGGCGAGGGGGGTGTGGGGGGGAGTAAAGATTAGTAGAATTGATATTCAAGGCCGGGAGGGGTATTGGGGGGGGGGGTGGGGTTAGGATAAAAACAATACAATTCCATTTTATGTCTTGATGACGTATGGAGGGGGTTATTCTCTGAAGTTAAAAGAATGGAGGATGGATTTGAACATAAATATATACAATTACAATGTCAAGGGGGTGTGGGGGGGAGTAAAGATTAGTAGAATTGATATTCAAGGCCGGGAGGGGTATTGGGGGGGGGGGTGGGGTTAGGATAAAAACAATACAATTCCATTTTATGTCTTGATGACGTATGGAGTGGGTTATTCTCTGAAGTTAAAAGAATGGAGGATGGATTTGAACATAAATATATACAATTACAATGTCACATGATACAGGGGGGGAGGGGGGGGATTTTAAAACAGTAAACAGACTGCGTGCTAACAGACCACCCCACCCCCCTACCCAAAACTGATTTGTATCAAAGTTGTTTTTTTTGAAATGTTGGACTTATGAATGACATGTTGTACTTATGAATGAAATATTGGCCTTATGAATGAAATGTTGGACTTGTGAATGAAATGTTGGACTTGTGAATGAAATGTTGGACTTGTGAATTAAATATTGGACTTGTGAATTAAATATTGGATTTGTGAACGAAATGTTGGACTTGTGAATGGAATGTTGGACTTGTGAATTAAATATTGGACTTGTGAATGAAATGTTGGACTTGTGAATGGAATGTTGGACTTGTGAATAAAATATTGGACTTGTGAATTAAATGTTGGACTTGTGAATGAAATGTTGGACTTGTGAATGAAATGTTGGACTTGTAAATTAAAAATTGGACTTGTGAATGAAATGTTGTACTAGTGACTTAAATATTGGACTTGTGAATTAAATGTTGGACTTATGAATTAAATGTTGGACTTGTGAATGAACTATTGGACTGGTGAATGAAATGTTGGACTTGTGAATGAAATGTTGGACTTGTGAATGAAATGTTGGAGTTGTGAATTAAATATTGGACTTGTGAATTATATTTTGGACTTGTGAATTAAATATTGAATTTTGAATGAAATATTGGACTTGTGAATTAAATGTTGGACTCGTAAATTAAATATTGGACTTGTGAATTAAATGTTGGACTTGTGAATGAAATTTTGGACTTTTGAATTAAATATTGGACTGGTGAATTAAATGTTGGACTTGTGAATTAAATATGGGACTTGTGAATTAAATGTTGGAGTTGTGAATGAAATGTTGGACTTGTGAATTGAATGTTGGACTTGTGAATTAAATGTTGGACTTGTGAATGAAATGTTGGACTTGCGAATTAAATATTGGACCTGTGAATGAAATGTTGGACTTGTGAAATAAATATTTAACTTGTGAATTAAATGTTGGACTTGTGAATTAAATAGTGGACTTGTGAATGAAATGTTGGACTCGTAAATTAAATGTTGGACTTGTGAATGAAATGTTGGACTTATGAATGAAATGTTGAAATTATTGATGAAGTGTTGGAATAAATGACAAAGTATTGGACTTTTTGATGAAATTCTCTTGGGTTGAAGACTCTGCACTCTGCAAATGGATTGCAATTAGTACAAGCTTGAGTGTTGACATGACTTAAGCTGACAAATAACAAAATGTAGCCTAAGGGTGAGGCTAGCCAGTGAACCTTTATATTTTGTACACAATTAGTTTAAGACTGAGGCATAATCAACACTAAAAATGTGGCGTCATGTTAGCGAAAACACAAACACGGGTGCCACTGTTGAGAACACAAACACGGGTGCCACTGTTGAGAACACAAACACGGGTGCCACTGTTGAGAAAATAAACACGGGTGCCACTGTTGAGAACATAAACACGGGTGCCACTGTTGAGAACATAAACACGGGTGCCACTGTTGAGAACACAAACACGGGTGCCACTGTTGAGAACATAAACACGGGTGCCACTGTTGAGAACATAAACACGGGTGCCACTGTTGAGAACACAAACACGGGTGCCACTGTTGAGAACACAAACACGGGTGCCACTGTTGAGAACATAAACACGGGTGCCACTGTTGAGAACATAAACACGGGTGCCACTGTTAAGAACACAAACACGGGTGCCACTGTTGAGAGCACAAACACGGGTGCCACTGTTGAGAACAATCACCAGTGCCACTTTTTAAAACACAAATACCAGTGTCAATGTTTAAACACAATCATCAGTGTCAATGTTTAAAACACAATCACTAGTGCCACTGTTGAGAACAAATACCGGTGTCAATGTTAAAACACAATCATCAGTGTCAATGTTTAAAACACAATCATTAGTGCCACTGTTGAGAACAAATACCAGTGTCAATGTTTAAAACACAATCAGCAGTGTCAATGTTTAAAACACAATCACTAGTGCCACTGTTGAGAAAAAATACCAGTGTCAATGTTAAAACACAATCACCAGTGTCAATGTTTAAACACAATCACCAGTGTCAATGTTTAAAACACAATCACTAGTGTCAATGTTTAAAACACAATCACCAGTGTCAATGTTTAAAACACAATCACCCGTGTCAATGTTTAAAACACAATCACCAGTGTCAATGTTTAAAACACAATCACCAGTGTCAATGTTTAAAACACAATCACTAGTGTCAATGTTTAAAACACAATCACTAGTATCAATGTTTAAAACACAATCACCAGTGTCAATGTTTAAAACACAATCACCAGTGTCAATGTTTAAAACACAATCACTAGTGTCAATGTTTAAAACACAATCACTAGTGCCACTGTTGAGAACAAATACCAGTGTCAATGTTTAAAACACAATCACCAGTGTCAATGTTTAAAACACAATCACTAGTGCCACTGTTGAGAACAAATACCAGTGTCAATGTTTAAAACACAGTCACCAGTGTCAATGTTTAAAACACAATCACTAGTGCCACTGTTGAGAACAAATACCAGTGTCAATGTTTAAAACACAATCACCAGTGTCAATGTTTAAAACACAATCACCAGTGTCAATGTTTAAAACACAATCACTAGTGCCACTGTTGAGAACAAATACCAGTGTCAATGTTTAAAACACAGTCACCAGTGTCAATGTTTAAAACACAATCACTAGTGCCACTGTTGAGAACAAATACCAGTGTCAATGTTTAAAACACAATCACCAGTGTCAATGTTTAAAACACAATCACTAGTGTCAATGTTTAAAACACAATCACCAGTGTCAATGTTTAAAACACAATCACTAGTGTCAATGTTTAAAACACAATCACCAGTGTCAATGTTTAAAACACAATCACCAGTGTCAATGTTTAAACACAATCACTAGTGTCAATGTTTAAAACACAATCACCAGTGTCAATGTTTAAAACACAATCACTAGTGTCAATGTTTAAAACACAATCACCAGTGTCAATGTTTAAAACACAATCACCAGTGTCAATGTTTAAAACACAATCACCAGTGTCAATGTTTAAAACACAATCACCAGTGTCAATGTTTAAAACACAATCACCAGTGTCAATGTTTAAAACACAATCACCAGTGTCAATGTTTAAAACACAATCACCAGTGTCAATGTTTAAAACACAATCACCAGTGTCAATGTTTAAAACACAATCACTAGTGTCAATGTTTAAAACACAATCACCAGTGTCAATGTTTAAAACACAATCACTAGTGCCACTGTTGAGAACAAATACCAGTGTCAATGTTTAAAACACAATCACCAGTGTCAATGTTTAAAACACAATCACCAGTGTCAATGTTTAAAACACAATCACTAGTGCCACTGTTGAGAACAAATACCAGTGTCAATATTTAAAACACAATCACCAGTGTCATTGTTGAGAACAAACACCAGTGTCAATGTTTAAAACACAGTCACCAGTGTCAATGTTTAAACACAATCACTAGTGTCAATGTTTAAAACACAATCACTAGTGCCACTGTTTAAACACAATCACCAGTGTCAATGTTTAAACACAATCACCAGTGTCAATGTTTAAAACACAATCACTAGTGCCACTGTTGAGAACAAATACCAGTGTCAATGTTTAAAACACAATCACCAGTGCCATTGTTGAGAACAAATACCAGTGTCAATGTTTAAAACACAGTCACCAGTGTCAAAGTTTAAAACACAATCACCAGTACCATTGTTGAGAACAAATACCAGTGTCAATATTTAAAACACAATCACCAGTGTCAAAGTTTAAAAACACAATCACCAGTGTCAATGTTTAAAACACAATCACCAGTGTCAAAGTTTAAAACACAATCACCAGTACCATTGTTGAGAACAAATACCAGTGTCAATGTTTAAAACACAATCACCAGTGTCAAAGTTTAAAAACACAATCACCAGTACCATTGTTGAGAACAAATACCAGTGTCAATATTTAAAACACAATCACCAGTGTCAAAGTTTAAAAACACAATCACCAGTGTCAATGTTTAAAACACAATCACCAGTGTCAATGTTTAAAACACAATCACCAGTGTCAAAGTTTAAAACACAATCACCAGTACCATTGTTGAGAACAAATACCAGTGTCAATGTTTAAAACACAGTCACCAGTGTCAATGTTTAAAACACAATCACTAGTGCCACTGTTGAGAACAAATACCAGTGTCAATGTTTAAAACACAGTCACGAGTGTCAATGTTTAAAACACAAGTACAAGTGCCACGGTTGAACACGGACACAAGAAAGTTGAAAGCAGTTCACACTGCCCATATGATGTCTGACACTTTATAATCATCACAGAGATCCCAATTTATATACGTAAACGAAAAATGGCTGGCCAAGTACCCCTTCTTCTGTGAAGGATAAGTCCCCCACCCCCGTCTACGGTCCCCTCGTTCGTTTTGGCGTTCCATGGGCGTCACAGAGGTAAGCAGCTTCTCTTTATATGCCGTGATACATATATCTCTTATGTAGTCTCCCGCAATGCGTTTCCTTCCACAGAGGATCGCTGGCGGGTTTTCTGCCGGGCCGCCTGGTCTAATGGACACCACGCTGTGATAGTGAGTCACGACATGCTAACCCGATCAGTAGAAGTCTGGCACGTACAGACGAGAGTAAGGTGGGCGAAGGTTGAGCCAGAGGAATGATCAGAAGTTCGTGAAAAGGGTGATCGATCATCGTCCAGTGCGTTGGAGAAAAATGTGTGCTGGACACTAGCTATATACATTATATCAAACATTTTATATATATATATATATATATATATATATATATATATTTTAATAGAAAGGTTTTGGTCAAATACATATCGCCCAGTGGTTTGCAGAACCGCCCGGAAATGACGTCACATCATGATCAGCTCTAATCGTAACGACCTTTCGACTCCTTCTAGCGCGGTGGTTCTTAACCTGGACTCGATCGAACCCCAGGGGTTCGGTTAGTCAGTCTCAGAAGTTCGGCGGAGGTTCCAAAAAAATCAGAAAAAAATCATATTTTATTTTTCCTATTAAGAAGGGTTCGGTGAATGCGCATATGAAACTGGTGAGGTTCGGTACATCCAAAAAGGTTAAGAACCACTGCTCTAGCGATGACAGTTGTTTGGTAAGTATCAGTAGGCTTCAAACAAGGACCTCGAGACAGTTATGTAACACGAAGACATTTTCAATGGGCAAGCACATTACCATTGACATAATATCATTGACACATTATCATTGGTAAATTATCATGGACATATTATCATTGACATAATATCATTGACACATTATCATTGATATAATATCAGTGACACATTATCATTTACATATTGTAATTGACACATTTTTATCGACACATTATCATTGACAAACTATCATTGACACATTATCATTGACACATTATCATTGACAAACTATCATTGACACATTATCATTGACACATTATCATTGACAAACTATCATTGGCACATTATCATTGACACATTATCATTGACACATTATCAGTTACATATTGTCATTAACACATTATCATTGACAGATTATAATTGACAAACTATCATTGCCCCATTATCATTGCCCCATTATCATTTCCACATTATCATTGACAAATTATCATTGACCAACTATCATTGACACATTATAAATGGCACATTATCATTGACCCATTATCATTGACCCATTATCATTGACCCATGATCATTGACCCATTATCATTGACACATTATCATTGACAAATTATCAATTATATGTTCTCATTGACCCATTATCATTAACACATTATCATAGACACATTCTCATTGACACATTATCATTGAAAAACTATCATTGACACATTATCATGGACACGAATCTCTGGTCAACGTGTCAGTCTTGGCAATCTCTGGTCAACGTGTCAGCTTTGGCAATCTCTGGTCAACGTGTCAGTCTTGGCAGTCTCTGGTCAAGGTGTCAGTCTTGGCAGTCTCTGGTCAATGTGTCAGTCTGTGCAGTCTCTGGTCAATGTGTCCGTCTTGGTAGTCTCAGGTCAACGAGTCAGTCTTGGCAGTCTCTGGTCAACGTGTCAGTCTTGGCAGTCTCTGGTCAAGGTGTCAGTCTTGGCAATCTCTGGTCAATGTGTCAGTCTGTGCAGTCTCTGGTCAATGTGTCCGTGTTGGTAGTCTCTGGTCAACGAGTCAGTCTTGGCAATCTCTGGTCAACGTGTCAGTCTTGGCAGTCTCTGGTCAACGTGTCAGTCTTGGCAGTCTCTGGTCAACGTGTCAGTCTTGACAGTCTCTGGTCAACGTGCAAGTCTTGGCAGTCTCTGGTCAACGTGTCAGTCTGTGCAGTCTCTGGTCAATGTGTCAGTCTTGGCAGTCTCTCGTCAAAGTGTCAGTCTTGGCAGTCTCTGGTCAAGGTGTCAATCTTGGCAGTCTCTGGTCAACGTGTCAGTCTTGGCAGTTTCGGGTCAAGGTGTCAGTCTTGGCAGTCTCTGGTCAATTTGTCCGTTTTCGCAGTCTCTGGTCAACGTGTCAGTCTTGGCAATCTCTGGTCAACGTGCCAGTCTTGGCAGTCTCTGGTCAACGTGTCAGTCTTGGCAGTCTCTGGTAAAGGTGTCAGTCTTAGCAGTCTCTGGTCAAAATGTCCGTTTTGGCAGTCTGTGGTCAACGTGTCAGTCTTGGCAATCTCTGGTCAACGTGTCAGTCTTGACGATGGCTGGTGCAGGTGCCACTGGTCAAGATGACATACATTATGACTGATGTAGATACGTGCGCGTGTGTGAACGTGTGAGTGGGTGTGTCGATAGCAGTTAGGGCGATACCTTCTTTTGAATTCTATCATAAGTTTCGTGTGAGGATAAACTGTTTTGACAAAATCTTTGGACAAACTGTCCCACTCAAACTGACCTAGCTGACCACTCAAGTTTTTTTGGCGTGGAGGGATTGACTGTGGTTTAGCAGGGTATGACTAAGCGTTATGCATAGCATTGATATACTTGGGGTTAGAATGTAGGATGTAACTGGAGGGTATGACTGGTGGTATGACTGGAATGTTGGAGGGTGTAATAGGAGGGTATGATTGGAGGGTGTGACTGCGGTATGACAGGGGTATGACTAGGAGTTATGTATGGAATGGATGTAACTAGTGTTTGAATGTAGGTTTTAACTGGAGGGTATAACCGGAAGGTTGCAGTGTATAACCGGAAGGTTGCAGTGTATAACCGGAAGGTTGCAGTGTATAACCGGAAGGTATGATTGGAGATAATAACTGGAAGGTCGGAGGGTATTAACGGAGGATATGACTGGAGATAATGACTGGACGGTCGGAGAGTATTACCGGAGGATTTGACTGGAGCTAATGACTGGACGGTCGGAGAGTATTACCGGAGGATTTGACTGGAGATAATGACTGGAAGGTCGATGGGTATAACAGGAAGGTGTTACTGGAATGTTGGAGGGTAAGACTGGAGACAATGACTGGAAGGTCGGAGGGTATAACCGAAGGGTATGACTGGAGGGGTGGAGGGCATGGCTTGAGGCAAAAGTCTGCAAGTCTTTCTGTGAACGACTTGAATACAAACATAATACACTTGAGACGTTCACTGCTCAAGTCTGTGGGGGTTAGTTTGTGGGGGTTAGTTTGTGGGGGTTAGTTTGTGGGGGTTCTATGGGCGGATGGTTGTGGAACTTAAGCGATACCGTGCCTATGGGGGTTAGTTTGTGGGGGTCGTGTGGGCGGGGTGGTTGTGGAGCTTAAGCGATACCGTGTCTATGGGGGTTAGTTGGTGGGGGTCTTACGGGCGGGTGGTTGTGG
>CAXITT010000204.1:494238-510806 GCA_964033795.1 Lymnaea stagnalis
TAGCGAGAACCCGGCATGCGTTGCAATGCCACGTAGCGAGAACCCGGCATGCGTTGCAATGCCACGTAGCGAGAACCCGGCATGCGTTGCAATGCCACGTAGCGAGAACCCGGCATGCGTTGCAATGCCACGTAGCGAGAACCCGGCATGCGTTGCAATGCCACGTAGCGAGAACCCGGCATGCGTTGCAATGCCACGTAGCGAGAACCCGGCATGCGTTGCAATGCCACTCTAAGAAAGAAACTGTTCGATTTTTTTGAAGTACTTTTTGTATTGACAAATATTTTTTTTTCCTGCATGGTGCGAACGCGAATAAATTAGAACGTATTTTTTTTCATCCATGAGCCAGGAAACGAAGAAGAGCTAGCCAACATAGTAAAGCATCTCGACAAGACTTCATCGTCCTATGGCATGCAAATCAGTGACGAAAAAAAAGTAAAAACTGATGACAAATAACACCACCGGCATCGCCACTGAAATTAAGGTCGGGGAGGAAAGACTAGAGACTTTAGGCAGATTCAAATACCTAGGAGCAATAGTCTCGGAAGAAGGCTACAAGCCCGAATTGATGTAAAGGATTTTCCAGACCACAACAGCACTAAAGAGGCTCAAGAAAATATGGAACGACAAAAATATAGCCCCCAGCAACAAAATCAGGCTGATGCACTCATTAGTCCTCTCCATTTTCCTGTATGCCTGCGAATCCTGAAAATTAACAGCAGAAAATGAAAGAAAAATAAAGGCGAAGGAGGTGAGATGTTTCAGAAGCTTTCTTGGCATCAGCTGTAGGGACCATATCTCCAATGATCAGGTGAAAGAAAGGGTTCGTCAGGCTATTGGGCAGTACGATGACCTCCTGGTGACTGTAAAAAGGCGCAAACTACAAAGGTATGGCCACGTGACAAGGAAACAAGTGCTCGCCAAAGAAATCATGCAGGGCACAAGGAGAGGGGGGAGAATAAGAGAAAGAGAAAAAGCGGGAAGGGAACATCAAAGAGTGGACGGGACTAAAACTAGGCGAAGCTGTGCGTAGCACAGAAGACATAGGCGAATGGAGGAGGATAGTTTAAATGTCATCTGTGTGACCCCAACGGTCTAAGGACTAAGGGACATGATGATGATGATGATGATGATGTGTTTGAAATTCTATTTTTATAGCTCATATTAGAAAACCACTACTAAAGTTTGATCGAAATCGATGAATCGTATAGGAATGCATTAGGAAATTCTATTTATAGAGCTCATATAAGAGTAAAAAAAATGAACTTAGGGCCAACGGAATTTTTTTAATGATTGCACTAATTCAGAAACCAATTTATTAGGTCACACACAAACTGGATTGTCACTATTTGTAAATAAAGCTCCATCCACTCATGCATTAGCTCTGTCAGAAATTCTATTTATAGAGCTCATATTAGAAAAAAACGAAGCTAGGGCCTCTGGCTCAAAACGGTACATTTTAAAATGGTTTGTAATAATTCAGATACTTTTGCGGGCGTGCACACAACAACTCACCAATGTTTTATCGCAATCGGATAAATGGTTTAGGAGCGCATACGGAAAATATATTTACAAAGCTCATATAAGAAAAAAAATGAATTTAGGGCCAACGGCCTAAAACCGTACATTTTGAAAGAGTTGTAATGATTGGGAAAAATGTGCGGGCTTGTAAACAACAATTCACCAAAAGTTATGGCAATCGCATGAATGCTATAGGATCGCATACGGGACAAACATACCTACATAAAGACATTCATTTATATACATATATAGAGAAAGAGATTTGTAAAAAGCAATCAATTATATTTATTAATTTTACTTATAAGAAAGTAAATTCATTATCAGTTCTGTCACGCGTGGTTATTAAATGAAAGAAACTTGGAACTTTGGCTAGAGAATCGATTCGCGCTATGACGTCATTTGCGTGTTTATTTCGAACAAATTAATTTTAATTGTTTTTTTTGTTTTGCAATTTTAGCAACGCACTAAAAACGCACTAAACAAAACAGATGTTTTGATTTTCCCGATAAATGTGATGACGATGTAATTCTTTGATCATAATTTTTTTGAATAATTTTTGTTCCATCAATTTCAAACTTGAAAAAATGCTTAAAATAGTTACTTTATTATCACTTTAAATGTATTTGTAATTTATAATAATAATAATACTGAAACTTTAACTAACATAAAAGCGGATATATAATATTTTTGCACATTTAAATTTTTTTCGATTTCCATAAAATAATAGAAAATAACAATAATTGTTTTTATGAATCCGAAAGTATTGAAATATCGTCGGCTCTTTAGCTATACGGTCAGTATAGCTCATTCATATATATATATATATATATATATTTGTGTGTGTACTAGCCAATATACCCGGCGTTGCACGGGATTACATTAGGAACCCGATCCCATTGGGACCCGATCCCTGTGCAATCCCGTTTCCAGGTGTGATCCCGAACCCGGTGGATCCCATTTTCTTGTGGCTCCGGATCCAGGGGGATTCAAGATCCCTGTGAGATCCCGATCCCATCGGTTTCGCGATACCGGTTTGATCCCGATCCCGTAAGGATACAGTTTTCTATGGGATCCCGTTTCACCTAGGGACCCTCTTTTCCAATTTTATCCCGTTTCCCGATAGGATCTCGATCCCGGTTTGATCCCATTTCCCGACGGGATCGCTTTACCGATGGGTTCCAGTATACTAATAGATCTCGCTCCCCATTAGGTTCTTATTCCTCTATGGGATCTTGCTCAGTGCAATAAGCTTTTAGATCACGTTATATAACCCTTTAGAACAATATAGAACATTCTGGAATAATCTTTATTTAATTTAAAATGCTACATGAAACCTGTAAAAAAAATTATTTTCTAAGTAATTATTTTTCAAACACGAAATATTATACAACTAATTTTTACAACTATAACTATACAATATTTAAATTAAAATAGGGGCCCCAGTGGGGGGCCCATTTAATAAAGTACCTTTTTAGCTAATGTGTGAGATGGGGGGGGGGCGGAAGAGGGCTATAAAAATCATTAAGAAATATTATAAAATTAAAATTTAAAATCTGTCCCATTGAAATCGGTTTACAAATGCAATCGCTTTTTTTAAAATTATCTTACTTTCTAGAAAAGTCTAGATTGGATATTATTCGTTTTAAATCCACCGACATTTCAATACGGTCTAAGAAGCGTAATAAACAAAGCTAGGCTTAGATCAATAAATTCACATACAACCTATACCGCTGTCTAAGCCTATTGCTATTTATATACCTTACATAAGGAAAAATGAAATAGGGCCCCCGGCCCCAAAAGAATGGATACTTTTAGTTCAGTACCATTCGGTATTTGAATATGAATAATATAGAGTGTGTGTACTAAGTTTGGTCAAGATCGACCCATTCATGTAGGAGTATTAAGCCTATTGATAGTTATATAGCTTATAAAAGGAAAAATGAGTTGGGGCCTCCGGCCCCAGAGAAATGGATATTATGAGTTCAGTACCCTTCGTTATTTGAATATTGATCATTAAGTATATGTGTATTAAGTTTGGTCAAGATCCATCTACTCATGTAGGAGTAATTGTTTCTAATTATGGTATATAGCTCATAGAAGGCAAAAACGATTTCGGGGCCCCCGGCCCCAAACGGAATGTTGTAAAAAGTTCATAACCCATTAAGAGTTCCTTCTGTATAATGATGGATATATGTGGCAAGTTTGGTCAAGATCCATCAATCCATGTAAAAGCGTCTGTGGAACAAACCCACAAATAAACATTCACTTTTATATTTATACGATATACGATAAGTAGTCCACCAATTAATATAACAAATATAACAAAATGAAAAAACACCAAATGGATTGACATGACTAAAAGCTCGGACATAACTTATAATGCACAAGAGTTAAAACAACTCACTAATGGCAAAATGGTATTCCGCAGCACCTGGCTATGTCGTGGTCAAGATAAAATAGCCCGTATTAGACCAATGCTTATATATAAAGTCTAGTTGCTCTGTACGTTTTCTGAAACAAGGCATGCTGTCCATATGAACCGCGCTGACCCATGGCGATCTCCCAGTAATCTATCAAGCCACACATCGTATCGGTTCAAATAGTCTGTCTCTCCACACCCACATTCCCCTATTACACATTAATTTTCCCGGCACCAGCCACTCAGCTATGTGCAAGATCCAACGTCCAACAGCATTATCTACAAAAACAGTCAATCACATTCAACAGTTGACCCCTTGAGAACATTTCCAAACAGAACAGTCAATCACATTCAACAGTTGACCCCTTGAGAACATTTCCAAACAGAACAGTCAATCACATTCAACAGTTGACCACTTGAGAACATTTCCAACCAGAACAGTCAATCACATTCAACAGTTGACCACTTGAGAACATTTCCAACCAGAACAGTCAATCACATTCAACAGTTGACCACTTGAGAACATTTCCAAACAGAACAGTCAATCACATTCAACAGTTGACCATTTGCAAAAAAATTCGAACAAAGAGTCAATCAGATTAAAAAGTTGACCATTTAGCATTTTCAGCTATTGTTGGGCTGATGCCCAACTTTCTTTAGCCATCCTTGCCAGCTAAATAACCAAAAAAAGGAGTATCTGACAACGCCTGTGCATTTTCATCCCCTTCCTTTCTTTCTCCTCCCTAAACCAATTTAAAATCCCTTAGGGGCCAGTGGTGATGCCCACCCCACCTCCCTTCTGAATATTTTAAGTAACAGGGCAATTTCTCTAATTCGATATTAAAGTAATATTGGAACTTACTTGCGGGATCTTGAACAGCTTCAGCAAGTTGGCCACTTGAATGGACGTCTGGCTCGATGGGGCGCCGATCACCCCAGAGATCAACTTGACCTCGTTGGCCGGAAGTGATCCATCCGAGCACTTGTACGTTGAACCACCAATTTTAGTTATCGAACCTTAGATTGAAAGAAAAAAATCAAAGAAACCACAAATGAATTGATACAATAAAGAGGGAATCTGGGTAGAAGAAAATAATGCAATTATTTTATTTTGATGAGGAATACGGACAACAGCGCTTCAAGTAACGGGGTTTTCCGTAAGTTTTTTTAAACATTGATTTGAGGTCATTAAAAAAATAATTTAAAAATTGACCCAATTTTAATGAACGAAATCAGTTGAGTTAAAAGCCAAACACACACACACACACACACACACACACACATAACACAAAAACACCAAACACACCAAACACATCAGATAACATAATCACGCCTTAATGTATTAAAAAAAAAATTCAACTTTGAGGCAACCACGAGAAGATATTGATGTCGCTGGCTGTCGCTGGCTGCCGCTGTATCACACGTCTCCACCACCACGGCACCAACTAGGGTGGTGAGGTTTAGACCGTTTGCAATCGTCTTTTTTTTCGATGACATTAACGTTGTTTATTTGTTAGAGGCAAGGGTTTTCTTTCTTCCTTTATGTGTTTTTTTCTTTTAATTTCTATTTAATATTCCTGGGTTTTATTTTTTTTTTGTGAGGTTTTTTTTCGTTGCTTTTATTGATTCTCTTTTTGGTGTTCTTTGGTTGTTGTTTTTTTAATATTACTTTATTTATTGACTATGCTATAGTTTTGTTTGTTTCCTTTTCACCAACTAGAATCTAAAAACTCCGATTTCGTTCTTAGCTTTTATGTGGGTGTGTAGATAACTTTATATAAATACATTTATAAATACATATATAATATATATGTGTTTTTAAAATTCATCCTGTCTCATGAAGGCTTAATCAAGATCCCACATATCTATATCTATATCTATATCTATATCTATATCTATATCTATATCTATATCTATATCTATATCTATATCTATATCTATATCTATATCTATATCTATATCTATATCTATATCTATATCTCTATATCTATATCTATATCTATATCTATTACTTTACTCCATTTTTTAAAAACAAATCGGGCTGTTTAGTTTTTGCTGGGTGTTTTTCCGCCAGAGCGTTGACGTAAGAAACAAAAGTTGTAACACAACATGATGACCATAATGACCGATAGAGAAACACCGGACCCAGCTTCTACAACGTAAAGCTTTGTCCAATAAGTCATACATCAGCAGTGTATCTTTCCCCTTCATTCTAAAGCTGACTAGTTCGTGAAGAATTATTCATGTCCCGCAGTCACGTGATCAGTTCTTCAAAATGGCTGCAGCTCTGTCCGCTAACAATAGACATCGCTTCCATTAGGTTTTCTTGTTCTTGTTCATTTTTCTTTTTGAAAGAAAAGACATTTCGTTTTAGATCAGCTACACATTTTTAAAGCGGAACGTCCAGCGATCAATGCGGGCAGAACCCCACCCAAACATCCCTCCCCCTTTTTTTCCCCAACCCAAGCGTGGACAGAGCATGCTGCAGTCCGTCAGAGCTGGCCATTGTCCGTTGAAAGGGGAGGTTGGTTCCACGAGGGGTGTATAGAGATAATTTGCGTGGATCAATTGTGGTTTCATTTCGATGAATAATTTCGCAAGAGCCAACCAAAACAATCGGGCCTGACGGAGATCTACCTGTTTATTTGAACCAAAAAAAAAAAAACAACCTTGGAAATAAATCAAGTCTTTTTGTTTGAATCCATTAGGATGCTCGGTCGTTTATTTGTTATTTATTTGTTTGTATGTATGTCACGGCGCAGTTGTGCAAACAAGCTCAATTAGAACATTCAATAATTGTTCAGTGACAAACTCTCCAAGCAAATCGACCTGCCATCATGACCCGTGCATGTAAATAAATCTTGCCATATGATATTTCCGGATCAAATATTTGTTAGAAAATACTTCTTTTAAAAAAAATATTAAAAAATACAAATTGCGCTTTGTCCATGTTTAATGCCAAAAAAATTGAGATTATATTCTGACTCCAGATGCACATGTTTTCGTAAACTGCTAAAACAAAATGAGAGGAAAACCGGTGTTCAGAGTGTGATGGATCGTGTTTACAAACTGTGAGACAGAGGACTAGGCACAGACGGGGTTTAAGGTTCATTCTGGGGAAGATATTTGCCGTTGTGTATAACAAAATAGAACGCTATTCCACCCAGTGCAATAAAAAATTGTATACAACAATTAAAACATTCAAGTTTGTTGTTTTTTAAATTTGTTTTTGTTTTGTAATGTATGCCTCAAGCTTTTAGCCTATCTGATAAAATAGATTTGGCTATCTGCTGTTGCTGGTACAGTAAAATAGGAACAGACTACCCACACCCACCGCGCCGATAGAAAACGCGAGTTTTACGGTATCCAGGCGTAGAGCCATGATCCCATATAAACCTATCTCATCCCCGCACAATGCCACCTCTCTCATCCCCATATAATGCCACCTCTCTCATCCCCATACAATGCCACCTCTCTCATCCCCATACAATGCCACCTCTCTCATCCCCATACAATGCCACCTCTCTCATCCCCATATAATGTCACCTCTCTCATCCCCATATAATGTCACCTCTCTCATCCCCATACAATGCCACCTCTCTCATCCCCATACAATGCCACCTCTCTCATCCCCATACAATGTCACCTCTCTCATCCCCATACAATGTCACCTCTCTCATCCCCATACAATGTCACCTCTCTCATCCCCATACAATGTCACCTCTCTCATCCCCATTGAATGTCACCTCTCTCATCCCCATACAATGTCACCTCTCTCATCCCCATACAATGTCACCTCTCTCATTCCCATACAATCTCACCCCTGTCATCCCCATACAATGCGGGACCCCTATCATCCTCACTCAGTGACACCCTCTCATTCGGATTCAGTGGTGCCCCTTTCATCCCCACCCCCAGTCACCCCTCTTACAAGCTACCAACCCTCCTGATTACTCCATGTACGTCTCCAATTTCCTGAAAGCATTGATACACTTGTATAGATTAAACACATATTACTCTGATTGCACTTGCGCGTAGGAAGAGGGCAGCACTGTAGTTTTAAAAAGGGGGCCGGTGTTCTCTGTCTATGAACTCTATCTTTTTAAAACATTTTTCATTTTGATTACAACACTAATCAAAGCTCTCTTTCATAAATCTGTTCCCCAAATCTCAATCTAAGGGCCGGTTTTTTTTTTTTTGGGTTTTTTTTGTTTGTGTGTGTGTGTGTGGAGGATTATTCATCCTATCTTGTCTGTTCCATGTTTTTACCCTCTTCAAATTCTTTCCTCCAACTTGACCCCTTTGCTCTCCCCTGACTAGGTCAAGATGACATCTTTAAAAAAAATACTGTAAAATAAAAGAATTATCCCCACCAATTCTTAAACCTACATTTTGTTGTTTTTAAATTGCCAGGAAGATACGCATGTAAACAGTCATGGTTCAAAGACGACCACAATCTCGGGGACACGAGCCCCCCGACAACGGCTTGAGACACACTTGCATCTGTAGCTAAATGACGTTATATACCCTAGGCAATCCTCCGCAAGCCCCTCCACAAGCCCCTCCACAAGCCCCTCCACAAGCCCCTCCACAAGCCCCTCCACAAGCCCCTCCACAAGCCCCTCAAAAAACCCCTCAAAAAACCCCTCAAAAAACCCCTCCACAAACCCCTCCACAAACCCCTCCACAAACCCCTCCACAAGCCCCCCCACAAACCCCTCCACAAGCCCCTCCACAAACCCCTCCGCAAAACCCTCAATAAACCCCTCCGCAAAACCCTCCGCAAGCCCCTCAAAAAACCCCTCCACAAACCCCTCCACAAACCCCTCCACAAACCCCTCAATAAACCCCTCCACAAACCCCTCCACAAGCCCCTCCACAAACCCCTCCACAAGCCCCTCAATAAACCCCTCCACAAGCCCCTCCACAAACCGCCCACAAGCTCCTCCACAAGCCCCTCCACAAGCCCCTCAATAAACCCCTTCACAAACCCCACCACGCCCCGCCATTCACCATCAAATCTGCTGTATCAAACATGACATGTACATTACTTGATGGCAGTGTCTTCCCTCTGGCTATAATGGACTACATTGTTTTTGTGACGCTAGAACTAAATGTGTTTTTTTGTATTTTTGTTTTATTTAATCATTTACCTCAACGGATCTCAACTTGTGGATCGCGACCCCTTTGGGGGGATCGAAAGACCCTTACACAGGGGTTGCCTGAGACCATAGGAAAACACATATTTATGAAGTAGAAACGAACACAATTTTATGGCAGGGGGTCAACACAACATGTGGAACTGTCGCGGCATTAGGAAGGTTGAGAACCACTGATTTAGCTGAATAACCATTAAGAAATGCAAATAACGAACGTTAGGCGCATTAAATCCTGTGCTACTTTGGCGAGGCTGTTATCAATGAGAAGAGAAACTCACACCAGTATATCTTCTTTATCTGCTAACAGCGGCTGCACAGTTGTTGAAACAGATTCCTTATGATTTAACAAGAATCTCTAGACTGACTTCCATGCCTGAAACAATCTTCAGGGTTTTTTTTAAGAACGATTCTTAATCTCATAAAAATCGTGCACGTCTCTAAACTGTACTTTGAGGAATTTTTTTATTTTTTTTAAGGGATTTCCTTATTTTAAAGAAGGCTAATTGGCCCACTTCCTGTCATCCTATCACGCTGAATAATTGTTTTTAAGAATACGAGCGTATTCGAATAAATTCGTTTTTTAGCTGTGAACAGATACCTTAGCTCCTTCTAATAGATCTATGGATGATTATCACAAAAATCATTGAATAGATTTTTCTAGTATTTATTATTTTGCTTCTCATCCATGTGTATGTCAAATAAATCTATGAATAGACAGGTTAAGTATGAAAGTAAAACATTGAAAACAACCAATTTTGCTTTCTTTTTATATGAGAACCACAGGGTAGAGCACGCTGGTAAATTCTGACAAGATGACGGAACAATTGAATGCTTATATCTTTCGGTGACTTTCTTTCCGTGACTTTGTTTTCAAGTGACTTTTTTTCCTACAATCTTGAGTGTGTCGGTGGGGTGTGGACGTTGGGAGATCCAACTAAGGACGGAACGATGTCCTCCCTATGCGCAATGGCAACCTTGCGAGGTTCTTGAACACAATAATAGCCAGCCTGGGTTCCCCCTCGGGACTGTCCCTATCTGTGGATAACACGTCACTAGAATGTTCTCAAAGCAAAGTAGGGCGGCTGTTCTTGGCGCCGAGGGGAGTCATGGGTGTAAAATCCCCAACCACCGCAGATGGAAGACAGGCCTGACTTAAGTTGGGATTAAGATAGCGCTGTTAAAAAAAAAATAATTGCTATTGGCTTCATTTAAAAAAAAAAAAAAAACTAAACGTTTTCCCCAAAAGACTGGTGATACAGGTTGAGGTGACAATTGAGCTTCTACATGTCAGGGTGGTAATGCATGTAAGACCAGTAATGAAGGTTTGGGTGGTTAAGCATGTAAGTAAGTCCCGTGAGGAAGGTTTGGGTGGTAATGCATATAAGACCAGTAATGAAGGTTTGGGTGGTTAAGCATGTAAGTAAGTCCCGTAACGAAGGTTTGGGTGGTAATGCATTTAAGACCAGTAATGAAGGTTTGGGTGGTTAAGCATGTAAGTAAGTCCCGTAACGAAGGTTTGGGTGGTAATGCATTTAAGACCAGTAATGAAGGTTTGGGTGGTTAAGCATGTAAGTAAGTCCCGTAACGAAGGTTTGGGTGGTAATGCATTTAAGACCAGTAATGAAGGTTTGGGTGGTTAAGCATGTAAGTAAGTCCCGTAAGGAAGGTTTGGGTGGTAATGCAGATAAGACCAGTAATGAAGGTTTGAGTGGTAATGCAGCTACGACCAGTGATTCAGTGAGCATGGAGAAGCTATACAGTCTTGAACAATAATTTCAGACAAAAGCAGTAATGCAGGGCCGTATGAAAAGAGGCGGGCGGGTCGAATTTTCCCCAAAGTCCATAATTTTCAGACCCCCATTTTTCAAGACTTCATAAGTTCCATTTCCACATATCCCCGTCTTTAATCTACTCGCATCTAATTCGAGATCTCATCCTCTCCGTGAACTCTGCACTATATTCATCTTCCGCCTATCATCATCTTCTGACCGGAAGCGTCATATCGCGTTTCTGCCGGCGGTAACCTGTCAGCACATTTTCGCTCTTATCCCGACGACCGCGTTCATCAAACCAATGGACTGTTTGTCTATATTTGTTTATCTCAGCCAAGTGGACAAAAAAAATGGGCCTCAGACAAGGATGGCATGATAGATCTCCGGTAATCTGTTATTCATAGACAGCGGACGACCTAGACGTCTCGATACCTTGGTAATCAGAATGCGATCAAATTTGAAGTTTCGATTACGTTTCAGCTGGTTGGTCGATACTTATAAAAAAAAAGACAAATATAATTACCGGTTAGTAATCGTACTTGCTAAAATAAATAGAAAATAGATCAAGTATAGCGTACTCTCAAGCTGAGCGATGAAAGTGAGCTGGTTAGTTTTTTTGTTTGGTTTGGTTGTTGTTGCTTTTTTAAACATTTTTTTTTCTTTATCAAGTTTGAATTGTCGGACCGGGCCAATGACTGATGACCACTTACTGATCGAGCTACAGTGGCTAGGGCTATAATTAACCCCGCACCATCCTGCTTTACCCCCTCCCTTCCTATCGATATCAAACATAATTAACCTCGCCAACGTGTTAACCCCCCCACCCCCCCCCCACACACACACACTTCCCGGCCAAGCGGTTACCAAATCTAAGTGATCACTAATTATGTCATTATTGTCACTAAAGGAGTTCATTGATTGCTGATCTCTACGCTACAGAGTAGCTAGGCCTATAATTAACCCCGCACCATCCTGCTTTACCCCCTCCCTTCCTATCGGTATCAAACATAATTAACCTCGCCAACGTGTTAACCCCCCCCCCCCCCCCCCACACACACACACTTCCCGGCCAAGCGGTTACCAAATCTAAGTGATCACTAATTATGTCATTATTGTCACTAAAGGAGTTCATTGATTGCTGATCTCTACGCTACAGAGTTACTTTAGATGTCTTGTGTTTAAATTGATGTAATTTTAGTATGTATTTATGTGTTGAAAATGAATATGTACAATGCAACTTTTGTTTAAAATCAATTTATTTTGATCAATAAAGAATCTTATCTTATGGTATCCTTGTATGCCTGCGACATGATAAAATAGTTATGTATCATTATATGTCTACGTCGTAATCTAATCGGTTTATATCTTGGATATATGCCTACGATTTATTGCCACAGCTGTTATATTATGTGCTCTGTTTAAAAAAGAAAGTACATTTTTAAAAATGACTCCTATTTTTCTAGCACATAGACGACATTACGAAATTGTTTAAAAACTGGGTTTAAACCTTTGTTTTGTCCAAAATCGATCAAAATGAATTATTTAAGATTTAAACACTAGTGTAATACAGATTGAAACCAAGACAGATACAGAATACACACAGGGTACACACATTGCAGACACGTGGAGGAAAAATGGCAGACACATAGAAGACAAAGGGCAGACACACTGAAGACAAAGGGGAGACACACTGAAGACAAAGGGAAGACAAAGGGCAAACACATTGAAGACAAGGGGCAGACACACGTAAGACAAAGGGCAGACACATTGAAGACAAAGGGCAGACACACTAGAGACAAAAGGAAGACACACTGAAGACAAGGGGCAGACACACTTAAGACAACGAGCAGACACACCGTGGATGAAACAATGGAGACTTTTGGCAGACTAAGGAAAGACACAGGGCAGACACACGCAGACACAGGTGAGATACTGGACAGACCTAGGTCGTGGTGTCATTGTATCACATCTACCAACAGAACACTGGTGTGGGTTACCCAGACGCCACTCGTCGAATAATCTGTCTTATCAACTTAACTACAGCTAATCAATGCCAACTGAAGCATCCGTCACGTAGAAAGCCAGCACCCTCGGGACAAAACAATAGGTTCAATGTAGATCCATAATTTATAATTGATTCGGTGTGTTCAAGCACGTGCATAATTGTGGTAAACAGTTTTCAACGTGACATAGAATCAGGACATTGTTTCCGGTTAGTAAAAGAATCGGCTCCAGGCTTTATTCGGATAGTTTTATAGTCTTTCTCTCCATAACACCAAAAATAGCAACATTTTTATTACATGACATGTTGGACGCGGATTTAAGAAATAAATTTTTGGGAGCAGGTAAGCTTAAAAAAAACGCAGCCAACGAAGCCTGGAACTGGCAGCCAACGGAGCCTGGAACTGGCAGCCAATGGAGCTTGGAACTGGCAGCCAACGGAGCCTGGAACTGGCAGCCAACGGAGCCTGGAACTGGCAGCCAACGGAGCCTGGAACTGGCAGCCAACGGAGCCTGGAACTGGCAGCCAACGGAGCCTGGAACTGGCAGCCAACGGAGCCTGGAACTGGCAGCCAACTTGGATTGGGTCTCAACCTATAAATCATTTCGACCAGCTAAAATTGAGTTATCGGGGCGCGTATTTATCTATTAATCCCACCTGGGGGACTTAAACTAAAAGTACACCATCCATACCCCCAGCAAATTTACAACTACAATTTATAAATCGCCCCCCCCCCCCAAACCAGCAACCATGAAGCAGCAATCGATTTGTCCAGCTATGGCAATTTTCATCTTTTGAACGCGAAACATTTATTCGAGCCAATCCCCAACCTTATTTTATTAAATTTATTTTTCAAAATCACACGACCTCTGTGGCTTTTTTGTGTTTTTTTATTTTTTAAATCCTTTGTTTTGTCCAAAATCGATTTATATATTTTTTTTTTCATCCTTTCTATTTCATCGCAGAGTCGGACGCAATAGGCCGTGATCATTGGCAGATCGTTGGGTGCAAAAAGAAAGCTGATTAAAAACTTGGAATGGAAAAGTTGATGCCCTTTTTCTTTATTCCCCCCCTTCCCCACCCCCCTTGTTCTGCATTTCCCGTCACAGTTTTATTTAATGCTCTTTATCTCCGTCAGCTCTAATTAACCGGAAGTGAGAGATTGAAATGGAGAAAACACGGCAATGGGCCCCGGAATTTGAGAGCGCTTGTTGAGATCTGGGAGTTGAAACGCTCGGAATTAAAAAGACCTATAAATAGTTTTTAATTATTTATTTTTTATATTTAAAAAAAAAAAAATTTTGTGGAAATTATTTTGTGAAAGACCCGCAACTCCAATGCAGACACTTGACCTAACACAACAGTCTTTTAACTTGGGCATTACAAATGAATACTTTTACACATGACGGGGTTATTAACATCTGATCCATGGAGCTCCTGGTTGGGGGGGGGGGGAACTGTCCGTGAAGTGCGTTTTATTTATAAATTTAATATATAAATATCTTTTCCCGTCTGGTTACCCAACCTTTCTTGGTGGCTCGTGATATCTCGCTTTGTGTTTGACCGGTGTTCGGGATGAAATCTCTGCAACGCAAAGAGAGCCGCCAGGCCAAAGACCCACAAGGTCAGACTTGGGAGCGACTACCCAAGTATTGCAGTACTTCTGGGGGGAACACTTATAAAAATATATATATTCCAGTCGCTCTCGGAATCAGCCAGACACTGGAGTCCTTTAAAACCGATTTAAAAACACATCTATTTCGCAAACACCTTCTGGGGTGATGCTATCTACCATCTTTTTCAGTTAATGTATATTGGCTTGTGTTGCTTATGGTTGAAATGGGATGAAAGACTTTGACTTGGTATGCTCGTATGTAGCTTTATATTGTTGCGTCTGTTTTTAAATGTGGTAAACTATAGATAGTTTTTATTTCTCTTTTTAATATGGTTGACTTTGTACCGTGCTTAGAGCTTTTGGGGATGAAGCGTGTTTTTCAAATAAACTTTATTATTATTATTATTATTATTATTATATATTTCATTTAAGGGTCCGTGGCCTTCAACTTGATTAGCAAACCGTTCCATGGAACAAAAAAAGTTTTTGTTGTTGTTGTTGTTTATAAACTCCTAAATAACAACAAATTTGGTTGCCATGTGACATGAATAAATTAGAGGGCAAATGTACATATCTTACTTCACCGCATCGCTAAAGATACGCAAATGATCCAGGGACCTGGCAGGGACCTGGCAACCAGAAGTTAGGAACCGATTTCTGGACACGTTTATGTGTGTTTCTGGGGTTGGAAGTCGAACTTTCTTTGTCAAGATCGGAGTTTAAATTATTTGGAGTCCGAGTCAGAAAATTCTTCTTTTTTTTTTCGCTCATCTCACAGCTACGGTTTCTAATTCTAGACATTCCCTGGTTATTGTTAAATCCACTTGGTTATTCTTGATCCCCTGGTTATTGTAAAATAACTTGTTATATTTTATTCTCCGGTTATTTTTTGAACCCCTGGTTATTCTTAGAGCCCCTGGTTATTTTTAGATTCTAATGAGACATTTAGATTCTCTGATTATTCTTAAATCCACTGGTTATTCTTAGACAACCCCCACCAGGATTTTTTGGTTGTTTTTTTTGTTTTTTTTTGTTTTTTTGTTTTTTTTGGGGGGGGGGGTTATTTTGACTTTAAAATGTCTTGAGAACCCGTTATTTTAAAAACTCATCTCGAAAAGTTCACACTGGTTATGGGACAAGGTCGACACTTTTCCGTGTCTAGCTTGACCCATAATAAAGGCGCCATATTTAATTTAACGTTACGAGGAGCGTCTGTAAGAGGGGAAAAAACTTAAAGGCTAAAGACTCTTTATTTATTGATTGGTTGTTGTTGTTTTTGTTTGTTTTTAACAACTATTGACAGATTATTTTTTGTGGACAATATCGAAGTACTGAAACTCGAATGCCTCAGGCCAACACGAAATGGCAGCGGTAGTAAGGAAATATGGGCAGCGGTTGCGGGTTATCATTCCCGGGCGGGATTTTGATCATCCCAGTACATCGGGGATAAGCGCGGAATAAAAATTCATTCAATTGAAAACATATAATAAACTGAATTGAACGAAAGAGTTTATTTTTCTTTTTATATAGCTGTTTAATACTGCTTTTCTCTGTTAATGTATTTAAAAAAATAATAATAATTGGTAATGTTTAGATGAGAGGTTTTTAATTTGCTACTGGTTTTATTTTCCAATGCCTATCCCATGTAATATATAACTAGCTAATACTATGCTAGTTAATCTAAAGCTGAATATAACACTTTTTAAGAGTTTTGCATTCTTTAAAGGTCGCTACTTCTAGTTTTGAATCCGTCAGTAAATATTTACAAGCAAAAGTCTCTAACAACTTGTAACAAGGCATTCGTTTTAATTTTTTTTTTTAAATACATGTATCTATATATGTGTATGTCCTACTCCGTTAGTTTAGAACAGAGGTTCCCAAAAGTGGTCCATATCGACCCCTAGGGGTCGATGACAACTTGCAAGGGTTCCTTGTCAGCGAAAAAAAAATCAATATCAGATAAGCAGGATGAGGGGGTCTGCCCAAAACCGAACAAAACATGGCAAGAAAATCCAATGGGGAAAACGGTGGGTT
Organism: Lymnaea stagnalis; assembly: GCA_964033795.1. Lineage (NCBI taxonomy): Eukaryota > Metazoa > Mollusca > Gastropoda > Lymnaeidae > Lymnaea > Lymnaea stagnalis. The sequence goes on from CAXITT010000204.1 coordinate 510,761, forward strand.
TTTTTTTTTTTTTTTTTTTTTTTAAACCAAAAATATTTTTTTAAAT
>CAXITT010000204.1:510964-533145 GCA_964033795.1 Lymnaea stagnalis
GGGGGGGGGGGGGGGGGGAGGAGGGGGCAAAACACAGCAGCAGTATGATAATCCTGCAAGCAGTGGCGTAACGCAGGTTGGTGGTGGGGTAAGCGTACCCCATGCGTCACTTTTCCCTTAATTAGAGGGGCGGCAATTTGAGAGACAGGTTTAAAGTGAGAGGAAAAAAAAAACATTGTCCCGTGCCGAGCGGCAACAACCGAAGTAGTTACGCCAATGTCCTACAAGAGGAACAATGAACAACCCTTCCCCCCCCCCCAGATCAAAAACATGATAGACGTTGCACTTTGGAACGTGTGCTGCGACACGACCAAGTATACTGGAAGGAGTGGCGTCGCTAGGGTCCAAAAAGTCACGGTATTGATTTTTAATTCAAACATCAGGTCATTCTGTGCAAGACAGTGCTACTGGTTATATCTTTTCATTTTTTTAATTTTTTTTTTTTTTTTTTTTTTAATTTTTTTTTTTTTTTTTTTGGGGGGGGGGGGAGAATTTCTACGTAAGCCTTTATGTTTATAATGAATGTAATATAATCTAATTATTTCATTTAAATAAATCTAAAATTAATTTCAAACTGCTATACGCACCAAACTGCAGTGGTTACAGAACTGAACCCACTCTTTAGCTGTTACCGAACTAAACCCGAATTTTAGCTGTTGCCGAATTAAACCCGAATTTTAGGTGTTAATGAACCCTGCTGTACCGAAACGAACCCCAACTTCTAAATAAAGGTTCGATTCTCATCTCTAATATGACTGTGGTCGTGACTTGAAAACTCTTGAGAAGATGTGTACTAGACCCACTGTGCTTTGTAAGTCAGAGCAGCTGGCCAGATTTTTCAGGAGCTGACTAAAAACGACTATTTGTGAAAATCTTTCACTTTTTAAATTTTTTTTAAAACAAGAAAATGGTTTTCTGAAAGTATGTACTGTGTATTTCCCGGGATGGATCAAATTCCCGGAAAGTCTTTTCCTTACTAACAATTGGGCGGGATCCCGGGCAATGTTCCCTTTAAGCTCGGCGGCTGCGCGACTGCGCAGCTATCTCAAAGACGCCCCTCTGCAGTTTTGAGTATCCACGCAGCAAATTTCCATGTAAATGTGTGTTTGTGTTTGTGGGCTGTACAATTTTGCACACACACAAATTGCTGTTGTAAAACTTTGCACACAACTGTATGATTTTGCACACGAAGCAGCAAACCTTAGAGGGAACATTGGTCCCGGGATAGAAACCCGAGTAGCGACTATGCAGAGTATGAAAGGATCGGCGATGTAGATAGAACTGATGTAATGACTGGCAAACAAACGAAACAAAGACACTCCCCACACCCAAAAAAATAATAATAACATTTAGTTACATTGTCAATAAATTATTATTCCTAGAGCGGAATAATAGTGGAGCCTTCTTGTACCGAGTAACAAAAGGTCAAACAGATAAGACATTCGCGGTTAGTTTACCACATTCCGAGCAAAGAAATACAAATTTAAATTTAAAAAAAAAAACTGAATGCAATCATTTTTTCAAAGGAACCTTTTAAAAAAATCCCCTTTATAATAATGTTGATGATTGCCTGCACAGTTGTCTTTCCCTTACAGAGTAAAAAAAAATTGTTTGGACTTGCGATGAAATAATTTGATGGAATTTTTCCTCTTCTTTTCTTTATTTTTTTCTCCCTTTTTTTTTTTGTTTCTTTGTTTTTGGTCAGTGTGTTTTTAGTTGGAATATTCTTTCTTTGATAAGGTCATGTTCTTTAGTACACAACTATTCGTGTGTTTTTAGTTGGAATGTTCTTTCTTTGATAAGGTCATGTTCTTTAGTACACAACTATTAGTGTGTTTTTAGTTGGAATGTTCTTTCTTTGATAAGGTCATGTTCTTTAGTACACAACTATTAGTGTGTTTTTAGTTGGAATGTTCTTTCTTTGATAAGGGCATGTTCTTTAGTACACAACTATTAGTGTGTTTTTAGTTGGAATGTTCTTTCTTTGATAAGGTCATGTTCTTTAGTACACAACTATTATTGTGTTTTTAGTTGGAATGTTCTTTCTTTGATAAGGTCATGTTCTTTAGTACACAACTATTAGTGTGTTGTTAGTTGGAATGTTCTTTCTTTGATAAGGTCATGTTCTTTAGTACACAACTATTAGTGTGTGTTTAGTTGGAATGTTCTTTCCTTGATAAGGTCATGTTCTTTAGTATACAACTTTTAGTGTGTTTTAGTTGGAATGTTCTTTCTTTGATAAGGTCATGTTCTTTAGTACACAACTATTAGTGTGTTTTTAGTTGGAATGTTCTTTCTTTGATAAGGTCATGTTCTTTAGTATACAACTATTAGTGTGTTTTTAGTTGGAATGTTCTTTCTTTGATAAGGTCATGTTCTTTAGTATACAACTATTAGTGTGTTTTTAGTTGGAATGTTCCTTCTTTGATAAGGTCATGTTCTTTAGTACACAACTATTAGTGTGTTTTAGTTGGAATGTTCTTTCTTTGATAAGGTCATGTTCTTTAGTACACAACTATTAGTGTGTTTTAGTTGGAATGTTCTTTCTTTGATAAGTTCATGTTCTTTAGTACACAACTATTAGTGTGTTTTTAGTTGGAATGCTCTTTCTTTGATAAGGTCATGTTCTTTAGTATACAACAATTAGTGTGTTTTTAGTTGGAATGTTCTTTCTTTGATAAGGTCATGTTCTTTAGTATACAACTATTAGTGTGTTTTTAGTTGGAATGTTCTTTCTTTGATAAGGTCATGTTCTTTAGTATACAACTATTAGTGTGCTTTTAGTTGGAATGTTCTTTCTTTGATAAGGTCATGTTCTTTAGTATACAACTATTAGTGTGTTTTTAGTTGGAATGTTCTTTCTTTGATAAGGTCATGTTCTTTAGTATACAACTATTAGGATGTTTTTAGTTGGAATGTTCTTTCTTTGATAAGGTCATGTTCTTTAGTATACAACTATTAGTGTGTTTTTAGTTGGAATGTTCTTTCTTTGATAAGGTCATGTTCTTTAGTACACAACTATTATTGTGTGTTTAGTTGGAATGTTCTTTCTTTGATAAGGTCATGTTCTTTAGTACACAACTATTAGTGTGTTTTTAGTTGGAATGCTCTTTCTTTGATAAGGTCATGTTCTTTAGTACACAACTATTAGTGTGTTTTTAGTTGGAATGTTCTTTCTTTGATAAGGTCATGTTCTTTAGTATACAACTATTAGTCTGCAAGTATTGACAGAAGGGTTTGTTTTTTGTTTTTTTTTTAAACGGGGATATCTTGAAATCCAGGAATAGAGGCGACCACTCATCTCAACAAAATAGATCTCTAGCCTAAACACACAAAAAATAAAGGTGAGCACTAGAATCAGCTCAACAAAAAAAGGTGACCACTAACTTCAGCTAGACCAAAGTTACCACTCGCCTCAGCTCAACCAAAATGTGACCACTCACCTCAGCTCAACAAAATGGGACCACTCACCTCAGGTCAAACAAAATGTGACACCTCACCTCATCTCAACAAAATGTGATCACTCACCTCAGCTCAACCAAAATGTAACCCCTCACCTAAGCTCAACAAAATGTGACCACTCCCTTCAGCTCAACAAAATGTGACCACTCACCTCAGCTCAACAAAATGTGACCACTCACCTCAGCTCAACCAAATGTGACCACTCACCTCTGCTCAACCAAATGTGACCACTCAGCTCAGCTCAACAAAATGTGACCACTCACCTCAGCTCAACCAAATGTGACCACTCACCTCAGCTCAACCAAATTTGACCACTCACCTCAGCTCAACCAAAATTTGACCACTCACCTAAGCTAACAAAATGTGACCACTCACCTCAGCTCAACCAAATGTGAACACTAACCTCAGCTCAACCAAAATGTTACCACTCAGCTCAACCAATTGTGACCACTAACCTCAGCTCAACAAAATGTGACCACTCACCTCAGGTCAAACAAAATGTGACCACTCACCTCAGCTCAAACAGAATGTGACCACTCACCTCAGGTCAAACAGAATGTTACCACTAACCTCAGCTAAAACAAAATTTGACCACTCATTTCAGCTCAACAAAATGTGACCACTCACCACAGCTCAACCAAAATGTATCACGCATCTCAGCTCAATAAAAATGTGACCACGTATCTCAGTTCAACGAAATGTGACCACTCACCTCAGCTCAACCAAAATGTGACCACCAACATCAGCTCAACAAAATGTGACCACTCACCTCAGCCCTACTAAATGTGACCATTCACCTCAGCCAAATGTGACCACTCACCTCATCTCAACCAAAACGACCACTTGCACAAGCTCAACTTAAATAAATCTAGTCTACAAGCACAAAATAAAAATTGTATTTATTTAAAGCGTATCCCCCCCCCCCCCTTTTTTTTTTTTGTAAACATGTTTACAGCTTAAGCTAATCTGTTTACGTCACCCCCTTTAACTAATCACAATCGTTCGGTGGACACCTTTAACAAAACGAGTCTCAAGTCCCCGGGAATGTGAAAGAGCCTTTAAACATTTCACATTGGCATTCGCCCGTCAAGCCACTGAGCGGCCCCCTTCACGAAATGGTGTCCCTCAGACATCACACTGCAGAAATCATCGTCTAGCGCCACAACGTTACAGCCCGCAGCCCAGATAACTATGTGTCATCTATAGGGCAGCTAGCTCATCATATCTGCCACAACGTTAGAGCCCGCAGGCCAAGAGAACTATGTGATATCTATTGTTGTTCGCCCGTCGAGGATCGACGATGACCATCGAGTCGTCCGGTGACTGATGACTTTCGCTAGTGACTTTAAAGTGAGGAAAAGGTGCACGGCGTCAACCTCACTTTCTCGTCCGAGACCATCATATCCAGTGGCAAGACTCTATGTCAAGACGACCAGGGATAGGTACGGTTTGCACGCATTGTCATTCTATGCGCCTTACGGGACTCCAACTCCAGGTTTGAATTCAGAGTTTCCTTCTCTTAGATGAGTTGCCGACCAAGGTTAACGAGTCTCATCCACCCGGGGTGATGTTTTTGCTTGACTGGCCTTTGGCTGGAATTGAGGTTTGCTCAGTTTAGACCATTCGGCCACCCAGTCACCCATGCAGTGAATGACCATGTTCTACGTGTCTGGCCATGCTCTCCGCGATTCACACCATTGTGCTGTCTCCGCCTTTTGTCCGTTGACCAAGTAGTGGTTCTTCCGCACAATTTCACGGATCCAGTCTTTACATGCTATGGGGAACAACCCATTTTTTCCGACAGTTCTATGCCTTTCGGCTACCCTCAACCTGGAATCGTTGTCTTGGGTTGTGGTCACTGTGTATGTTACATCATCTTGGAACCACAGAGTACAGAGACTTCCGGCGGTTTCCGAAAAAGATGGCTTCTTCCTATTCAGCCTAACAGTAGATCTATATTGTAGTTGTATTAAAAAGGAGAAATACGTTGATAGCAGCATAAATTATGATCCTGAATGGAACCGCAAAACAATTAAAATGAATTAAAAGTTCGAATTTTCTTGCGCCGAAAGCCAATTTCCACTAATAATTTTTTACTATCTCCCTTGCTTTACTGAAGCGCCTATCTCTGAGATTCCTTGCTTTTATGTATTATTATACCGCCATCTTGTTGTAGCCGGAAGTTATCCTTTGTAGAGTGACAATGGAGATTTTGTTAACGAAATGTTGTTGAGAGAAAAATTACGTATCCGAAACAAAGATTCTGATCCTGTACAGATTCCTAAGCATATATTCCAAAGAAAGAACTATTTCATACAATTATTTCCTTGTAAAATCATCATATCTGCCACAACGTTAGACCCCGCAGGCCAGAGAACTATGTGACATATATAGAGCACCTAGCTAATCATATCTGCCACAACGTTAGAGCCCGCAGACCAGAGAACTATGTGATATATACAGTGCAGCGAGCTCTTCGTGTCTGACCCGTAATATGAACTATGCATACAGTTTTGTGACGGCTGCTTCAAACTAAATGAAACACAACCTGTCGTCTTCCAGATACCTTGTGTGCAACATGCCATCACTATTTGAACACGCTGTTTTGATAAGTCCGTCGTTGACTTGTTCAACATGTTGATGAACACATTGTTCAACATTATGATCAACATGTGGATGGTAAGGAAATAAGACTTGGAGTTTAAAATCCCCTTCGATTTGATTCACTCCCTACACTCCCAACCTCCCTTCTCATCTTTTTTTTTAAAATTAAGTTATTTATTTATTTATTTTACATAGAAGTCATGGGGAATTTCTCCTAAGAGGAGTTAACTATTCCAAATAGATGGCATCTGGTCGACTTCTGTCAAATCTTGCTCTGTTCGCGAGTGGGGAAACTCATCATTGGAGCGATATCACATTGACATGCAGCCGAGACTTTCAAAAAGTATATGTCTCCTTCTCTGTCCGTCTCTTTCTTCCTTCGTCTTTTCATCTCTCCCTTTCTTTGTTTCTCTCTCTTTCTCTCCCTCTCTCTCTGTGACTCTCTCTCTCTCTCTCTGTCTGTCTGTCACCCCATCTCTGTACAATTCTCTTTTTTTATAATTCTGTTAATTATTTACATGTATTTTGACATAACTTTTGTTAAGCTCGCATGCTTTTCATAAAATACTATATGCCCACCCCCACTCCACACACCTTTTTTTTCTCAAGAATCACATAAATTGTTCGCCTGAAATTTTAGGATGCGTCCCTTCCCGACCCAGTTGAAAAAACGAACCGATACAAAAAATCGTACTTGGACAGATCTAATAAACCAATGTCGATACCATTCTTGTTGAGATGACATGTGTCGATACCCATATTGAACTTCCACAGATCAAATAAAACAGCACCGATTTAATAGATGCAGAGATCGAATGGACCAATAAAAATATCGTAGGTGTCCACATTGAATGAGACCGATCTGTACTTGTAAAAGTTGAAGGAAAATGCACCGTACTGTTATAGTTGGAATGAACCAATGTCGAAATCGCACGAGTACAGATCTGAAACGAGTCGGAGAAGTGTTGCCATAGAGACGTTTCCATTTAAAATAATCTGGACGAAAGTTACTTTACAGGCACAACTTCTGCACACCGACAGCCTGTTTAATTACACCGACAGCCTGCTCCAGCACACCGGCAGCCAGTTTAAAGACACCGGCAGCCTGCTTCAATTCACCGACATGCTGTTTCAATATACCGACAGCCTACATCCACTGCATCGACAGACTGCTCCAATACACCGACAGCCTATTTAAATACACCGACAGCCTGCTCCGCTTCTCCGACAGTCTGCGTCCATACATCGACATTCTGCTGCAGTACAGCGACCCCCTATTTAAATACACTGACAGCCTGCTTCAAGTCACCGAAAGCCTGGTCCAATACACAGACACCCTGCTTCAAGTCACCGACAGCCTCCTCCCATACACAGAAAGCCGACTCCGAAGTTTTCTGACTTTGTCAAAAAAAAATTGTTTGTGTGTTTTTGTTTAACAAATAACGATTGACACTGAGAGTATATTTCATGTCGTGATTTCTCTCCGTCAAAACTAGGTCACGGTCACCCAGTCATTGATTAGAGTTGCTGATAGGATCAGTTTTCTCCATTGGTTTTTCTTTTCCGGCAGACACATTTAAAATTTAAAAGAAAAGTACGCACAGATTTTTTTTTTTTAAAGTGCGGCTTCCTAATTAAGACCATTTTTGTACAAGGTGGTCTACCAGAGCTGTCAATTTAGACCAAGACAATGGTTCGACATCTGCACTTCTAAACCTTACAATGATATCGCGAGACTCTTCTGTAGACAGAGGGTTCGTGTTTTGCTTGTTGATTTCTTTTGTATAATTTCATTGCTCACATAAAACATTGAAAACAGTTGCGGAAGAGCAAGCTATTTCTCTTTTTAAAGTAGAAATACCTCACCCAGACCAAGCGTAGTGTAGCTCTCGCAGAGGCGTACCTAGGGTGTGACAAGATATGACACATGCCAGGCGTGTTTACTTTTGGCAAGCCGAGTTAATACTTTTTATACTTAGAAAATAATTGAATAACCAAAAAATACTGCGCACTTATCTTAATCTTTTAAAAAAAAGAAGGTTTCTCAAGCTGGACAAGAGCGTAATGTTAGTTCAAGGTGCGCCTCTGACCCCTGGTAGCGCCTCTGACCCCTGGTAGCGCCTCTGACCCCTGGTAGCGCCTCTGACCCCTGGTAGCGCCTCTGACCCCTGGTAGCGCCTCTGACCCCTGGTAGCGCCTCTGCCCCCTGGTAGCGCCTCTGACCCCTGGTCGCGCCTCTGAACCCTGGTAGCGCCTCTGACCCCTGGTAGCGCCTCTGACCCCTGGTAGCGCCTCTGACCCCTGGTAGCGCAGATTTTGAATGGGGAATCCCCAACCAACCCCACCTCCCAAAATGCCGTGGACTGATTTAAAAGGGACCTCCCCCCTCCCCCCATCCTCCACCCCCCCCCCTTTCGGTGGGTCACATTCCCATTTACCCAATAAGCCTGTTACGCGGACACTAGTAGCCATAAAGAAATCCCCCAAAACAAAATTCGGCCAATCTTTAAGAGCGCCCCAAGACCAGGTACGTGCTGGCTAATATCGTTGGTGGAGCGGAATCTTTATTTGGCCGTAAACCGCGGGGACATCAAACAAAGTGGCAAACACATCAATAAAACGAGACCGGCTGCTGATGAATGGCCGCCCGTTAATTTATCTTTGGATTAATGGAATCATCAACTGGGACATCATAAACCCACGGAAGGGTGAGTGGTGGGGTGCAGGGAGGGTGCGAGAGTGTGGCAGACCTGGGAGATGATGGTTTATCGTACTTGTCTGCAGTGGCTACACCACATCGAGCAACTAGTGTATATACACAGACTTGTGCATTTAACATACAAGAATCGAAGGACCTTATTTTAAACAGAAAACGTGTGCTAGACGTCAATGATAAGTTTGTGTTATTATTTGTGTGTTTGAGTCTCAAGCTTCCCGGGGACATCCAGTGGCCCAACTTTCGGGGATATTTAGTATCGGTGACATCTAGTGGCCCCATTCTCCCATTGACATCCAGATGCCCCATTCTCCCATTGACATCCAGTGGCCCAAGTTTCAGGGACATCCAGTGGCCCAAGTTTCGGTGACATCCAGTGGCCCCATTCTCCCATTGACATCCAGGGGCCCAAGTTTCGGTGACATAAAGTGGCCCAATTTTCCCGGTTACATCCAGTGGCACAATATTCGGGGACATCCAGTGGCCCAAGTATCGGGGACATCCAGTGGCCCAAGTTTCGGTGACATCCAGTGGCCCAAGTTTTGGTGACATCCAGTGGCCCAAATTCCGGTGACATCCAGTGGCCCAAGTTTCGGGGACATCCAGTAGTGACATCCAGTGGCCCAAGTTTTGGTGACATCCAGTGGCCCAATTTCCGGTGACATCCAGTGGCCCAAGTTTCGGGGACATCCAGTGGCCCAAGTTTGGGGGACATCCAGTGGCCCAAGTTTCCCGGGGACATCCAGTGACCCAAGTTTCCAGGGGACATTAAGTGGCCCAAGTTTCCCGGCGACATCCAGTGGCCAAAGTTTCGGGGACATCCAGTGGCCCAAGTTTCCAGGGGACATTAAGTGGCCCAAGTTTCCCGTTGACATCCAGTGGCCAAAGTTTCGGTGACATCCAGTAGCCCAAGTTTTGGTGACATCCAGTGGCCCTAATTCCGGGGACATCCAGTGTCCCAAATTTACCGGGGAATCCAATGACCCAAGCTTCCCGGGGACATCCAGTGGCCCAAGTTTCCCAGGGACATCCAGTGCCCCAAGTTTCTTGGCGATATCAAGTGGCCTAAGTTTCCCGTTGACATCCAGTGGCCCAAGCTTTCCGGAGACATCCATTGGCCCTAGCTTCCCGGGGACATCCAGTGGCTCAAGTTTCCCGGGGACATACAATGGCCCAAGTTTTCCGGGGACATCCAGTGGCCCAAGTTTCCCGGGGACATCCAGTGGCCCAAGTTTCTTGGGGATATCCAGTGGCCTTAGTTTCCCGGGGACATCCAGTGGCCCAAGCTTTCCGGAGACATCCAGTGGCCCTAGCTTCCCGGGGACATCCAGTGACCCAAGTTTCCCGGGGACATCCAGTGGCCCAAGTTTCCCGGGGACATCCAGTCGCCCAAGCTTCCTGGAGACATCCAGTGCCCCAAGCTTCCCGGAGACATCCAGTGGCAAAATTTTCCTGGAGACATCCAGTGGCACAAGTTTCCCGGGGACATCTAGTGGCCCAGGTTTTGGGGACATCCAGTGGCACATGTTTCCCAGTGACATCCAGTGGCCCAAGCTTCCCGGAGACATCCAGTGGCCCTAGTTTCCCGGAGACATCCAGTGACCCAAGCTTCGCGGAGACATACAGTGACCCCTAAGAAGGTATGGCTCTAGTGCCTACAGAAATAAGTCAATGTGCCGTCACTTTTTGGTGTCGAGATTAAAACCAGATATGAGTCTACGCAAGTCATCGCTTCTGGGGAGTCAAATCTATTGAGCGTTTCCCAGGAATTACGCAACAAACAAAAAAAAAGGAAATATCTCGAAGTTAACAGCGGTCGGAAAACGAATTCGTCCTGGGCGCAAAACTTAAGTTGACGCATCTTCCCATTCTACTTCCTTTAAAGGCAACTATAAAGCTACAGCTATATATAAAAAAAAAAGAAATGTCAAACATCTAATGAGTGCAATCTTGACGCGAATAGGGTCTTTTGACTCGTAACCTAAGCACTTGAGTAAGTGAACATTTATCAACTGGGATATCGGTCGGCTCTAATGTGCATTTAGTATTGACACATCTCACCGCATCATTATAAATCTCATAAGGCTGAACTGTATCTGCCACTGTAACGAAATAATTTCCCTGAAAACCGGGACTAACTTCTAAAGTGCTGCCGCATTTGTCTCGATTAATTACAGCGATAAGGCTCTGCGCTGCACGGTTTGATGTGGAACGCCAGCGTCTTTATATTGGGAATTACGTGACATCCATTCAGGGGTTCTCGTCTTCTGATAATTTAACACCAGACGTCTTAAATTAAAAGGACACACGAATCGCCAGCGCCACCCCACCCCATAAAAAACCTATTGAAATGTCCTAGTGCTGAGAGGAGACGTCAAAGGTCAAGTTCTTTCAGCCTTCGGTTTATTACGTGGTTAAGTGTCAGTGCCGTCCAGTCGGTGTTTATGAAGCTGGCGGTATTGGTCAGCACACACCAAATGACCATTGTCGATAAATTCTATGGAATCTTGGGACAAGGAGTCGGTAACGTCACAGGTCTAGTGATTCTGATTCTGATAGACTACATTCTGCAACCAAGTACTGGCACATGAAAAGAAAAGAAAAGAAAAGAGAAGAGAAGAGAAGAGAAGAGAAGAGGAGAGGAGAGGAGAGGAGAGGAGAAGAGAAGAGAAGAGAAGAGAAGAGAAGAGAAGAGAAGAGAAGAGAAGAGAAGAGAAGAGAAGAGAAGAGAAGAGAAGAGAAGAGAAGAGAAGAGAAGAGAAGAGAAGAGAAGAGAAGAGAAGAGAAGAGAAGAGAAGAGAAGAGAAGAGAAGAGAAGAGAAGAGAAGAGAAGAGAAGAGAAGAGAAGAGAAGAGAAGAGAAGAGAANAGAAAGAAAGAAAGAAAGAAAGAAAGAAAGAAAGAAAGAAAGAAAGAAAGAAAGAAAGAAAGAAAGAAAGAAAGAAAGAAAGAAAGAAAGAAAGAAAGAAAGAAAGAAAGAAAGAAAGAAAGAAAGAGGGAGAGAAGGAGATAAATGAAAATTATAAAAGAAGAAGGAGAAAAAAGAATGGCACAGAAAAAAAGTTACAAATTAAAAAGAAATACAATCGAATCATTTCAATTTCATACACATGTAATGTTACCGAAGCAATGTTAACACATAACCTCTCTTTTGTAAATGCAGAACTATGCATATTCTTTAAACACGAAACCTGATGAATAACTGCTTTCAATCTGTTTTTAGATTTCCATTCCCCCCCACCCCCCTTGACTCGAAGACCACCTTGGAGTCATCTGCTGGGAGTGCTGCTAATCGCTGACTCCCATGACGAGCTGGGTGGGGGCGGGGGCTGGTAGGGGTGGGGGGGATTCAGACAGCCACTTGAGCTACCAAATGAAGATCTATGCTAATGGCTGCCCACGCCAAGATTCAGTTTCTTCGGTAGAACGATGAAAAGCGGGGATAGAGCTGTTTAACATCCGGGGTCGCAAGAGGTCCAAAAAAAAAAAATAAATGAAAGGACTGCTTTCAAGCTTAGTAAATGAATGAAATAGCGAAACGAGGTATGTGGAAGCTTGAAATAAGATAACAGGACAAAAAACAAGGACGTTTCGGCATAAAGCCTTCCTCAGCCAACAATAGAAATGAAAATATAACAAAGAAAAGAGCACAGTAGACAACTCAAGCAGTATTCATTCGTGTCTCCGGAGGTGGGAAAACAGGAAGCGAGAGAATATAAATATTGACACTGTGAAAAATAGAGTCCACAATAATAATGGACCAGAATATCCAGGGATACATCAACAAACAGCAATAAGAAAATAGATGAAATATAGGGAAACAGAGAAACATCAGTAGGATATTATTTGATTAATACCATATGGAGATATGGTGCCAAACAGCTGAATAAATTTATTTTCCATTTTAACCCTATCTGGTGTGTTACTGCATGAAATCAGTGCCGTAATGGTCACATCCAATGCAAAACTTGAGCAGGAGTTGGGGAAAACGTCTTTCTCTGTATCAGCGTCAAAGCACAATGTATGATGTTGTTAACGGACGCATATAAGATGGTCTTATTCGTAAATATCTCATTTTTATTTCATAAATTCACCAATATTACAATTTTTTAAATTATTTTATTTTAGATGACTAAGGTCGAAACATCACGCGAGCAATCGAAGATTGTTTTTAGGTGAGATCAATGAAAATTTGACAAAATATACAATCCTTTTGGAGATTTCTAGAGATCCGAGTATTGTGTTTCGTGAAATCGTAGGTGTGTATGCGTCAGTTGGTCAGTATGGTAAGACAATTAGAATGGAGCCTGTTCTAATACAGGTCTCTCTCGGATTAGACTTGACCATGTTGCGTATGGTGGGGCCGTTGTATGTTACGTGTGGTGGCGCCACTGTATGTTACGTGTGGTGGCGTAACTGTAGGTTACGTGTGGGGGGCCATTGTAGGTTACGTGTGGTGGCGCCACTGTAGGTTACGTGTGGTGGCGCCATTGTATGTTACGTGTGGTGGCGCCATTGTATGTTACGCGTGGTGGCGCCACTGCAGGCTACGTGTGGTGGCGTCACTGCAGTTTACGCGTGCTGGGGTCATGTATATAAGAACAAGATCAGGAATCAGATAATAATGTGTGATGTCATTTATGGACCATTTCCTGTCCTTCCTTTCCCCCCCCCCCCCCGGGGCCTTTCCCCCCCCCCCCCGCTCTGTATTGTGATAAAGATTTCGTTTAAATATAACGATGCGTGTCAAAGTTGACATTTTTGTTCAATACAAAAGTTTTCATGGCCATGAAAAATGAGAAAAAAAAACAACAAAATGAAAAATTAATTTAAAAATTAATAAATTTTTAAAAAAGCAAGGAGAAGCTAAGAGGAACAACGAGAAATGCATTTTAAAATAAGCTTAAAATACAAAAATTGCGTGTCAGCACAAATCAGATATTTTGTTTATTTGATCTTGAAAGGGGGAAAAAATGGTTTTGTTAAAATATTTGGGTTTTTAATTGTAAAATGAAATATTTTTTTTTGTCTAAGGAGACATGGGCGCCCGCAGAAAACTTTCTAGGGGGGGGGGGGGGGGCAAAAAAANGGTTTTAATATAGTTTTAATTTACTGTAGCGTATTTGTATGGTGAACGAACGAACAGGACATCAGCGTAGTTACTTTCTCTTTATTTTCTCTTTACTTTAATACATTTTTTGTCTATTTTTGTCTAAAAAAATTTTATCCAATCAATCCGGGGGGGGGGGACAAGTGCCCCCCCCCCTCCGGGCGCCCATGTAAGGGGATGAAACTTTAAAGGCTCAAAGTATCCGAGGTTACCGACAGACGAAAGTAAATTGTTACACTAAACAAGTCCCAAGATTAGGGCGTACCAACGACGTTAATCTAGGTTGCTGAAAATACAAATCTAAGCCTACCAAAGATACAAATATAGACTTGAACCAGAGACACAAACCTAGGATTACCTATGATACAAATGTAGGCTTATTAAAGATAAAAATCTAGGATTACAAAGATATAAATCTAGAATTAAAAATATGCAAATCTAGGATTATCAATGATACAATCTAGGATTAACAAAGATAAAAATGTAGCCTTACGAAATATACAGATCTGGGATACCAAAGACAAAAACTTAGGCTTTCGAAAAATACTAAACTAGGATTACCAAAGATACAAGTTTAGAATTACCAAAGATAAAAATATAGGATTTAAAAGAAGATACAAATCTAGAATTACCAAGTAAAAAGTCTAGAATTACCAAATATACACATCTGGGATATTTTAAAAAAATATATACATATAGAATTACCTAAGATACAAACTTGTGTTTACCAACAGGACAGATTTAGACTTTAACAAATCAACTTTATAGGTGCGTTCACACTGCGCGGATTTCTGGCATCCACAAAGCTCAGTGGCGAATCCAGGTTGAGAATCCATGACACAGATATCCCACGTAAATGTTCACAAAAGAAGGCCATCATCACCTCTGATTCTGAACTTTTATTTATATTTTTAAAATTCTAAATGTATACCCAAGCACATCGGTCATATATATTCGGCTGTACATGCTACCACAACGGTCAAATTATTTTCTTATCTCGCTCACTTCAATCAAATAAAAATAACTACGACACAATGACTACGACACAAAGAAAGACTACGACACAAAGAAAGACTACGAAACAATGACTACGACACAAAGAAAGACTACGACACAATGACTACGTAACAAAGACTATGATACAAAATCTACCACACAAAGACTGCGACACAAAAACTATGACACAAAGACTACGACACAAATACTACGACACAAAGACTACAACATAAAGACTACAACATAAAGACTACCACACAAAGAAAGACTACGACACAAAGAAAGACGACGACACAAAGAAAAAAATACGACACTAAGAAAGACTACGACACAAAGAAAGAATACCACGACAAAAGAAAGACGACGACACAAAGAGACGACGACACAAAGAAAAACTACGACAAAAAGACTACAACACAAAGACTACCACAAAAAGAAAGACGACGACACAAAGAAAAAAATACGACACTAAGAAAGACTACGACACAAAGAAAGACTATGACACAAAGACAACGACACAAAGACAACGACACAAAGACAACGACACAAAGACAACGACACAATGACCACGACACAGAGACTACGACACAAAGACTACGACACAAAGTCTACGACACAAAGAAAGACGACAACACGAAAAAGACTACGACACAAAGGCAGACAGGCAAAATTTGGGATACACCTGGAAACAACTAGAAAAGAAAGCAAAGGACCGTGATGAATGGATAATTCTTGTTGATGGCCTATGCCCCAGACTGGGCAAAAAAAGCAGAAGAAGAAGAAGAAGATTTTGAAAGTGACCAAGCTGTCAAGCTCGGAATTTCCCTCACCCGTAAACACTAGCGAGAATTTTAATAGGGATCCTTTGATATTGTGTCAGATTGCTTCGATTTACACAATTATGGTTGTGCATTACCCGCCAACTTACTTTTAAAAACTTTTCTCAAAGCCGCACTCTTTCCATGTTTATCTCATAAAAAGCTACAAAATAAAAATTTTAAAACGGTTCTTACCATTATAAAAACCATGCAAATATATAGAAACATAATATAAATCATATTTAGACTAGTCGGTGAGATTCGTCTGAAACCGTCGCGGAAAGTCGCGTTATAGATATGAGAATGGGGAAAATTCGCCGGCCGCATTAACACTAAACTTTGCTGTCATGTAGCGGGCAACAAAATATCGAGGGCTGCGAGTTTGGTATATTAGATGTTTATTTATTAATATTCATGAATATCTCCTTTTTATAAAAATAATGTAAATATGGATAATTTTACCCCATAATTTTCGATGAATGGTGAATGTATGCGTGAACGAATTTCAAATTATTTAAATATTTCATTTTCGGTTTCGGCCGAAAGTCTCTTTAAGCTTTCGGTTTCGGCCGAAGGTCATTTTTAAACTTTCGGCCTATTTTCGGTTTCGGCCAAAAGTCATTTTTAAATTTTGGCCCAGTTTCGGTTTCGGCCGAAATCATAAAATCACTTTCGGTCGGTCTCTTATACAAAGACTGTAATAGTAAAATACGATCCCAACTAGACTACGGTATGTATAACAACTAATCTTTATTCCTCATTCTACATTACTTTTATACCTCGCATCGAATGATCACAATCGGGTTTCAAAGTTCACTGAATACACACAACAATAATCAATCAGTCATACATATTACTATCACAAAGGTTTTTTAGGTAAATTAGGATCTTCACTGTCCTAGACAGTCTCTCAAACTTCCTAATGTCGTGACCCTTTAACACAGTTCCTCATGTCGTGGCAACCCCATACCACAAAATGAGTATCGTTACTGCTTCATAACTTTAGAGTAGATGTGTTTTCCGATTGCATTTCATTTCATGCTTTTAAAGGAAAAAAATTTGAAACAACAGATTAAACATACATCAACGTTGGAACAAGATATGTTTAGGCTTGAAACAAAAAGACAGCCTAAATTAAACACATCCTGTTCCACTGTTAATTTACTTCACACGGCTTGAACGAAGTCCTTCATAGATTAAACTATATCAAACGCGCACAAATGTATCATTCTGCAATATCTGTGGAATCAAAGTCATAGCGGTAAACCATCTTGTAACGACTGGTCTATGGAATCAAAGTCACGGCAGCAAACCATCTTGTGACGACTGGTCTATGGAAACAAAGTCATAGAAGTAAACCATCTTGTGACGACTGGTCTATGGAAACAAAGTCATAGAAGTAAACCATCTGGTGACGACTGGTTTATGGAATCAAAGTCACAGAAGTAAACCATCTTGTGACGACTGGTTTATGGAATCAAAGTCACAGAAGTAAACCATCTTGTGACGACTGGTTTATTGAATCAAAGTCACAGAAGTAAACCATCTTGTGACGACTGGTTTATGGAATCAAAGTCACAGAAGTAAACCATCTTGTGACGACTGGTTTATTGAATCAAAGTCACAGAAGTAAACCATCTTGTGACGACTGGTTTATTGAATCAAAGTCATAGAAGTAAACCATCTGGTGACGACTGGTTTATGGAATCAAAGTCACAGAAGTAAACCATCTTGTGACGACTGGTTTATGGAATCAAAGTCACAGAAGTAAACCATCTTGTGACAACTAGTCTATGGAATCAATTTTCCAAGGACACTGGTGACGTATGTCTAGAAATAAACATCAAATCACTCTGTGTCGCCGCGTCTCACCACCCTCTGTAGCTCTGACTTCAATTTACTTACATTAGAAACATCGGATAAAAACAGACACCAGACTCATTTCCTATTGTGGTTTTTCTGTGACGTCAGTTTGACTTCCATTCTGGACCGGTGGTTCTCACAGTTGGTAAATTTGTAAGAGAGTTTTACAAAAAGGGGACACATGTAAACTGAAACAAGCACAGATTAACTGATGCTACCATATGCGCGGAACATTAATTAGAATTGATATTGATATTGTATTTTTTTTTTAATAAATGACGGCGAATGTAGCTCAAACTGCACAAATAAATGCCATATTTGAAACTTGCAATTTGAGGGATATCACTTGTCCTTAATGTTTCGATAAGAGTTTAGCCAGGTAGACATCCGTGGCTTAAATTTTATTGAATCACATAAATGCTAACAGAGCGTAGCCAATAACAGTTATGCCAACCAGTGTTTAGCCTATCAGACTTGAGCCCGTCAGATGTAGCCAATCACAGTTATGCCAACCAGTGTTTAGCCTATCAGACTTGAGCCCGTCAGATGTAGCCAATCACAGTTATGCCAACCAGTGTTTAGCCTATCAGACTTGAGCCCGTCAGATGTAGCCAATCACAGTTAAGCCAACCAGTGTTTAGCCTATCAGACTTGAGCCCGTCGGATAGAGCCAATCAGAGTTACGCCATCGGAGTTCAACCAGTCAAATTTCAATCACACCTAGTCTACAAGAGAGGGTTCAATAACCTGCATTGGGCAATCAAAATATAATACTATGGCTAAAATTGTGTCTAATACAGTACACATCCTGCACAATTTGAGCTCCGACCATTTCTTGAATAGCCCAGTAGCCGTTGATTTTCTAACCGATCCAGTTTTCAAAAACAAAACAAAAAAAGGGCGGTGAAATCTCCCGGAAGTGACGAGGCAGTCAAGCTGCGCCGTGTCCAGACGTCCGGACCCCAGATCGAATCACGTCAGAGGGGTCAACTTATGGTGTCCATCCAGACAGTTAGGACAAGGGAGGTGACCGGCCAAAAGTGAGCCGAGATGGATATTTCTTTTCTTTTTTTTCTTTTTTTAACGTTCGGTTTCCCGTGAAATTCGATCATTCCCGTCTGGGTTTCAAATGTTTCGCTATTTTCTAGTCCTTGTTTCTTTACCGCTGGCCATCTTTTATTGGTGAGACTTCCTTTAAAAAATCCATCCCTCATATTGTCGAGCGCCTTGATGTTATGATAACCAGGTTGTTCAGGAATTGTGTCTCATTGAATGCAACGAATTCTGGTGACGACCTGTTGTAATAGCGTTCACATTTGTACGAATTAAACAACACCCCCACCCCCAACACCCACCAAAAAAAAAAAAATCTTTACAAAACGTAATATCGAGTCATTTTATAAAGAATCTCAACTAGTGCCAACCACCCCCACCCTCCTTTTTCCTCACCGCCGTTTTTCCCCTTCAACTTCAAGTTATTGCTAAATATGCAATGCAACATTCAAGTTTCGATCCAGATTTTGTGGGGGGTGGGAGGTGGATACAGAGACGTAGCGAGGGGGGGGGGCAGGGGAGACAGATGTCCCCTTGCGCAAGCTAGTTAGGGGCGCCAAAATGTGCTTTGATATTATATGATTGGTAAAAGTAATGGGTTTGAAAGTTGAAAAAAGGGGGGTGGGAGGTGGATACAGAGACGTAGCGAGGGGGGGGGGGCAGGGGAGACAGATGTCCCCTTGCGCAAGCTAGTTAGGGGCGCCAAAATGTGCTTTGATATTATATGATTGGTAAAAGTAATGGGTTTGAAAGTTGAAAAAAAGTAAAGGGGGCGCTTTAAAATGGATCTTGTCCCCGGGCGCGAATCTTTTCCCTGGGCGCCAATCTTGTCCCTGTGCGCCAAACACCCTCGCTACGCCTCTGGTTGGATAGGGTTAAGCAATGACAGGTCTAAGATGCCGATTAAGATGAGGTTAAAGATATTTGGGGACTGTTCAAATGAAGAGTAATACTCTTTTTTAACAAATCATTTCAATACGAGGCTCAGTTCCAACGCATAATTAGAAAACTGAAATCAAATTATAAGCTATCTAAAATAAACAGTGTTAACTACCTAAAATAAACAGTGTTAGCTGCCTAAAATAAACAGTATTAACTACCTAAAATAAACAGTGTTAAGTACCTAAAATAAACAGTGTTAACTACCTAAAATAAACAGTGTTAAGTACCTAAAATAAACAGTGTTAACTGCCGGTACCTAAAATAAAAAGTGTCAACTGCCTAAATAAACAATGTTAACTGCCGGTACCTAAAATAAACAGTGTAAACGACATAAAATAAACAGTGTTAAATACCGGTACCTAAAAAAAGATAGTGTATTCACCCGTCGATATAAGCGGACTGCCCGATATCTGAAATACCAAGAGGACATCTGTCTGTCAGAATGTCTGTCTAAAACTTCAGCAGCAATTCGAGACATCCTTGGATTTTTTTTAAGCAGACTCGTTTGTCGGATCTGTCGCTCTGCCAATCGTTATTTTAGCAGACATCTGCTTTCCCATCGCGTCCCGTCTGTGGGGAAACAGTGCTTCTCAGACCTTATCAATGTGAAAGGTTGGAATCTGTAAGCATTGCACCATGAACTTTTGCCAAATGTATCGATTATTTTATTTGTATGTGTGGATATTCTGTAAAATTGTCACCTCTGGCGGACATGTGAAGGAGGGCTTGTGTGGAGCAGTGCTTGTCCCCGGGCCGCCACTTTGAGATCCACTGGGTTAGTAGACACAATTAGCGCAGCTACATTCACAATTGCATCTATTATTTATATCTCTTATTGGCAGCTTAACGAGAATGGGAGCGGGAATTTTAGATGAGCATAACTATTTAAAAAGTGTCTGAAGAATTTCTTTCCTTTTTTTTTCGACCACTTTCCATTCAGTACCCGTGGGAGAGGGGTTTTCCCCATCATTAAAACAACTAATAGCTGTCTTAAAATAAATAAGCTTTTTATGCTCTTTTTGTTTAGGAAATTGATCCTTTGTGTTGAAAAATGTTTTGTTTTTTTCCATGGGCTAATCGAGAGTAACGCCCCTTGAAACAGGACAGCTGCAAGAATGTGGTTACAAATAACATAGTCTCGTGGCAGACATTAGAAATACTCTGTCTTGGCGATATGTCCACTGAAATGCACAGTAACGAGGTGAGGATGTGGGTGGAAGTTGTGGAGCGAAGGTCTGGATAAAAGGTGTTGATGGAAGGTGTAAATTGGAGATGTGGATGAAAGGTGTGGATGGAAGGGTGTGGACCGGATTGGAGCAGAGCCTTCGCATGTGGCCTGCGAGCTCTGCGGCTGAAGGGAACCTCGGTAGTTTGAAGTTGAGACAGGACTATAAAATAACTATTAACTTTGAAAGCAGGGTGGGGGGGATAACATCGCAAAGTGGCGGGGGGGGGCACTCAAAGGTCATGCAACAGCCCTGGTGGGGGGTGTGGATGTCATTTGAAGGTGTGGATATGGGGTGTATATAGAAGACGTGAATGTGAGATGTGGATAGGATGTGTGGATGTGCCGAGTGCTTGGGATGAGTGGATGGAGAGCATAGATGAGATGTGGGAGGCCAGAGAATGGTCAGAGAGCAAGTGCATCATCACAACCTGGTCTAGCTTCGATATATTTGTGCGTCAATTAGTTATTGAGCTTGTCATCTTGTTCGTCCTATGGTTAATTCCTCTTTGGCATTGTGTCACGGGTCAAGGGAATTATAATATAGCATTCCAAAAACCATGTCATCATAACTATAATCTTTCTGTAAATATTCTACCGCTTTTTTCCTGCGACTCTTTTAATCGCATTTTCTTTCGTATCCATCTGGTCGGAGGCTAATCAGTTCCTATCCAAATCTCACTAGTTCGTATCCATCTGGTCAGAGGCTAATCATTTCCTACAACAGTCTCACTAGTTTGTGTCCATCTGGTTAGAGGCTAATCAGTTCCTATCCCAATCTCACCAGTTCGTATCCATCTGGTAAGAGGCTAATCATTTCCTACCACAGTCTCACTAGTTCGTGTCCATCTGGTCAGAGGCTAATCATTTCCTACCACAGTCTCACTAGTTCGTGTCCATCTGGTCAGAGGCTAATCATTTCCTACCACAGTCTTACTAGTTCGTGTCCATCTGGTCAGAGGCTAATCATTTCCTACCACAGTCTCACTAGTTCGTGTCCATCTGGTCAGAGGCTAATCATTTCCTACCACAGTCTCACTAGTTCGTGTCCATCTGGTCATAGGCTAATCATTTCCTACCACAGTCTCACTAGTTCGTGTCCATCTGGTCAGAGGCTAATCATTTCCTACCACAGTCTTACTAGTTCGTTTCCATCTGGTCAGAGGCTAATCATTTCCTACCACAGTCTCTCTAGTTCGTGTCCATCTGGTCAGAGGATAATCATTTCCTACCACAGTCTCACTAGTTCGTGTCCATCTGGTCAGAGGCTAATCATTTCCTACCACAGTCTCACTAGTTCGTGTCCATCTGGTCAGAGGCTAATCATTTCCTACCACAGTCTCACTAGTTCGTGTCCATCTGGTCAGAGGCTAATCATTTCCTACCACAGTCT
>CAXITT010000204.1:544400-570883 GCA_964033795.1 Lymnaea stagnalis
CCATTACACCACACTCCCATTACACCACACTCCCATTACACCACACTCCCATTACACCACACTCCCATTACACCACACTCCCATTACACCACACTCCCATTACACCACACTCCCATTACATCACACTCCTATTGAACCACACTCCTATTGAACCACACTCCTATTGAACCACACTCCTATTGAACCACACTCCTATTGAACCACACTCATATTACATCACACTCCCATTACACCACACTTCATTACACCACACTGCCATTACACCACACTGCCATTACACCACACTGCCATTACATCGTACTCCCATTAAACCACACTCCCATTACACCACACTCCCATTACACCACACTCCCATTACATCACACTCCAATTACATCACACTCCAATTACATCGCACTCCTTTTGAACCACACTCCCGTTACATCACACTCCCGTACATCACACTCCCATTACATCACACTCCCATTACACCACACTCCCATTACACCACACTCCCATTACACCACACTTCATTACACCACACTGCCATTACACCACACTGCCATTACACCACACTGCCATTACATCGTACTCCCATTAAACCACACTCCCATTACACCACACTCCCATTACATCACACTCCAATTACATCACACTCCAATTACATCACACTCCTTTTGAACCACACTCCCGTTACATCACACTCCCGTACATCACACTCCCATTACATCACACTCCCATTACACCACACTCCCATTACACCACACTCCCATTACACCACACTCCCATTACACCACACTCCCATTACACCACACTCCCATTACACCACACTCCCATTACACCACACTCCCATTACAATGGGGCGGCCTGAGCGAACGAGACAAAGGAGTCTGACAGTGTTATCTACTCTGCATCTGCAAATCGAGACCTACCGCTGTGATTATTTCATAGGGACCTGTGACCTAAATTGTCATCGCTGACTGACTGATCCCGTCCAGACGTCTGCCCTTTCTTTGGCAGCCCGGCCCACGGGTAATCGAACCGAGGAAGTGCTGATGTGTTCTGGTCATCGACATGAGCTCAAGTTGTCCAGGGAGCTGTTTTAATCTAAGCTGCAATATTCCAGTTTTGTTTATCGGAGGCTTCAACGCTCACGTAGTGTTACGGCGATGGGCCTACTCATTTTATTCGTCGGGGCACTACTGCTTCGTATATGCTGGGAGGCTATCTGAATCAATGGATCGGTCATCAGTTCCTCTGTCATTCCCACTGGACCACACTTCCATTACAGCACACTCGCGTTACATCATACTCCCGTTACACCCCACTCCCGTTACATCACACTCCTGTTACACCACACTCCCATTACACCACACTCCCATTATATCACACTCCGATTAAACCACACTCCCGTTACATCACACTCCCGTTACATCACACTCCCATTAAACAACACTCCCATTACATCACACTCCCGTTACACCACACTCTCATTACACCACACTCCCATTAAACCACACTCCCGTTAAACCACACTCCCGTTACATCACACTCCCATTATATCACACTCCCATTATATCACACTCCGATTAAACAACACTCCCGTGACATCACACTCCTATTGAACCACACTCCCATTACATCACACTCCGATTAAACCACACCCCCGTTACATCACACTCCCATTATATCACACTCCCATTATATCACACTCCCATTATATCACACTCCGATTAAACAACACTCCCGTGACATCACACTCCCATTACATCACACTCCGATTACATCACACTCCCGTTACATCACACTCCCGTTACATCACACTCCCGTTACACCACACTCCCATTACACCACACACCCATTACACCACACTCCCATTACACCACACTCCCATTACACCACACTCCCATTACACCACACTCCCATTGAACCACACTCCCATTGAACCACACTCCCATTGAACCACACTCCCGTTACATCACACTCCCGTTACATCACACTCCCGTTACATCACACTCCCGTTACATCACACTCCCGTTACATCACACTCCCGTTACATCACACTCCCGTTACATCACACTCCCGTTACACCACACTCCCGTTACACCACACTCCCATTACACCACACTCCCATTACACCACACTCCCATTACACCACACTCCCATTACACCACACTCCCATTACACCACACTCCCATTACACCACACTCCCATTACACCACACTCCCATTACACCACACTCCCATTACACCACACTCCCATTACACCACACTCCCATTACACCACACTCCCATTACACCACACTCCCATTACACCACACTCCCATTACACCACACTCCCATTACATCACACTCCCATTACACCACACTCCCGTACATCACACTCCCTTCCTCCAACCATCTTCTGAGGAATTTGTATTTCTGCCTTTTAATTTAGTCTCTGACCCAGCTTTTCGCAAGTAACTCCTCGTCTGTAACTGTATCTGTCATTTTTTTTCTTCTAAATAACCCCTCAATTTCTCTTATCTTTTGCCTTCTCTTTTACTCTCTGTCTCTCGCTCTTGTCTCCTTTCTCTTGTCTCCTATCTCTTCTCTCCTCTCTCTTGTCTCCTCTCTCTTGTCTCCTCTTTCTCATTCTCAAGCTCTTGTCTCTCTCTATATATATATATACTTCTTTCATTCTCCCCCACTCTCTCGTTATTTCCCTCTTTCTCTTTATCTCGTTCTCTTTCGGTCCCCACTTTATCGGTTTCTCCCTCCCCGTTTTACTTCGCCTTCCCTCTTCCTTCTCTCAAATGACCTTTCTATCGTTACAAGATGTGTATTTCTATCAATAAATTCTTTCAGATGATCGGTCAACTCTTATTACGGTCAGTAACACAAGAGTCCCCCCTCATTATTGTTGGACCTACTGGACAATGGTCAACAGGGGTGGACTAGGCAGCCAGGAAAAATCCCGGGCGGTCTGCCAGGGGCGGAGATGTAAGGGTCGTCTGGGCCGCAATACAATTAAAATACAACTTAGCTTATTACATCTCTATGTAAGCTGTTTGTCTCTGGAATCTCGACACTTGACACTGGATCTGGAATCTAGACACTGGATCAGGAATCTGGACACTGGATCTGGAATCTGGACACTGGATCAGGAATCTAGACACTGGATCAGGAATCTCGACACTTGACACTGGAACTGGAATCTAGACACTGGATCAGGAATCTGGACACTGGATCTGGAATCTGGACACTGGATCAGGAATCTAGACACTGGATCAGGAATCTCGACACTTGACACTGGAACTGGAATCTAGACACTGGATCAGGAATCGTGACACTGGATCTGGACCCTTCAGTCCACCCCTGGTGATAACTGGTGATAACTGTGGGTATGTGATAGATCACATGACTTCGGGTGCAACTTCCCATTTCAAACCAGCTGCCGAAAATCAGCTCAACTATGTGATATTTTCAAATACTCAAGTACGACAATTTTGTATGTCAAATAATTTGATATAATACAACTTACCCAAACATATAAACGTTTTATTGTGTATGATTCATGGCTTATTCGCCTGTCCCACTGCAACATTCTCTCTAAGCTTTTATTTTGCTCACCTTCACATTTCCACATTCTTTAATTTTTTTTTTTTTTTATCTAAAGTATTTTCAATAGAGCCTTCTTGATGATGCTGTCATCTTTTCGTGAACCGAACGGACATTGACCTGTCACTTCTGTTGCGGGTGAATTTAGACCTCGGAAAATGACGCGGTCACCTGTCAAGTGCATCCATCATCCACTGGATGTACTTTTAACGAGCTTTGAAGCTGGGGATGGCATTATTGTTGCAGGTGAACATCCAAGTGGTAACTGTCATTGCTGTCGCCTGGTTCATAACCCAACATGTTCATTATGCTGTTGCCTGGTTCATAACCCATCATGTTCATTATGCTGTCGCCTGGTTCATAACCCATCATGTTCATTATGCTGTTGCCTGGTTCATAACCCATCATGTTCATTATGCTTTCGCCTGGTTCATAACCCATCATGTTCATTATGCTGTCGTCTGGTTCATAACCCATCATGTTCATTATGCTGTCGCCTGGTTCATAACCCTTCATGTTCATTATGCTGTCGCCTGGTTCATAGCCCATCATGTTCATTATGCTGTTGCCTGGTTCATAACCCATCATGTTCATTACGATGTTGCCTGGTTCATAACCCATCATGTTCATTACGCTGTTGCCTGGTTTATAACCCATCATGTTCATTATGCTGTTGCCTGGTTCATAACCCATCATGTTCATTATGCTGTTGCCTGGTTCATAACCCATCATGTTCATTATGCTGTTGCCTGGTTCATAACCCATCATGTTCATTATGCTGTCGCCTGGTTCATAACCCATCATGTTCATTATGCTGTCGCCTGGTTCATAACCCTTCATGTTCATTATGCTGTCGCCTGGTTCATAGCCCATCATGTTCATTATGCTGTTGCCTGGTTCATAACCCATCATGTTCATTATGATGTTGCCTGGTTCATAACCCATCATGTTCATTACGCTGTTGCCTGGTTTATAACCCATCATGTTCATTATGTTGTTGCCTGGTTCATAACCCATCATGTTCATTATGCTGTTGCCTGGTTCATAACCCATCATGTTCATTAAAGAAACTATCAGGGCCTGTGTGTTAAAAAATTATTTTTTTTTTAAATGGATCACGTTTAGTCACCAGGCAAAAAAAATGAATAATCTGAGAACCGCTGGCATCAGCTATTTTGTTATTTTAAAGATGGTTGAGAATTAGGAACGAAAAGATTTTTTTTTCCCCCAATTTCAAACACCTCGGCCATCCTTTAATTGTCTGCAACTTATTCGTGTATCTAGGGCCACGACTGGCTCAACATGAAATTGCAGCTCAGGGCGAGAAAGGAAGTAAAGTAAAATTATATCGATACAAGAACTGCTATTCTAACGGAAGCTGTGTGGGAAGCATAAATACCCCCTCCCCCCAGTCCCAACCACCAAAAAAAAAAAAAAAAAAAAAAAGTTTTTTTTTTTGTTTTTTTTCTTTATTTTTTTTTTTTGTAAAAAAGGGTGGGGAGTGGGGGGGGGGGGGGGGGGGGGGATTCCGTTGGAAGAGATCTAAAAGATTTTTTTTTAAGAAATGGGAGACAGAATGGTAGAAAAAGTATGGCTATGAGAAACACTGGTAGATCAATGGTAGATCAAGCCTTGTTATTGGGTATAATGGTAGGTAAAGCATGGCTATAAGATACATTGGTAGATCAAGCATGGCCGTGTGGTAAACTGATAGACCAAGAATGGATATGTGGTACGCTGATAGACCAAGAATGGCTATATCATTCCTTGATAGATCAAGAATGGCTATGTGGTTCACTGATAGACCAAGAATGGCTATGGGCTACACTGATAGACCAAGAATGGCTATGTGGTTCACTGATAGACCAAGAATGGCTATGTGGTTCACTGATAGACCAAGAAGGGCTATGTGGTACACTGATAGACCAAGAAGGCTATATGGTTCACTGATAGACCAAGAATGGCTATGTGGTACACTGATAGAACAAGAATGGCTATGTGGTACATGTTACAAACCTCTTCTTAGTTAATAGGTTTGTTGGCTTCGTTATCTAGGGGTTTATTATATACACTTCAAAACTATAAATTCTTGTATAAAATATCTTTATTCATCCAACTAAGTCTTCAACTGCCATTTCCGTACTCAAAAGAACAACACTCTACCGCCATCTACAGTACTAATACGTCATATCCCTTTTCACACAATACGTCACAAGATACTAACAATAACAGATAAAACAACACACATAATCTCAAACCAACACGCCATCACACTATACACTCAAGTCCCTAACATTCCTCCCCCCGCTTCTCTTGACATTAATTTGACAAATTCATGTCACCGACAAATACATATCCCAAAAAAATTTGTCAATAGACATCAAACAATTAACAAGAGTAAACACCAAATGTAAACCAATCTGGCAACATACATAAAATTGTTAACATCGATAACCTTATGGACAGCCATTAATTGTCCAGCCAGTTAGTACACTCAGAGTGTGGTATGTCCCGCTTGACGGTCGGTTTCCAAAAAGCGTGCAAATTTCTCCCCCAGCTCACAACATTGTCTACAAACACTACTTTTCTCCCCTGGCTTAACAAGTGAGCCCCTACAAGCAATTTGAATAATACTTATCAAGGCAAATAGTTACACAAAAATTCAATATACATTGTCCAAAGCAAATGTTCACATAACCCAGTGAAACAAAATGTACAGTCCTCACCTCCCAACTCATGGCAACACCTCTCAACAAAATCAAAACCCTCAAGACATTCAAAGCGCTTCCGGCTCTCATGACGTAATACATCAATTTTATAAAACACATCAAAAACAAAATCAAAACATCCCCCACCTAAACCCACATGACATAATTTATTATGACAACCATCATTTCTATCCCTTGGTCCCACATCAGGACAAAAGGTCACGTCCTCCACGGACTCCAAGTGACAACGGTCAACAACAAGACTGTTTGAGTCTAAACCAGACCCACTACTACACTGGCTCTCACACCTCGAGCAACCAGTGACACCACTAACTTCAGCGTGTGGACTACGACCCTCGTAGCTCCATCTGAGGTCATTACCAATGACTTCAACTTTGTTCACCTTATGTCCCCCTCTCGGGACTGCCCTTGACAAGTTCACGACCTCCACGTCGTGCTCACCGTAGCTTGTCCAGGTTCTGACACATTCAAAACATTCAAACTCACAACACACACTTTTGTCGCTCACAAAACCAACAACTGCCTCTTTCACCAAAACAACATCCCTTTCCAGCAAAAAATCAAAAACTCCCAGTTGTATAATAACCGACTCTTGTACATTATCATACGCACAAGCTGAATCAAAATAAAAAATCCCACTTTCATCACCAAGTGCTACGTCAGAATCATCCTGTTCATCAGGACAGCCAATATCACCAAAGTGTGGAACATCACTAACACTATTACTAACGTGTGGAACATCCATACCAAAATCACCACGTGAAGTTATATCCCTGTGAACACCCGTACCAAAAAACTCTATTTCGCCTTGTACCTCTACATCGTGTGCTTCAACTATGCTGACCTCCTCCCTCGAAACTAAAAAAAAACTCCTCGCCCCTACACTCAGTTATGCTTGCCCTCATTTCATCAGGATAGTTGATCTCTTCCAGAAAATCTGACATTTTCTCAGTGAACTCATTTTCCTCCGCTAACAAAATAACTCTTTCCTTATCATTTTTCCAAGTTTCTAATTTATCCAACGGAACAATCCCCTTATCTGCCCCTGTATCTTCAAAATACTCTTCTACTATTCCTAACTGAAAAAATTCCCATTCATCATTTCTCCTATTGTCCTCCTCCTCAGTTTTATTTTTATTATCTGGCAGCAAACCAACACGCAATCACACTATACACTCAAGTCCCTAACAGTACACTGATAGACCAAGAATGGCTATGTGGTTCACTGATAGACCAATAATGGCTATGTGGTACACTGATAGACCAAGAATGGCTATGTGGTTCACTGATAGACCAATAATGGCTATGTGGCACACTGATAGACCAAGAATGGCTATGTGGTTCACTGATAGACCAAGAATGGCTATGTGATACACTGTTAGACCAAGAATGGCTATGTGGTACACTGATAGACCAAGAATTGTTATGTGGTACACTGATAGACCAAGAATGATGTGTGATACACTGATAGACCAAGAATGGCTATGTCATTCACTGATAGACCAAGAATGGCTATGTGGTACACTGATAGACCAAGAATGGATATGTGGTACACTGATAGACCAAGCATGGCTATGTGGTACACTGATAGACCAAGAATGGCTATGTGGAACACTGATAGACCAAGAATGGCTATGTTGTACACTGATAGACCAAGAATGGCTATGTGGTTCACTGATAGACCAAGAATGCATTGAGCAATAACACAGCGGCAGGCTAGATCTTCAAACCCGTATTTAGCTTCAAGAGTCAGGCACACCTTTATATCGCATCCATAGCTTCAAATATCACATGCAGATGCATAGCTTCAAATATCGCATGCAGATTCTTATCAAATAATAAAGCATATCATTAGTGTTGGATATATGTGAATTAAGTTGTTTAAAGTCTAAAATAAATCTGAATATTCATCAAGTAACGCGATAAATATTGTTTTGGCGCAAAAATACAAGTTTCTCAGACATTTTTGAAATTGATAGCATCGATTATCCATTAACTATTCCTAGTAAAGATTGAGCAAGTTTGTAAGTTTCGACTCAATGATTCTCCAAAAGTAGACCTTGATATAAAACAACTGCTCAACTCCTCAACTTATAGGACATCTACATCTCAACACTTGTAATGGTAGAACTACACACAGCTAGGACATCTTCTACATGTCAACACTTGTAATGGTAGAACTACACACAGCTAGGACATCTTCTACATGTCAACACTTGTAATGGTAGATCTATACACAACTAGGACATAGTCTACATCTCAATAGCTGTAATTAACTCAGAGCTGTTATTCTTTAAAACCGCCTGCCGCGGTCGTAAAGATATTTGTATCCCTTGTCGCATCCCTTCCCTACCTCCCCCCCTCCCTATGGCCGAGCTAGGTTAACGATCGTGAGGCAGTGCCCGGGTACATGTGTCCCAGTGACGTGGTCATCAAATACACGTCAACACAGGTCGCAAACCTTTGTGTCTCATGTTCATGAATTTTGTGATAAGAGATGGCCATAATTGTGTGTCAAGAGATGGCTACAATTGTGTGTCAAGAGATGGCCATAATTGTGTGTCAAGAGATGGTCATAATTGTGTGTCAAGAGATGGCCATAATTGTGTGTCAAGAGATGGCCACAATTGTGTGTCAAGAGATGGCC
Source organism: Lymnaea stagnalis (assembly GCA_964033795.1). Taxonomy (NCBI): domain Eukaryota; kingdom Metazoa; phylum Mollusca; class Gastropoda; family Lymnaeidae; genus Lymnaea; species Lymnaea stagnalis. Next base: position 553,355 of record CAXITT010000204.1, read on the forward strand.
ATAATTGAGTGTGTTAAGAGATGGCTATAATTGTGTGACAAGAGATGGCTATAATTGTGTGTCAAGAAATGGCCATAATTGTGTGTCAAGAGATGGCCATCATTGTGTGACAAGAGATGGCCATCAAATGTATGACATGGAACAGCTAATGCTATAGCATTTGACAGCTCTTGCTAATTTCACCCACGCGATAACTTTTCTCTCAATGTCAACTCAAAAGGATTAAGCTGAAGTCAGAACCTTCATTATTCCAGAGCAACGTTTCACTTTAAATATTTATTTATTTATTTAGGCATTTTTATATAGCGCTTACCTTAAAGCTCTAAGCGCTTTACAATTATTAAAAACATGTAAACTAAGTAAAATAAAAATGAGACACTAGGATAGTAACTACTCTACTATAGAAACAATGAAAATGGCTATAAAATGAGGACACTTTTTCTATGTAAATTTAAATATATATTAACAGACAGAGGTCAAGTGTTTATGGAGTTCTAGTTAACGGTTACGTTAAATCTGTTATTTTATTGCCCGCAAACCATCAAATGTAGGCGTTTAAACACTGACTCTCAGAAGTAAGCACTGGCTTTTCAAAACAAAGTTCTACCCTGGCTTTGGAGGAAAAAATTTGATTTTTATTTTTCATAAGTAAACTATCTTATCTCTATTTTATTCTTTAGGTTAAAGTTGTAAGCTGTATCATTGTATCTGTTGGTGCTAGGAGAGCGCAGATCCGAATACTATGTGATCCCACATCAAGTTAGCTTCTGTGATCCCACATACAGTTACCTTCTGTGATCCCACATCAATTTACCTTCTTTGATCCCACATCAAGTTAGCATCTGTGATCCCACATCAAGTTAGCTTCTGTGATCCCACATCAAGTTAGCATCTGTGATCCCACATCAATTTACCTTCTTTGATCCCACATCAAGTTAGCATCTGTGATCCCACATCAAGTTAGCTTCTGTGAGACCCCACTTTGGTGCAGGTGTTGTTGTTTTTAATCTCTTCCCCCAAACATACCTCCATAACTGGTCTGAGGTCTACATCTCCCATTGACACAACAGGAGTGCAAGCTCCGCCCCTTCGTTACAGTAATACTGCCGATGAACTCATCGTTATAAATAATCGAGACCAAAAGGATACGTTGTTTCATAAGCTGTTAAAAGACTATGGGATTTTGGGATTAGTATCAGCCATCAGACACGAGAGACATCGAGAAGCTGTCGTAGGGTGATCCAGTAGAGGGTTTATGATAGACGGGAGGAGATACGTGATGTTTCCAGTCTATCCATAGACTGTAAATGAGTTGGGACTATAGAGGTCAGTTGGGACAAGAGGGGATTTAGGACTATAGACGACTTAGGACTTTAAGGGAGTTGGGACTATAGAGGAACTGGGACTTTAGGTCAGTTGGGGCTATAGGTCAGTTGGTCAGTAGGTCAGCTTAAAGGGAACATTGGTTGGAACTATAGATGAGTTGGGACTTTAGGTCAGTTGGGACTATAGATGAGTTGGGACTATAGATGAGTTGGGACTTTAGGTCAGTTGGGATTATAGGGGGGGAGAGGGGACTTCAGGAGAGTTTGGAATATAGACGAGTTAGGGAGATGGAGAAAGAAGAGATAGAGATAGAGAAAGTGGGGGTGAGAAAATAATGTGGGGAGAACCGAGAGAGAAAGATTGGAAGAGGGGAAGAACATGAGGAGAGATTGTGAAAAGGGAAAAATGGAGATTGAAGAAAGATGGTGAAGAAGAGAGAGAGAAGGAAGAGGGTGCGAAAGAGAGATAGAAGGAAGAAGATGAGAAATGGAGATAGATGATAGTGACAGAGGGATATAGAAGAAGGTGAGAAAGGGAGATAGATGAGGGTGAGAAAGGGAGATTGATGAGGGTGAGAAAGGGAGATAGATGACAGTGAGAAAGGGAGATAGATGAGGGTGAGAAAGAGAGATAGATGATGGTGAGAAAGGGAGATAGATGAGGGTGAGAAATGAAGATAGATGAGGGTGAGAAAGGGAGATAGATGAGGGTGAGAAAGGGAGATAGATGAATGTGAGAAAGGGAGATAGATGAGGGTGAGAAAGAGAGATAGATCAGGGTGAGAAAGGGAGATAGATGAGGTTGAGAAAGGGAGATAGATGAGGGTGAGAAAGGGAGATAGATCGGGGTGAGAAAGGGAGATAGATGAGGGTGAGAAAGGGAGATAGATGAGGGTGAGAAAGGGAGATAGATGAGGGTGAGAAAGGGAGATAGATCAGGGTGAGAAAGGGAGATAGATGAGGTTGAGAAAGGGAGATAGATGAGGGTGAGAAAGGGAGATAGATCAGGGTGAGAAAGGGAGATAGATGAGGGTGAGAGAGCGTGACAGCAGAGGTTGAGAAAGAGAGACGGAAAGAAGAGGGTGAGAATTGTGTAGAGCTACATTGAGGGTAATTGGAAGTGAGTGAGTTGAAATGGGAGACAGGCAGCCTGGAAAAACGAAACAGTGAGAGAAAGGACGTAATTATGATTATAAGGATTTTAAAAGTCATAGGAAATAAGGTGACGCGAAGCAAGGGAATGAGAAAAAAAAATTAAAAACAAAAAAAGCAAGAAGAAATAAAGCTGTCGATGCGAATTGTGTCCTAAAACAGGAACTTTCAAACTCTGTCTCTGAGTAATTCAATACAATGGTTAAGTGGTGAGGTGAGAAAATAGGAACCAAAGGGGGACGACCCATTGTTCAGCGACTGACTTGAAACTTGTATTTGAATTGAACGCTTCATAGTAATAGAGATCTTGCCATCCGTATAAATTGAATATATCTGTCATCCCTCCTGTTATGTCTGAATGGCTTCCCAATGAGAGGGATACAGCCATCGGGTGCGGGCAAACGTGACGATCGCCGTGTCAGGCATGATCTGTCAACTCTCGGGAATCTAACATTTACTACTCCAACTCCCGACATATGACGTCATGCTTAATGACGCCAGACAGACTGACGCACAGGCGGGCAGACAGGAAGACAGGCAGGCAGATAGAGACTGACGGATCGACTGAGAGCCCGACAGACTTACAGGCTGACAGAGAGACAGGGAGACAGACGGACTGACAGGGAGGCAGACAGATAAAGACTGACAGACAGATCGACTGAAAGACAGACAGGAAGACAAACGGACTGACAGGGAGTCAGGCAGACAGATAAAGACTGACAGACAGATCGACTGAAAGACCGACAGACAGAGAGACAGGGCGACGGACAGACAGGATGACGGATCGACAAAAGCAATATAATATGGTTTCGCGTATTATAATTGCAGACGCCCGACCGTCCCACCCCACCCCCTGCCACAAAACTGTCCCGTAAAATTGTCGTACAATTACTCCGAATGTCTGGGCTTTAGAGAGATAGTGACGTGGTGGAAGACATGCGCACTCCTTCTTAAAGTTATCGACGCTTGCTATTTAGCAACAGAAACCACGTCTGCTGGGACGTAACTCAGAAAGAGGATTGTTGTGCCCCCCTGGAAGGCATGGTCATTACTTTATTTTTGTTTGACTGGTTCTTGTGTTGCTGTTGTGTTGCTGTTGTGTTGCTGTTGTGTTGCTGTTGTGTTGCTGCTGTGTTGCTGCTGTGTTGCTGCTGTGTTACTGCTGTGTTACAAAAGCTGTTGCTGCTGTGTTGCTGCTGTGTTGCTGTTGTGTTGCTGTTGTGTTGCTGCTGTGTTGCTGCTGTGCTGCTGTTGTGTTGCTGTTGTGTTGCTGTTGTGTTGCTGTTGTGTTGCTGTTGTGTTGATGTTGTGTTGCTGTTGTGTTGATGTTGTGTTTTGTTTTCCTTTCGTGTCATTCTGTTTGGTGACATTTACCGTCGGTGCCCCCCCCCCAACCCGATTCTCTGTAGATACATTTGGACTTATGCTGGCACATATCTCTCTTGTCATTGTCATAACATTACAGTTGGTAGACCATTCTAAACAATCGGACAGTGATGGAAGAACCTGGGTTAAGATTGAAAATAAAACGCCATTTTTTGAGAGAGTATTTGACTGATTCTCGACCATTTTGCTAAGATCAAAGAAGGCGTTTCAGTTGCCGTCACGTTACCATACATGTATTGTGTGTCGCCTGGTATCTCGCTTTGTGTCTGGTCTTAGCCGGGAATATCAGCGGAATAACAAGAGACCCGGGCAAGGGCAAACTTTGAAGAGATCACACCGGTATAGCAGTGCATCTGGGGGCTGCGCCCCCCCTCCCCCACTCATGAAATAGTACTCAATCAGCCAAACAATTGGCTCCACTAATAGTAAAAATTCAAACTTAGTTTTATGATAATTAGTTTTTTTCTTAAAATATAAAAGGCCCCCCCCCCCCACAAAAAAGCATCAATCGCCCCTCTTCCCCCATCCACCACACCCCCCATCCACCACACCCCCATCCACCACACCCCCATCCACCACACCTCCATCCACCACACCCCCATCCGTTTCTCCGCACCTGAATTCTCCAAAACCAAGATCATTACTAATGACCTTGATCGATGTGTAGATGTCCTAAATCGGACCAACAAGACGCATGCGGCATTGGTTTACTACACAGCTTTGAGAAACCCCATGACTGTGCCACAACAAGTTGTTGACAAACGAAGCGGTAACCACACATCTCCTGTGTTCACCCGCTCTTCATGATGGACTTGACGTTGCTGTGGTTGTTGGTTTTTTTTTTTTTTTTTTTTTTTTTTTTTTCCAGTTTAAATATAATGAAAAGTTCCCATAACCCATTAGTGGGTGTGAAATTTGTGAACGGTTTTCGCCCTTGGATCAATAGTCCTTGGATTTCGTCCTGATCAATACGTCCTGAAAGTCCTTGTCGGACCACATGTCACGAACTACGTGCTGAGTAGCACTCGTGGCATCGTCGTGCCTCTGAGGCCCGCAACTCACTAACAAAGTGGAAGTCAGAAGAAATACAACATCCCCCGAGTCACAGGAAGTGCAGTACGTCATCAAGGTCAGCGTCTAAATAGATCATTGTCACTAAGTAGAGTACGTCACATCCTATAGTGACAGATATTTATGTTACGCCGTAACTGTGGTCTAAGTGTGGTGGTCTAAGAGGGGGAAAGCTGAATGACGTTGTGTCAAAGGAAAATACGAGTTGTTGAAATATAGGTCAGGGCAACGACGTCGGAATGGTTAACTTACGACTCCCACGACGACCACCACGACTACAACCACGGCTACAACCACGGCTACAACCACGACTAGTGTCAGAAGGATAGGGATCATTTGTTGCTTTCATAATCACTGCGAGAGCGTCGTAAATAAATAGTGGATGATCATTTTGTCAGCCTGGCTCTGTGGTGGAGAGTTTCCATGCCAACACCATAGCCGGCTACACGGACCGGCTCCGAGGACCGGCTACAACGACAGATTCCACGGACCGGCACCAGGGGAACAGCTTTACGACGATCTACGCAAACCGGCTCCACGGACCGATTACAAATCACGGCTGAATAGACCGGTCACACGTCCACTAACGATCAGTGTCGTATTGACCCGCGGCCCCCAGGGTTCGAGCTTCTTTGGGTCCCTCGAAAATGAGGAATTTTCGATTACGTAGCATTACCATGGCATAGCTAAAGGCTGCATGGGTCCCTGTTCTTGGTGGGCATCTGCTCTTGGTGGGCCCCTGCTCTTGGTGGGCCTCTGCTCTTGGTGGGCCTCTGCTCTTGGTGGGCCCCTGCCCTTGGTGGGCCCCTGCTCTTGGTGGGCCCCTGCTCTTGGTGGGCCCCTGCTCTTGATGGGCCCCTGCTCTTGGTGGGCTGCTGCTCTTGGTGTGCCCCCAATCTTGATGTGCCCCTACTCTTGGTGAGCCCCTGCTCTCGGTGTGTCCCTTGGCGTCAGCCCAGTCAACCTTATGGATAAAACGGCCCTGCTGACGATCCGTGTTCAGATCTAAGCTGTGAAAGGTGCTTGAACTTGCAATTAGTTGTACGGTCCCCCAATCCCAATAATCATCGCCTTCCACCACCCCCACCTCCAACCCCCCCCCCACACACACTTAAAGATTTCCCTAAACTAGAAGTCGTCATCCCAGACTTTCAGATATCCCTAGACAAGACTAGCATCCACTGACGTGAAGCTATTTTTTTGTTATCCCTTTACTAGAACCTTCCCCCACCCCCCCCTCCAACCCCCCCCCCCACACACACTTAAAGATTTCCCTAAACTAGAAGTCGTCATCCCAGACTTTCAGATATCCCTAGACAAGACTAGCATCCACTGACGTGAAGCTATTTTTTTGTTATCCCTTTACTAGACTTACTCATGATAGACTCATGATCCGATCAAAATAGGTCACATTATTGTGGGTGATGTTTTTATTTTTGTATTCGACGCCTATCACAGCTTTCAGCATTAGACGGCGGTCACCACTAGACTTTTATCAGTTTGTCGGTTGACATTCAAAGAAATTTTACAGTGACAAGAACAAATACTGTAAGTCTTAACCGACCAAACCGGCTGTCATCAAAAGAAGCATTGGTCAACAAAGGAACCAACGGTCAACAAAATAAAAAGGGGCTCTACTACTTGTTGGTTTAATCGGGATTTTTTAACATTTGTTTGGCCACTCCCATTCTGAACATAATTTGTTTTTTCGTGTGTTCGTGAACATTTGACCTTTGTTCATTTACTTGTTACCAAACCTGTGAAAGTAGCATCTGATTATTTATAATGTTTTATTCAGCCTGAATTAAATATAAACAATTGCCTATTTTATTAAATATAAATGTAATGGTCCTACAATGCCGAGTGTCTGTAAGACCTTCTGCGAGTGTTTGGACGTAATCTAGCATGTTCGTGTACCACGTGATGACCGAGTGTCGGTTGAGACAGGAGGAAATTAAAACCAAAGCCCCCGTGAGCCCAGATACATGACGTGTCAGAGCCCCCCACCCCACAACCCTCGTCATAACGGTCGGGACCGGCGATTACGTCCTGTTGGCGAGGGGGGGGGGGGGTTGACCATTCATCTGTGTTCGCCCTCGCGGAAGGGTTTATTGTGACGTCACTAAGGGCCGGTTAAAAGAAAATAAGCAACCCACCCCCACCCCACAACCCTCGTCATAACGGTCGGGACCGGCGATTACGTCCTGTTGGCGAGGGGGGGGGGGGTTGACCATTCATCTGTGTTCGCCCTCGCGGAAGGGTTTATTGTGACGTCACTAAGGGCCTGATAATAGAAAATAAGCAACCCTGACACGTGTTGTCGGTGAAAACACAATTACAACAAGCTACTGGGTCATGGTGACCTACTACACTTCTGGTGAAACACGCTTACAACCAGTTACTGGGTCGTGGTGACCTACTACACTGCTGGTGAAACACGCTTACAACCAGTTACTGGGTCATGGTGACCTACTACACTGCTCGTGAAACACGCTTACGACAAGTTACTAGGTTATGGTGACCTACTACACTGCTCGTGAAACACGCTTACGACAAGTTACTAGGTCATGGTGACCCGCACCTTTGATGATCGATTCCGAACAATGTTTGAAATGGTCTGTGCTTTTTTTTTCTTTTTTTTTTATATCAATAGAAATATGCATAAAACGCAGATGGTTAGAAATGGAACCATAAAGACGGGTAGAAATAGATAGAACCAAGAATACAGGCAAAAATGGACAGAACGCTAATGTTATACGATTAGAAATTGAAAAGTGTCCTTGATGAAAAATCAATACACAAAAATATTCTTTAGTAGATAACTTACAAAAAAATTCATACTGAAAGGTAATAAATTTTTTTACTTTTTTTTTTAAAGACTTTGAAACGCAATTTTAAAAATTTCAATAAGGTTTAATTTTTAAATTTTCATTATTAAATTCATTACGCAAAGAAAGTATGTGCAGAAAATATTTTAAAGTTTCCTCTACATTCAATTATAATTATTTAATCTGGCCCCGTAGAGAGCTTTCATAACCTCCTGCAGAATTCTAACTTCGATCTAAGTCCATTGGCATTGGGTGTTGAGGGGGGAGGGGTGGGGGGAGCAAGTTTACTCATAGTTCTACCGCATTGGATTCTCTTCCACTATACATTCGATTCTTCATACGTTAAGGGACCACGATCAATTTAATTATCATTTCTCTGCCACTATATATTAAATTATCTGCCACTCTGCATTCGATTCTTCTTCTATACGTTAAGGGCCCACGATCAATTTAATGATCATTTCTCTGCCACTATACATTAGATTCTCTGACACTATACATTAGATTCTCTGCAACTATATAATGGATTCTCTGCCCCTATGCATTGGATTCTCTGCCACTCTCGCGAAATGAAAACGAATAACCATTTGAAATTATACCGAAGATTGTGGAATGGGAAGAGGAAGACGAAAGAAACAATTTTAAAAACATGATTCTTTTTTTCATTTAATCCTTTAGCCTTTCAGTCAATGGTGTCCACCAATCCGAGACTTTTAAACATTTACAATATTGACAACTGGGAGAGGGGGGGGGGGGGGTTAAAGTTTCAAACCCCCCAATCTGGCGATTTTCTTGGTTGATTTTATGTTTATTTGTCTCTCTCTCTTTCTCTCTCTTTGTGTGTCTCTCTCTCCCTCTCTATTATCTCTCTTTATCTCTCTGTCGCTTCCTATCTATTATCTCTTTTATCTATCTCTCCCTCTCTATCTATCTATCCATCCATCCATCCATCCATCCACCCACCCAACCATCCATCCATCCATCCATCCATCCATCCATCCATCCATCCATCCATCCAACTATCTATCTATCTATCTATCCATCTATCCATCTATCCATCTATCCATATATCCATCTATCCATCTATCCATCTATCCATCTATATATATATCTCTGTCTATTTCTATCTCCGGCACCGAAGCAATTAAAATGTTCTTTTAAGATTGGCGAGCCTCATTATCGCACGCCCGGACGACGTCCATCATTACCCAAAAGTCCACTGGACATTTACAACGAGTGGTTGAATAATATCAAAGGCTCGGGGGACTTACCTGAAAAATTAATCACCCCAGGAGTCTTGATTCGCCTGGCCACTTAGCAGCACTCTCTCACTGATGACCATCTCAATCGCCTCTCACTCTTCTTATTTTTCTTCTTTTTTTTTTCTTTCTTTCTTGTCAATGGAGACCTTTTTTCTTGGCTTTTTTGTTTCCCTTTTTAATTGCCTTTTAATTTTTTAAAGAAATAGGGACTAATGATATTGGAGCTGTAAGAATGCTTCAGTGGATTGAAGAAGATAACACACAAAAATATTGTGGTTTTTTTCTCTTTGTTTTTTTTTTATTTTTTTTTTTTATTATTTTTTTTTTTTATTATATTTTTAATGATGACGTTTTAAATTCCCCATTTTAAAAGACAAGGTTAATTAATCTAACGCCATTTTATTTTTGTTTTTTTTTTTTTTTTGTATTTTTTTTTTTTATTATTTTTTTTTTTTAATGAGATATTTAACGATGACGTATTAAATTCCCCATTCTAAAAGACAAGGTTAATCCATCGAACGCCATTTTACTGACACATCAATAATAGAATTTACTGACAGTGTCTCGAATATACTTACTTGATCAACAGACGGTTCGGTTTTAATCGAAAGTTTAGAATGAATCAGGGGGCTAAGCTACCCTCCTCCCCACCACCAACCCCACACATTAAGTCATCCACAACAAACAAACAAAAAACACACACACACATCACATAAACACGCCCAAAGCACATAATTCGCACACATTCCAGCAAATTCGTACGCATACAACCCTTAAACACATAGAAACCACTAAACAAACAGACAACCATTAAACACACTTACAACCATTAAACACACATACAACCATTAAACACACATGCAGCCATTAAACACACATACAACCATTAAACACACATACAACCATTAAACACACATGCAACCATTAAACACACATACAACCATTAAACACACAGACACCCATTAAACACACAGACAACCATTAAACACACATACAACCATTAAACACACATAAACCATTAAACACACAGACAGCCGTTACACTCTCCACACAAAGTTTAATATTACACTCTCAACTTTCAGAGATAAAAATGTACTCGCTCTAAGATGAACGACAACTTGTCTGTTTTTTTCTTTATTTATGAAAGAACACTTTAAGCATGGGAAATGTACTTCTCACAACGAGCAACGTTCTTGTGAAGTGAAGGAAACAACGAACACTTTAAGCATAGGAAATGTCCTTCTCACAACGAGCAAAGTTCTTGTGAAGTGAAGGAAACAACGAACACTTTAAGCATAGGAAATGTCCTTCTCACAACGAGCAAAGTTCTTGTGAAGTGAAGGAAACAACGAACGCTTTAAGCATAGGAAATGTCCTTCTCACAACGAGCAAAGTTCTTGTGAAGTGAAGGAAACAACGAACACTTTAAGCATAGGAAATGTCCTTCTCACAACGAGCAAAGTTCTTGTGAAGTGAAGGAAACAACGAACGCTTTAAGCATAGGAAATGTCCTTCTCACAACGAGCAAAGTTCTTGTGAAGTGAAGGAAATGACGAACACTTTAAGCATAGGAAATGTCCTTCTCACAATGAGCAAAGTTCTTGTGAAGTGAAGGAAACAACGAACACTTTAAGCATAGGAAATGTCCTTCTCACAACGAGCAAAGTTCTTGTGAAGTGAAGGAAACAACGAACACTTTAAGCATAGGAAATGTCCTTCTCACAACGAGCAAAGTTCTTGTGAAGTGAAGGAAACAACGAACACTTTAAGCATAGGAAATGTCCTTCTCACAATGAGCAAAGTTCTTGTGAAGTGAAGGAAACAACGAACACAAACTTTGATAATGATAAGCGATTTTTGAAGTGACTGAAGAGACAAATTACGGGAAACTTAAAATATATGTATACGAAGGAGCAGGCACAACTATGACGTCTGATGCAGAACTTTTGTTTCATCACCATCATCAGTGGCGCTACAACCCATGTGGGGCCCTGGCCTGCTCCACCACATCCTTCCATTCGGAGCGATGCATGGCTTTCCGCCTCCATGCGCAAACCCCCAACCGGTGCAACTTTTGTTTGTATTCATCAGTTGTTGTTTTTTAATTTATGTGCTAGCTAAACCGTCCGCGGTGACCATGGTAACGCTGTATTCTTAAAAACTGTGATAGTGGTAAAAATCACATTAAGAAAGGAGAAAAATATAATTTATTCTTTGAAATAGCCATACGCAGCCGAAGTTTGCTGACCGATATTTTAGCAATTACAGCCGCAGGTTGCTGAACGATGTCATAGTCTGACAGCGACAGGTTGCTGAACGATGTCATAGTCTGACAGCCGCAGGTTGCTGAAAGAAGTTTTGGCCTGATAGCCTCAGGTAGCTGACCGTTGGACTAGCAAGTACTTTTTAAAAGTTACTAATATAAAAAAAAAAGTTCAGCATCAGAGGTCATAGTTGTGATGTGTGCCTTCCCGTTGTGAATCACCTACGTGGGATATCTGCGTCATGGAGTCTCAGCAAGGATTCCGAGTTTGTTGGCTGCAACAAATCCTTAGCGTGAACGCACATTTTCATGCATGGTGGTTATTGACTATTATGTTACAGATGTATAGGCTACTGAAGTACATTATAGTGGCTACTAAAGTATAGATATAGTGGCTAATGTGTTACGGATATATATGCTACTTAAGTAAAGATATATTGGGCCCTGATGTACTGCTATGTTGGGCACTGATTTAAAGATATATTGGGCACTGATGTACAGCTATGTTGGGCACTGACGTACATATATATTGGACACTGATGTACAGATATATTGGGCACCGATGTACATATATATTGAGCACTGATGTACAGCTATGTTGGGCACTGATGTACAGCTATGTTTGGCACTGATGTACAGCTATGTTGGGCACTGATGTACAGCTATGTTTGGCACTGATGTACAGCTATGTTGGGCACTGATGTACAGATGTATTGCCGACTCCTACACAGATGTGTTGACCACTGGTGTTCGTATATAATTGCTACATATGTGCAGTTATAGTGACCACTGCTTTACAGCTATAGTGACCACTGATGTACAGCTATATGGACCGCCGCTGTACAGCTATATGGACCACTGATGTACAGCTATATGGAACACTGCTGTACAGATATAGTAACCACTGCTGCACAGCTATATGGACTACTGCTGTAAGATACAGTGACCACTAATGTAAAACTATAGTAACCAATGATGTGCAGAGCACTGGAGAAATTGTCTAATGTTGTACATCCACGAATAGGGCCACTGCCGTACAGGAATGTTTCCCGCGGCTGTACGAATCTAAACCGCCTATCTGGGCGCAGTTACCCCATCTAATATCCTTTAAACATTACCTTTCAATGGTAAAAGTGGGAACCCCCCACTGCAAGGTGTTGTCTCAGACTGATGGTATCGCCTCGGAGCGCCCTATCAGGCTATACTGCTTTCAGTCCGAACTCATTCATTTTATATGACAATAGCTTCTCAAGCTCACGTCGCGAAGCCCTTGCTGATAGCAATGTGGATAACACCGGAGGCTGTGTTCTATTATGTATGCGTATTGCTGTCACTAATCCACTTGTACGCAATAGGGTTGGCGTCGTGTGAACGTGTCGTAGCTTTCCGTACGATCGTTTTAAATGTAAGTCAATAATCTCATTATCTATTGCGCACATTTATATTTGCCCCCCCCCCCAAACCCCACACACACACACTTTGTTTTCAAACCTATTTATATCCAGAAACTTGTTTTAATGTCCCGTAACTGGCCCGCCCCTGTAACCCACACACTATTGGGAAAGGGGTTGGGTGGTTGGGGGGGGGGGGGTGGTCAAGCACAACGCCAGTCAAGTCGAGTCGTAGTAGTCGGTGTCTTCACTTTCTAGCACTGTGATCACAGTGAGTAGATGTTTCGTGTACGTCCTGCATAAATACGGCGTCGTTGACAACTAGCACTGATCACAGTAAGCTGATGTTTCGCTTACGTCCTGTATAAATACGGCGTCGTTCACAAAAACAATTCATCCACATCCGGTACTCTCTGCTCCTAAGCCCGATATCGTGCGGTCTCAATTTCTTCTCTCAGAACAACTCAAACAAGTCCTTGATACCGTCTCGCCTTCTTGTTTCATTGAGATACCAAAAACACCCTTGTGCTTTATATGAGACAAAACAGGGTGAGGGGCGGAGGCTATGACGCAGGAGCGTAGCTAGAATGTTTGGCGCCCCGGGGACAAGATTCATTTTTAATACCCCTCCCTTTCTTTTTTTCAACTTTCAAACCCATTATTTTCATCAATAAAATAATATCAGGGCACATTTTTACGCCCCAACTAGTCTGGCGCCCAGGGACATCTGCCCCCCCCCTCATGCTCCCCTCCCCTAATAGTGCGCTTCTGCTAAGACGTGCGTTTAATATTTTTGTAGACATAACTCTAATTCCTGGAAACAAATGGACAGCTTCGCGTGGATATTTACGGGGCTAAACGCCTATGTAATGACTGGTCGCACTGGGTGAACGAGTTTGCGAGAGTCTGCCCGCTTTGATGTCAGCGCTCGATTATCTGGGCTGATAGGCTTGTCATGGGAGAACTGACTGTCAGACGTCAAGTGAACTGTCAGAGATAGCATTGATTTTTGCACGTCCTTGCGGACCCGACAGCCGTCTGAGGGCGGGTATTCTCAAAATGTTGTGTTTCGCGAACCTGCATAATAAGTCCAGAAGGTCTCGAGCGCTGGTTCCCAAAATGTGTGCATGTATGTTTCCATCCATCATCCATCAATCATCCATCCATCGATCAGGTCCCTTAGTCCTTGGACCGTTGGGGCGCCACAGATGACATGTGAACTATTCTCCTCCATTTGTCTCTGTCTTCTGCAATACGCACAGCATCGCTCAGAGTTAGTCCTGTCCACTCTTTGTTGTTATCCTCCCATCTTTTTCTTTGTCTTCCTCTCTTCTCCCTCCTCTTGTGGTGCCCTGCAATATTTCTTTGGCAAGCCCTTGTTTCCTTGTTACGTGGCCGTACTATTGTAGTTTGCGTTTTTTCACAGTCACCAGTAGTAGTACTCCCCAATTGCCTGACGAACCATTTCTTTCACTGTATCATTGGAGATATGGTCGCAATAGCAGATGCCAAAAATGCTTCTGAAGCATCTCATCTCCATTGCCTTTATTTTCCTTTCAAGATCTGCTGTTAATGTCCAGGATTCGCAGGCATACAGGAAAATGGAGAAGACTAATGAGCGCATCAGCCTGATTTTGTTGCTGGGGGGCTATATTTTTGCCACTTCATATTTTCTTGAGCCTCATTAGTGCTGCTGTAGTCTGCGCAATCCTGGACATCAGTTCGGGCTTGGCGCCTTCTTCTGAGATTTTTGCGCCTAGGTATTTGAAGCTGCCTACAGTCTCTAGTCTTTCCTCCCCGACCTTAATTTCAGTGGTGATGCCTGTGGTGTTATTTGTCATAATGTGGTGTTGTTTGTTTGTTTGTTTTTTTTAAATAAAAGTAGGGAGCCGAAAACTATGTTGGAAATACATTAATTGGACGGTGGGGGTTCCGCTATTGTGTTTGAGACTCCTGCCAATTCACTGCACTTCACACGTTTTAAGGTCTGTTGATTAATGAACAGCTTGTTTTGTTGTTGTTTATTTGTTGTTAAATTCCAATTTTAAAGGTCTCCAGGAGATCATGTTGAACAATTTAGGAACCCCTGGTCTGGGAATGTATCTTTGAAAGAATTACAAAGAGTAACTATTTTAAAATTCTACAAATAAACTCGTGGACGCCAAGCCAATACTCTCGAAGTGTAAAAACGTGTAGCAATTTTCGTTGATTGACCTAGATACTTTAGTCCCTATTACTCAGAAACAGCAGCTGTTCGAGGTCATCTCTCTGGTCATCCACCAACAACCGTCACCGACATGGCCTTCCACTCTTGGGTTTGGTTCTTGGCGCTCGCATCCCTTGATTGGGTCTGGCTGTTGTCTGTCTCCTTTTGTCAGCCGCGATGGAAACTTGATTAATTCCCCCGGCTACTTTGTCACTCGGGATGAGAGGCACTGTACGTCGTTAGTACAATATGTTATAGTATAGCCTATGTCTTGACCTAGGGATGGGAGGCACTGTACGTCGTTAGTACAAAATGTTATAGTATAGCCTATGTCTTAACCTAGGGATGGGAGGCACTGTACGTCGTTAGTACAATATGTTATAGTATAGCCTATGTCTTAACCTAGGGATGGGAGGCACTGTAGGTCGTTAGTACAATATGTTATAGTATAGCCTATGTCTTAACCTTGGGATGGGAGGCTCTGTACGTCGTTAGTACAATATGTTATAGTATAGCCTATGTCTGACCTAGGGATGGCAGGTATGGATGGCGGTAGGGATGGGAGGTAGTAATGGGATGTAGGGGATGGGGAGGTAGGGATGGGAGCTAGAGATGGGAGATAGAGATGGGAGATAGAGATGGGAGATAGAGATGGGAGATAGAGATGGGAGGTAGAGATAGAAGGTGTGGACGGGGATAACTAGATGTCGTTAAATACAACAACCCCGAACCTCCCACGGATGTTCACCAGAGTTGGGGCGGGGCTTTGGCGTGTGTGCCACTTCGGAAGTTGCAGCGGTGCGAATAAGGAGGTCAACCAATCAGTCTGGGCGTGGTTTCCCTTAAGTTTTTAAGGCAAGAAGCACGTGATTTAAAATGGTCTGAAAAAAATAAATGGTAAACATTTTTTATTTTTTTTAAGTATTCTGAATTGTATCCCTTGTCATTCACTACACAAGATTTTAAAAATACGTTTCACAAAACTTTGCTTTTCGAACTGTGTGATGAACGATTCAATATATCCTCTTCTTCTTCAGACCGATTCTACTGGGGGCAGACGTGCCATGTAATCTGCCACAAGGTGTGAAGTCTAGGTACAGTTGATGATCTGCCACAAGGTGCGTAGTGTATGTACCTTTGGTGATCTGCCACAAGGTGTAAAGTGAAGGTACAGTTGATGATCTGCCGCAAGGTGTCAAGTGAAGGTACAGTTGATGATCTGCCACAAGGTGTGAAGTGTAAGTACAGTTGATGATCTGCCACGAGGTGTGAAGTGTAGGTACAGTTTATGATCTGCCACAAGGTGTGAAGTGAAGGTACAGTTGATGATCTGCCACAAGGTGTGAAGTGTAAGTACAGTTGATGATCTGCCACGAGGTGTGAAGTGTAGGTACAGTTTATGATCTGCCACAAGGTGTCAAGTGAAGGTACAGTTGATGATCTGCCACAAGGTGTGAAGTGTAGGTACAGTTGATGATCTGCCACAAGGTGTGAAGTGTAGGTACAGTTGATGATCTGCCACAAGGTGTGAAGTGTAGGTACAGTTGATGATCTGCCACAAGGTGTGAGGTGAAGGCACAGTTGATGATCTGCCACAAGGTGTGAAGTGTAGGTGCAGTTTATGATCTGCCACAAGGTGTGTAGTGTAGGTACAGTTAATGATCTGCCACAAGGTGTGAGGTGTAGGTACAGTTGATGATCTGCCACAAGGTGTGAGGTGTAGGTGCAGTTGATGATCTGCCACAAGGTGTGTAGCTTATATTGTGTAATCTGAAGACGCCCGTCATCCACCGCCGCAGTGGTCTCCCCCTGGCCCGGAAACCGGAGTGCCTACCATTGAATGCTTGCAATGCAGGTTGATGGACAGACTGTCTGACCAGGCGGTCAAACTAATTAATTTGCTGGTGGGCCACGATCTGGCTGATTCGGATGGCACCACCATTGATCGTTTTCTATGGTTCCGAACGTGGTATTTTCTCGTTTTACCAGCTACTCGCCTTAAACAACTCATCTTGAAAATAAAGTGGAGTTTTTTGTTGTTGTTTTGTTGTTGCTTTTTTTTTTGTTGTTTTTTTCTTATTGTTGCTGCTGTTTTTGGTCGAGTTTTATTCAATGACATATATCTTACGGAAAATAAAAAAAAAAAATTAACTTTACAATATGAAAGAGCGAGTTGTATATAGAGGCCGACCGAATTTCGGCTTCGGCTTCTGTTTCGGCGCCGAAAGTGGCCATTTTATCAATTTCTGCCAAGTTTCGGTTTCGGCCGAAACTGGAAAGTTAACTTTCGGCTTAATTTCGGTTTCGGCCGAAAGAGAAAAGTTAACTTTCGGTTTTTCTTCGGTTTCGGCCGAAAGGCCATCCGGCCGAAAGTTACTCAGGTTTTCGGTCATTTAATACTAAGCGAAAGCGATATTTTACAACAAACTAAGCGACATTTAAGAACAAATTAAGCGATCTTTGAGAACAAAAAAAAATGATATTTAACAACAAACTAAACGACATTTATGAACAAACTAAACGATCTTTAAAACAAACTAAGCGATTTTTAAGACCGAACTAAATGATCTTTAAGAACAAAACAAATGATCTTTAATGATTTATAAGAATAAACTAAGCGATCTTTAACAGAAGACTAAATGTTC
>CAXITT010000204.1:577566-587915 GCA_964033795.1 Lymnaea stagnalis
CCCCCCCCCCCCCCCCCCCAAGCTTGTAGAACCCTGGCTTGTAGAACCCCGGCTTGTAGAACCCCGGCTTGTAGAACCCTGGCTTGTAGAACCCTGGCTTGTAGAACCCTGGCTTGTAGAACCCTCGGCTTGTAGAAACCTCGGCTGGTAGAACCCTCGGCTTGTAGAACCTTGGACCCTTGTGCAGCTCCAGTTTTGTCGAACCCCCTGGCTTGCATAAATCCAGGCTTCTAGAACACCGGCGTGTTCATCACCGGTTTGTAGATCCCCTGGTTAATAGACCCCAGGTTTATAGATAACCCCTCTCGCGTTTTAGATCCCCTTAAACCCGGTGTTCTGCTTAAACTATGCAGGGATGTTTAGAAACGAATTAAAATAGGATTTATTTTGCTTTACATAAATATATATATTTTTGTTGAATAATAATATATGTTGGACTTTATAAGATTATATAGGTTTTGTTATATAACGATATATTCCTGACTTTATGAGCATTTTTTTGCATAACAATATATATTTTACTTTATAACAATAATTTATGTTTGGTTGTATTATCATACATGCTTTACTTTATAATAATATTTGTTGTTAGAAATAATTTTTTTTTATTTATAAAGATATATGTTGTGTTGCAAATGTTATGTTTCGTCATGTAGCATGATAAGGCTTTTTTGTTTGTTTTGATTGTTTGTTTTTTGTTTTTTTGTTGTTGTTTTTTTTTTGGGGGGGGGGGGGGTATAAGGGGACACAATTAGGCGTACATTAAGAACACCTTCTTTTCTGAGCCGCAAGATAAGTTTTCCACGATTTTTTTTTTTTTTTTTTTTTTTTTTTTTTTTTTTTTTTTGTTGTTTTTTTTTTGGGGGTGGGGTGTGGTATAAGGAGACACAATTAGCCGTACATTAAGAACACCTTCTTTCCTGAGCCGCAAGATAAGTTTTCCACGACAGCATTGGCCGTGTAGAGGCAGTGTTAGCGCGACCAACATCAGTCACGTGACCGGGGTTGTGTTCCGTGATCGGCTTGAACCTAATCCGGCCGCCGTCGGCGTGTTTAACACTGGGCTCTACTGGCACTTGTAAGACGAGTACTGGGATGTAAGGATTCTTGACGTATATAGAAACAACTGCCGTCGGCGTGTTTAACACTGGGCTCTACTGACACTTGTAAGACGAGTACTGGGATGTAAGGATTCTTGACGCATATAGAAACAACTGCCGTCGGCGTGTTTAACAGTGGGCTCTACTGGCACTTGTAAGACGAGTACTGGGATGTAAGGATTCTTGACGTATATAGAAACAACTGCATTGAGCGAATGAAGGGTTTTTAATTTGAGAAGAAAGAAAAAAAACTGACTTTATCAGATAATGCTGTGTGTTGCCATGACAGGACCTGATCTATTTCACGTATGGAGAAAATTGATCATTAACTTTTGGGTTTTTTTTTTTTTTTGTTTTTTTTCCAAAAAAATGTTCTGCTTCTGCTTCTACTGATGTTGTTTTAAACATCTTTGTCTGGTGTTTAATGCTTGAATGCAAAAAAAAGTGAAAGAAAAATGAGGTGTGTGAAAATAAAGGAAAAAAAGTGGATTACATGGGAGAAACACAAATTCTGACAACTTTTTTAAATGGCAATATTATTTTTTTTTAAATTGAGGAAACAGTCCAAACATATAAACAGTCCATACGGAGTCACATTTAAAGGGAGGGATCTGTCCAAACAAGGTTAACATCAATACGGAGTCACATTTAAAGAGAGTTTTGATCAAGTGCAATCGTTAAAACATTTTGATAAAAGTACTGATAGGAAGTTGCCCTTTTTATATTTAAACAAAGAGTGCTACTATTAAATACCTTAAGTGATAACATTAAATGTCTCTAGTGCTACCATTAAATACCTTTAGTGCCACCATCAAACACCTTTAGTGCTACCATTAAATACACTTAGTGTCACCATTAAATACCTTTAGTGCTACCATTTAATACCTTTAGTGCTACCATTAAATTGTTGAAAATATTATGTTGCTAATCCACTTCAAAATATATAAGTTGCTAATCCAACTTCACAAGGAAGATAATGAAACAAGCAATGGCAACCATCAAGGTTAGTTCAACATTTTAATTTTAAGAGAACAACATGGAGTTCTTCCAACATGGACAGAAGACAGGAACTGCATAACAACAACGTGTACACTATAAAATATGTGGTGTGCAAAACAATGCGCAACATTCAGTAGTTTGTCAATTTTCAACATAAATAACTTTAGTGCCAGCATTAAATAACTTTAGTGCCACCATTAAGTACCAAAATTACGAGTTTTAGACCAAACTTACAAGTCAGACCAAACCTACGAGTTTCAGACCAAACTTACGAGTTTTAGACCAAACCTACGAGTTTCAGACCAAAGCTACGAGTTTTAGACCAAAGCTACGAGTTTTAGACCAAACCTACGAGTTTTAGACCAAAGCTACGAGTTTTAGACCAAACCTACGAGTTTTAGACAAAACTTACGTTTTTCAGACCAAACTTACGAGTTTCAGGCCAAACCAACGAGTTTATACCAAACCTACAAGTTTCAAACCAAACTTACGAGTTTCAGACCAAACTTTTATCATGAACATTTGAATACAACGCCTCCAATTAACCATCTTGACATTCACGCCGTCTAGAACAACTGCAGATACGCGGTGAAGGCGGAAACCACAAATACACTTTTCAAACACAACAAGAAAATATACAGTAAATTTTACTCTTCAAGATTTTAACACGCTGTTCAGATCTCTTAACTACCAAGAATGTATCGACCTTCCTCAAACGTCACGCTGAGCACAACAATATCTTGTGCTTTACAACTGTGTTTACAAGACAACCCCACTCCCCAAGCCTTGTACGCTCTTTAAGTCTGCTACTAAGGCACTGGCCACGTCTGATCTCATACACGAAAAAGACACGGTGCAACACAGAGGTGTTGTTTTTTATGTCATCACTAAATTATCTCGGCGCTTCTCTTGTTATTTCAACAGGACGCGGTCCTATTTATGACTTAAGCCCACATCTTACCTGGCCATCTGATGACAAGTAAATTATCAGACACCTGCGCGCATGCGCGCGCAATCCTATTTACACATCCGACTTATTTCCGGTAGCATACTTACTATGGGGGAGGGGCAATCGATATTAATCATCTAATGTTGATCGATTTCCTTCTTAGTATATAATAATAACAACACCAGGACAAACAAAGCCAGCGTTACAGTGCGTGTGCATTGAGCGGCTTGACGTCGTCATGCGTGTGCACCATTTAAGAGAATAGCGTTTGGAGTGTACGCTGCTTCGTCAGGAGTTCAGTCGTCTGTGGATACCAATGTTTGGAGTACACCGGTTTGAGACATACCATTTTGAGAGTACACCGGTTTGAGACATACCATTTTGAGAGTACACCGGTTTGAGACACACCATTTTGAGAGTACACCGGTTTGAGACATACCATTTTGAGAGTACACCGGTTTGAGACATACCATTTTGAGAGAACACCAGTTTGAGACATACCATTTTGAGAGTACACTGGTTTCAGATATACCATTTTGAGAGTACACCGGTTTGAGACATACCATTTTGAGAGTACACCGGTTTGAGACATACCATTTTGAGAGTACACTGGTTTCCAGATATACCATTTTGTGACTACATCGGTTTGAGATATACCATTTTGAGAGAACACCAGTTTGAGACATACCATTTTGAGAGTACACTGGTTTCAGATATACCATTTTGAGAGTACACCGGTTTGAGATATATCATTTTTTGAGTACACCGGTTTGAGATATACCATTTTGAGAGTACACCGGTTTGAGATATACCATTTTGAGAGTACACCGGTTTGAGATATACCATTTTGAGAGTACACCGGTTTGAGATATACCATTTTGAGAGTACACCAGTTTGACATATACCATTTTGAGAGTATACCGGTTTCAGATATACCATTTTAGAGTACACCGGTTTGAGACATACCATTTTGAGAGTATATCGTTTTTATAACGCAGATTTATTTAACCAACAATTGTAGAAAAACACACAAAAAAGAAAGAAAATGTTACGCAGCAAGCTCACACTTGCGAAAGTCTTTAAGTCTCATTTAGCGCAGTTATCTGGAATTTCATCTTATCTTTCCCTTTTCAAACAGTAAAACTCATTTTTGGGGGTTCGGGACTGAAAATTTGAAAAAAAATGTGTTATCATTGGCAACGAGTCTATGTGCCAAGTTTCAGCTCGATGGGTTGACGGGAAGAGAGTCAATAAGCCGTCCGAAGAAATTTTTGCCAGTCCACAAGCCAGTCAGCCACCCACGAACAAAAAAGAAGCTACCAGCATCGCATCCCCCAACCGTTGCACATGTGCCAGTACATGATGGATTCAGCAACGTACGCTACCAGAACAAGAAGTTATTGTAAGAGTTTTAACAAAAGCAAATTAAGTATTTTTACGAAAAACGTTGGTTTTAGTGGTTGTTTATTCGCACATTCATCTCTATAACTTTGGACATTTGGACAAGTGCAAATGTGTTCTTGAAACGTCCACATACGTCAATCGCCCGTGTATGTACATGATTACGTTGTAATTAAAGTAAATATGTGGTTTTTTTAATACATCATCCTCGACCAAGAGGCCGTCAGCAAATCAGCGGTAGCGAAATGTCATAGATCCATCTTGAGAGATAAGATGTTACGGCTAACATCTTAGAGACCTGCCAACTACAATTATCGCTCGCCTGCGCCTGGGCTAATAGGTAGTTTTAAAATATGCTCTTGTGGGACGCAGAATTTCGCAAGTAATTATCCCCGGGGAAAAAAATATCTTTTTTTTCGGAGGACAAAAAGTTTTAACTGAAATATTTTGACATATTGACCAAAACTTTACGAAAACGCACGTTAGTTGATAGAAAATTTAACATTCAGACGGAATATCTTGAGATTTTGTGACCAAAAACATCTAGATGTGAACAAACATCCTGACTGATAAACAGTGCTACTCACATTGCCATATGCCAGTGGTTTCCAACTTTCTGAATCGAGGAGCCCTTATTAGAATTAATTTCTCTGCGGGAATGCCCTAAGATCTACCCTATTTCTTACAAGTTAATCGTGTTTAGGGGGTACTTAGTAGTGAACGTGCTATGGGCTTCTTCCAGTCTCCTCGGAGCACACGTTGGAAGTCATTACCCTAAGCTAAGCATCAAATGTTGGGCTCTCCAGGGCGAGGGGAACTTGACTGAGAATGGTTAGGAGAGGTTAAAACAGAGTGAAATCGCAAAACGAGATATGTTTTGCTATTCCATTCTCTTAGCTTGAATGCAGTCCTTCAATTATGATAAAACAGGGTGGCATTCCATAGTTCACTTAGGCCTATTTAACACTGTATTTTTTTTTTTTTTTTTTTAATTTAAATTTTATTACTTGAGGGAAAGGGGGGGGGGGGGGTGTATATCTTTGAAGTTAAATTAACTTAAGTCTTTTGTCATTATTTTATACGAAACTGTTAACACTAGCCGATAAGACTTTTTGACTCTGTGAAACTGTTAACACTAGCCGATAAGACTCTTTGACTCTGACACCAAATAGCATGTATGATTTACTTGAAAACCTTCTCGAGCCCACCCCGGATTGGATCAAATGTTTACCGAGATGCTACCGCTTGAGGTGATGAGTTACTGTCTCTTGGGTTGTCATTTTATTTGTATATCCAGCCGCGTTCGGACATCAGTAGAAAGATATAATCTTTAGTGCAGTGTTTCTCAAACTGTTTGTGCTCGTGCTCATTGTTTACATCGTGTTAAGCTCAGTGCCCGCCCCCCCCCCCAAAGAAAAAATATGTGGCCCCCCCTCCCCCCCCCCCCCCGATGAGCCATTTGACCTAGGTTAAGAAACGCTGATTAAGTGGAAGTAAAAGTTAAATCAATATTTAAAAAATGTGTATCATTCCATTTTTTTTTTCAATTTAAAAAAACAAAAAAATTGTTTAAATAAATGAGTCGCCTTGTCCAGTCAAGGAAGATAAGTCTTGATTTGCTTACCATCGACATTAATGTCAGACACCCACGTAAAGATCAAAGTGCAGACGGGGTGGGGTGCGTGGTTGGGTGTGGGGGAGGGGAGGGAGGGCAGCTGTTAATGGTACAGGAATGAATACTACAGCGAAAAGTGAAAGACGTCAGTATTTGACTTTGATCTAAACCAGGGGTTCTCCAAACTACGGCCCTGCGGCACGCGAGGCCCTCTCATGCGGCCCGCGTGGACATTTTTTGTCTAGGGAAAAAAATTACGGTAATGTACGTGTATTCTGCCAAGATCAGACGCCGCTTACGTGGACGATATGTTTTTACCGAATTAAAATAGAGGCGCGCAGTAGTGCGTTATGTTTTCTAACCGATCATTACAGGCAAAACCTTATTCGCTGTTTAGTTTTTCTACTTCCGTTCAAAGTCAATGAAATGAGAATATATAACGTCATCTAGTTGCGAAGTTTTGCCCGACGTGTTGCAGACATGGGTGAAAACATTGTGACTCAGTTAGCGAAAAATGCAAGCAAATTTCGCCAATTTTTAATTGCAATGAATGCATCGTTGGACAGCTGTTCCACCTCTCAACTGCTTGTGTTCGTTAGAGGGGTGAGGATGAAGACATAAACACAACACAAGAGCTGGCTTCCCAAATAGCATTTGCGGAACTGTTACCGATGAGTTGGAAAAAATATTTGCTGATTATGACTTGGACTGGACTAACCTCAGTTGCCTGACTGTTGACGGAGGAAATAACATGAGTGGCATGAAGATAGGCTTGGTTGGACAATTGAAGCAGGTGTGTAATGAGAAAAAAATTCTGCAGCCAATTTTCCTGCACTGTATTATTCACCAGAAAGCTTTGTGTGCTAAATATGTGGACATTAGCAGTGTACTGAATCCTGTGGCGAAGAGGGTTAACTTAATAAGGTCTCATTGGCTCAACCGTAGACAGTTCAGAGACCTGTTGAAAGATACAGACCCAGAATCGCAAGATTTACCATGTTACACAGCAATAAGATGGCTAAGTTGTGAGAAAGTTCTGAGCAGAGTATTTAAGTTAAGAAAGGAAATAGGTGACTTACTGGAAAGTAAGGGAAAGCCATGGGCATTACTGTCTGATGAAGAGTGGGAAGGGAAAATGGCCATAGCTGCAGATATAACTATGGTCATTTAAATTTTCTGAACCTAAAACTGCAAGGAGAGGAAAATCTTGTTTCTGTCTTGTTTTTTTGGAACAAGTACTGGCTAACAACGTGAAGCACTTTCAGCAGTGGACGGTCTTCATGGCTGAAGCAACAGCGTAGTTCCCCACGGCATTTGCATGCAAAGACCCCCAGCTGCAGTTTCAGCAGCGGTTTCCTGACTTAAAGGATTTAAAGGCAGAAAAGGTGAGACTTTTTCAAAACCTATTTGAAGCAGATGTGGCGAGTCGTCCAGATGAACTGCACCTGGGGGTCATTGAGTTGCAAGCGAATGACCTCCTTAGGGACAGGTGCAAAAAATGACTTGTGGGGGGTTTTTACCAGTTTTTGCCCAAGGAAGACTTCCTAATTTCAAAACTTTTTCATCAAGGTAGCTTTCAATCTTTGGAACAGCATACCTGTGTGAACAAAAAATTTCAAGAGCTAAATACGTGGAGAACAATTTGAGAACAAATTTGTCCGATGATAATCTCAGGTCACTGTTGGTGTTAGGGACATCAAATCTAAATCTAGAAATGTCTGCTAATCACTGCTATTTTGGCATCGAGGAAACAATTTCACCATTCCCACTAACGCAGGTGTTCATGTGTCGTGTATCAATGTGTTATTAAATAATAACTGAATAAAATAATATTACACACATAATTAAAAACAACTTCCATGTTTTGATTCTTTTTTATTTGGACCTCGAGTGTGTAGTCGGCCCCCGAACTGCTGTTTGATAGTTAATGCGGCCCTCGGGCTGAAAAGTTTGTAGACATTGCGAAATATTTAAATTCTTTACATCTATTTCTTTAGCATACATTTGATTGAAATAATTTTCATCAGCATGTGCGCCGGGGGAGGGGGAGGGGGGTATTTTGTCTAAACCAGGGATATCGCTGCCTTAACAATTATTCTCATCTGGCCTCGGTCCGTTTCAAATAAGTTACAATGTGACGATTGTGTAGATTTCGCAAGGCTAAATTACAAGGATTGGATTATTTTTCCTTTAGTGGGATAAGCTGGTTGCTTGGACAGCCAATCACCAGTCTCTGGTCAACCCAAGAAAAAAACCTTATAAATCTGATCTATTTTCAGGATCTTAGTGTAATCTATATTTTGTTCTCTGGAGTGAGACACTGTCTGGTCTATATTCTGTTTTTTATACTGAGTTCATGTCTGATCTATGATCTGTTCTTTAGAGTGAGTTACTGTCTGATCTATTTTCTGTTCTTTAGACTCAGTTCTGTTTGATCTTTTTTTCTGTTTTATAGAGTTACTGTCTGATACAAGACTACCTACATGTTGATAGCAATGTAGCCCGCCCACGTTAACATTGATTGACAATGTTAATATCACATCGGATTCCATTCCCTTTTAACAGCCTGTGTTTTCTCCATGTCATGTCCATCCGTCCCTGTGGCGCTACAGCCCATGCAGGGCTTTGGCCTGCCTCACTTCTTCCTTCCACTCAGACCTAACCAATACTTTTCTTTCCCATGCTTGATTCCCAGCCGTGGTAGATATTTTGCCAAACCATCCATCCATCTAAGCCTAGGTCTGCCTCTGAGCAGTTTTCCTCTGAGGTTTTCTCTGTAAGTGTCCAGCCCAGCGTAGCCCACCTTTTCTTTTAATTTCTGCTACTAGCGTGGGATCCTGACTTTGTACCGCGCTTCGAGCCTTTGGAGATGAAGCGTGATTTTCAAATAAGCTGTATTATTATTATTATATACTATACAATCCCTGGTTGCTTCGTATTCTCCATACATATTCATCATTTGTTGGTCCATATATTTCCTGAGAAATGTTCTCTCCGACGTTGATTTATAGGTTTTCTGCTAATTGTTGTTTGGATCCAAGTTTGACTTGCATACGTTCCAAATGGCCTGATTACCCATGGCGTGTTGTCCCAACGAGATTATTCCCAAACTTCCGTTTGTTAAAGCCAAATTAGTACAAACCGCAACCCCCCCCCTACCCCCACCCAAACCACCCCCCCCATCCCGGTTCACCTCCCCACCGATTGCGTTGTAATTGGCAGTCTCTAATGACCAATCGCACCCTCCGCCACGTCATATCCTACCCCCCTGGGGGCGTTCACTGAGCTTTCATTTGGTTTCAAAACGTGCCGCCCGGTACGCTGTGTCTGTTGTCATGACGCCCGTGTCGTGGCGTTGGCACTTATCGCCCCGAGGCTGGGCTAGACGGGGAATACGGCTGGATGTGGAATTACGGGGGTCGGGATTCCGGGATTCCTCCCCCCACCCCCACCCCATGTCACGATATGACGCCTTCAAGAATGTGTTGGTTAAGGGTTTCATTCAAGGTGTAGGAGATCAAAGTGGACCCACAAGAAGGTGACAGGCCTGACATCATTGACCATGATGGGCAACATGGCCTTCATCGTGAATACAATTTTGTTGTTGTTAATGGACTATAAAAGAGGGTAACTGAGCTGTCACCGCCATTTTGAGTGGAAACGTAATCATTGCAAAATGGTCAGGGAACTTCAGAGTACAGCCAGCGATATCTGACCGGTTCAATGTCCATCTTTTTATCCCATTGGTGAGAGAGAAGGCCTATTTATACACTAGCTTTACCTCCTCGATTAAAAAAAATAAAAAAACCTGGTTGCATTGCATGGCTATCAAGCACCTTAAAACTAACTTACCTGTTAACTTTGTGGGGATTGGGGCAGGACGGGAGCGGGGGGTGGGGGGAGAGAGTTGTGCCGCTTGTGCGACCATTTTGATCCATAAATCTACAACATCACCTACGCCCCCTCGCCCCATCGCCCCTCCACCCCCCCACCCCCACCCATCAAATCACTCAGCGGATGGCCGCGGCTCTAAACACCAACACGGTGCCGGTGTTGAGTTTGTTTAGTTGAGACAATCTGAAGGAGATCGCTCTGGGCGGCCCGGGAGACAGGGTGTCACCGTTTTCAGCGAACGATTTGATTAAAGCAGTGCTAAACGGGGTTAGCGGTCGTTCAAATGGGGCAGTCTGTTGAAGGGCAATAAATCAATAGGAGTAGGAGGATTCAGGGTTGTGGGGGGGGGGGGGCCCATTTGCACTGGGGGCTGAAAGGATTTTTTTTTTGG
>CAXITT010000204.1:594163-618250 GCA_964033795.1 Lymnaea stagnalis
GGGTTGGGGGGGGGGGGGGGGAGGGAGGATAAAGAGAGAAGCCTTGTGGAGACATCGCCTGAATACTTGTGCGTGGTCAAACTACTCACGTCTCTCTATAAGTTCGGGTGTAAGCGTTGAATGCTGAGGGCTCAGACTTCCAGAGATATCAACAGTACAAGACAAGACCTGGCCAGAGAGTGAGAGAGAGATTCCGAACGGAAGTGTACCATTGCGTCTATGTTTGAAAGTAGTGATAGATTTGTTTACGCGTATGCCCGTCTTTTGGGTTAGTCCAAGTTCATAGGCGGCGGAACTATACCTTGTACAAGTACATAGGTGGCGGAAATAGACTTTGTCCAAATACATGGGTGGTTGAACTACAATTTGTTGAAATTCATAGGCGGAGGAAATAGGTTGTGTTGAAGTTCATAGGCGGCGGAACTAGACTTTGCCCAATACATGAGCTGCGGAACAAGACTTTGTTGAAGTGCATAGGCGACGGAACTTCTCTTTGTCCGAATGCTTCGGCAGTGCAACTAGACTATGACGAAGCACAGGGGCGGCATCGTCTCGGGGCTCACTGTTTGCGGAGTTCTGATTTATATTATGTGAAGATTCAACGAGAGAATGACGTAGTTTTCGCTCGCTTTACCAAACCATAAAATGTTATTTACCGCCCCGAAGTTACCGGAATAATTGCTCTATATCAATGCCGCACCGCCTAAGGGAGTCTACTCCAGGTTTTTTTTCAGATCGGGTTGCCTGGCGTAGCCGCAAGGGAGCAGGCGTTTGCAATCAGAGTTCTCCTTCTCATACATCATCCAGCGTCTAGGTTTGACGATTCCCGTCTACCCAGAGTGTTTGGGTTGTTGTGGATTATTGAATAATCAAGACTATCCCAGCTATAACAAGCTCCACTATAAAAAAAAAAAATTCCGCTATAACGCAAATTCGGAAATGATGCAGACATGGAACGTTTCCCCAAAGTTATGTCAAGCCATTTGTAAATAAATATTTTATTGTCAAAGTACGTGGGGAAAAAAGAGCAAATAAGTATAATATACTAGCCAATATACCCGACGTTGCACGGGATTGCATTAGGACACTATCCATGTGTGACCCCGATCCCATTGGAACCCTAATTCCATTCTGACACCGATCCCGTCGCAGTCCCGTTTCCCAGTTTTATCCCGATCCCGGTGGATCCATTCAAGGTTGGGATCCTGATCCAGGTGGATCCCGTTTTCTGGTGGGATCCTGATCCCTTGAGATAAAAATTATGATGGGGATCCTGACCCCTTTGGGATCCCGCATTTAAACAAATTACTCAGTGTTACTAAGAGGACAGGAAACTCCGGGACAGTATAGAAATGAATAGAACTAACTAAAATCTCATTATAATAATAATAATAAAGTTCATTTCAAAAACACGCTTCATCCCCAAAGGCTCGAAGCGCGGTACAAAGTCAACAAAAAATATATCTATAATTTACCACATTTAAAACAAACGCAACACTACAAAAACTAATTACAAGCATACAATGTCAAAGTCTTTCTAGCCATTTCAACCCCAAGCAACACAGCCATTATGCATTAACTGGAAAATAAGGTAGACAATCATCCCAGAAGGTGTTTGCGAAATAGATGTGTCTTTAGATCGGTTTTAAAGGACTCCAGTGTCTGGTTGTTTCTAAGATCGACAGGAAGGGCGTTCCAAATTGTTGGACCAGCAAATGCGAAAGTGCGCTTTCCGTAAGTCTCAAGGCAAACACGTGGTGTCAAGAGTTTGCCACTATCGGATGAGCGGAGCTCTCTACTGGGTACATAAGGCGTCAGCAGCTCTTTCAGATAGGACGGCGCCAGGTCATGTAAGCAGCGGTAGCACAAAGTTGCGATCTTGTACTCTATGCGAGCACGCACCGGCAGCCAATGCAACTCTCTCAGAAGTGTTTTTGCATGGTCGAATTTGCGTTTGCGGAGAACTATGCGAGCCGCATTATTCTGTGCTATTTGAATTTTATCCAGGAGCGTAGCTGGAAGACCCACCATGAGAGCATTGCAATAGTCCATGCGTGATATGGGTACATAAGGCGTCAGCAGCTCTTTCAGATAGGACGGCGCCAGGTCATGTAAGCAGCGGTAGCACAAAGTTGCGATCTTGTACTCTATGCGAGCACGCACCGGCAGCCAATGCAACTCTCTCAGAAGTGTTTTTGCATGGTCGAATTTGCGTTTGCGGAGAACTATGCGAGCCGCATTATTCTGTGCTATTTGAATTTTATCCAGGAGCGTAGCTGGAAGACCCACCATGAGAGCATTGCAATAGTCCATGCGTGATAGCACAAATGCAGACATCAGCCTCTTTGTTGTATCAATTGTTAGGAAGGGCCTGATTTGACTAATCCTGCGCAGCTCCAGAAAAATCGCCCTGCATAGCATTTTAATATGACTTTCAAAAGTTAGTCTTCTATCTAGGTAGACACTGTTTAACACCGCTCTAACGTGACTTGGAATTCACTCCTGAAATGACAACAATGTCTTATCTCAGGATCATTTAGTTTCGGTAACCGTTCGGGAGACTGGGGGAGCACGCTGGTAAATTCCTAAATTTTGCCTATTTATGGAAACATGATATGAGGGAACCGGCCCCGAAAGTGGTGAATAGTATGCGTTCGAAACCCTCCAGTAATTCAATAAAGATATCCAAGTGCATGTGTTCCAATTTTGGTCTGTTTCAAGCAATTTATTTAAATTATATTAATGTGGCTGATAAAAGAAAAAACGAAATTTCGTTTCCTTTATTATATGAGGGCGCTTTGTTCCCAGTTTTAGCCAATATTCGATATATACCTTTTGACAGATTTTTCTCCTCAAATCGATACAAACTAATATACATAATTATATATATATATATATATATATATATATATATATATATATATATATAAAAACATATATATATATATATATATATATATATATATATATATATATANTTATGTATATTAGTTTGTATCGATTTGAGGAGAAAAATCTGTCAAAAGGTCGCTTGTTGCTATCCATCAAGAAGAACTCTTAGAAACCGACTTGCGTATTATAGAAAGTGTTACATTGTATCATAGGTCATAGTATAATTTAATCTTAAGATTTTTTAATTTTTTTTTAAAAGACATCTTTTTTGCAGGTGTTGCCGGAATGGCAAAAGTCTTACTTATCAAACACACATTTTACACCGGGCTTAATAATTGGCTGAGGGAATGGTAAGAGTGTAGAATCTTAAACATACACAGCATACCGTGGCTATGGAGAAGTTGAGAAAATGGCAAAAGTCTAAAATATCAAACACCCCTTAGTGACACCGTGGCCAAGGATTGAGAGAATGGCAAAAGCCTAAAATATCAAACACCCCTTAGTGACACTGTGGCCAAGGATTGAGAGAATGGCAAAAGTCAAAAATATCAAACACCCCTTAGTGACACCGTGGCCAAGGATTGAGAGAATGGCAAAAGTCTAAAATATCAAACACCCCGAGTGACACCGTGGCTAGTGGTTTGGGGAATAGAGTTTCTGTCCCCCAGAAAATCTCTCACTGTCACAGGCTGCGGCCAACATATGTCTCTCCCCAAGATATCATTATAGGACTGTCTCTTTCCCCCGGTCACCAGCGGGCGTGAAATGAGCCTTGCTATGTTGATACATGAGTACCATTTGGCGACAGATGGGACCTAGAGCTACCAACGGCATTCATCATAGACTTCTGGAACTGTCTCTTACCGTTAAATGAGAGAGAGAGAGGGGGGGGGGAAGGGTCTGGGCGGAGGGAGGGGGGATCGCCGGGCAGTGGAAATGGCGACAATGACCCCCGTCTCCTTGTTATAATGAGTTACTTGTATGTCTGACGGCTGGGTCCCTAGCTGATACCAGATATTTTATGGTAAACCAGATTAGAATATGTGCTTTATTCGGATGTATGGTAATTTATAGATGACACAGCGTAACATATAGTCCAACATGTATGTCACATACGCGGGGTTTGGACAACCTGGGAAATACTGTACATTTCATGCGGGGTTTATGATGTAAAAACTGTATTCAAGAAAATGTGTCAAATAAACCACACTCTCTCGTGTGGCTACTTTAGATACAAACTATTATTGGAAACACTCTGCTACTGTGCCATTAGTCACCACTTATTCATGTTTATTTTATGTTCAAAATCCCAGCCTTTTCTTGTATCTTTACAATATTACACCTTTCACTAACAAAAACAGCATCTATTCAACCAAAATGCCACCCCATCCCCCCCCCCCCAAATTACAACTCGTCTATCCTACATTCATCAAAGCTCCATCCTCCAGCCCACCAACACTACACTTTCAATCCTCATAAAACTTCAGCTTCCTATCCACGAAAACATCCACCAAAACATCCACCCTCCTATCCACCCTCCCATCCATTCTCCTATCCACCATCTCTTCCGCCACGTAACTAAATTGCGTTTCAATGGTAAACATTTTTTTTTGTTTTCAATGACAATTCTTTTGCGTGTGTGTGTGTCTTAAACTAACAGTCCCTAAATATTTTTTTTTTTAAATTCTTTCTGTTAACGTCACCAGGCCCATCAGGAATTCATCATCTCCGATACTGGACATAGCCCCCTGCGTCATGTCCGTAATATGTAACATTAGCCTGTCCCAGATTCTTGGATGGCGTGATTAAACCGATCGACTGTTGGAAACAGCTACTCAAAGCTCAACCCATTTGTTTAGATCGCCAGTGCCGCCGGCGGTGCGTGGCTTAGGCTATAGAAACATGGGGGCACCCCTCCTACATCCGCCCCCACCCCCAGAACCTTCAATTTTTTTTTTTAAAAGAGAAGAAAACAACGTCTGACAGAATCTAGAGGACACAAGTAGTAGGCTGTACGTTCATAGCTTGGCCCTTTAGGTATAATTCAACGTCCCGTTAGTAAATTATAATTAAGCATCCTTTAGAAGCCTAATTCAAAATCACTTATTAAAGTATAATTCAAAATTACTTAGTAAGGTATAATTCAACCTTATCTAGAAAGTTATAGTTAAACATCACTTAGTAAGGTGCAATTCAACATCACCTATTAAGGCGAAATTGAAATTTACTTAGAAAGTTGGAATCCCACAACACTTAGTATAGCTTGAAATCAGTTAGCCCTCAGCTACAAAGTGTAGTGTTGATTCTGAGCAAACTGATTTGATCACTGGTGTATTGACTGGGAAACAATTCAGTCACGTGATATTATGTAATTTACTCTCAGGATCTGGTGACCTGCTTATTTGGGGAATAAATTTAGATTTACCGGAACGGGATGAATTAGATGGACCTTTCAAATGGTTAAAATTACATTGACAAACTGCCGTTCTATTGATTGGAAAGTGTGATTTCCCTCTGCTCGGCTACCCTTAAATAAGAATAGTTTTGGACACGCGCAATAGAGTTGATGATCATCAACAGGACCAATAAGTTGCTCCTTCATAACTTTATTTAAAATAAATGGTAGCGTGTAGCCCAACCCAATAGCCGAAAAGAGAAACACGAGATAAAAGCATTTTTTTTTGCTGGTAATAAGGAAAGATCTCTTAGATGTTCTGGCAAGGTCGACCAATGAGATGCTCTGAAATGAACAGGCCTTTTAGATGTTCTGGTAAGGTCAGACCTCTTAAGATGCTCTGGTATGGATAGGCCTATTAGATGTTCTTGCACGGACGACCAATGATAAGCTCTGGTATGGACAGGCCTATTAGATGTTCTGGTAAGACGACCAAATAGATGATCTGGTAACGATAGAACTATTCGATGTGCTGGTAAGAACAGGCCTATTAGATGCTCTAATAAGGGTATACCTATTTAGATGTTCTGGTAAGGACAGACCTATTAGATGTTCTGGTAAGGACAGGCCTATTAGATGTTCTGGTAAGGACAGGCCTATTAGATCTTATGACAAGGACAGACCTATTAGATGCTCTGGTAAGGACAGGCCTATTAGATGTTCTGGTAAGGACAGGCCTATTAGATGTTCTGGTATGGACAGGCCTATTAGATGTTCTGGTAAGGACAGGCCTATTAGATCTTATGACAAGGACAGACCTATTAGATGCTCTGGTAAGGACAGGCCTATTAGATGTTCTGGTATGGACAGGCCTATTAGATGTTCTGGTATGGACAAGCCTATTAGATGTTCTGGTAAGGACAGGCCTATTAGATGTTCTATTATGGACAAGCCTATTAGATATTCTGGTAAGGACAGGCCTATAAGATGTTCTGGTATGGACAAGCCTATTAGATGTTCTGGCAAGGACAGGCCTATTAGATGTTCTGCAAGGACAGACCTTTTAGATGTTCTGGCAAGGACAGACCTATTAGATGCTCTGGCAAGGACATACCTATTAGATGTTCTGGCAAGGACGGACCTATTAGATGTTCTGGTATGGACAGGCCTATTAGATGTTCTATTATGGACAAGCCTATTAGATGTTCTGGTAAGGACAGGCCTATTAGATCTTATGACAAGGACAGACCTATTAGATGCTCTGGTATGGACAGGCCTATTAGATGTTCTGGTATGGACAAGCCTATTAGATGTTCTGGTAAGGACAGGCCTATTAGATGTTCTATTATGGACAAGCCTATTAGATGTTCTGGTAAGAACAGGCCTATAAGATGTTCTGGTATGGACAGGCCTATTAGATGTTCTGGCAAGGACAGGCCTATTAGATGTTCTGGTATGGACAAGCCTATTAGATGTTCTGGTATGGACAAGCCTATTAGATGCTCTGGCAAGGACAGGCCTATTAGATGTTCTGGTGTGGACAAGCCTATTAGATGTTCTGGTAAGGACAGACCTATTAGTTGTTCTGGCAAGGACAGACCTTTTAGATGTTCTGGCAAGGACAGACCTATTAGATGCTCTGGCAAGGACATACCTATTAGATGTTCTGTCAAGGACAGACCTATTAGATGTTCTGGTATGGACAGGCCTATTAGATGTTCTGGTTTGGACAAGCATTTTAGATGTTCTGGTAAGGACAGCCCTATTAGATCTTATGACAAGGACAGACCTATTAGATGCTCTGGTAAGGACAGGCCTATTAGATGTTCTGGTATGGACAGGCCTATTAGATGTTCTGGTATGGACAAGCCTATTAGATGTTCTGGTAAGGACAGGCCTATTAGATGTTCTATTATGTACAAGCCTATTAGATGTTCTGGTAAGAACAGGCCTATAAGATGTTCTGGTATGGACAAGCCTATTAGATGTTCTGGCAAGGACAGGCCTATTAGATGTTCTGGTATGGACATGCCTATTAGATGTTCTGGTATGGACAAGCCTATTAGATGTTCTGGCAAGGACAGGCCTATTAGATGTTCTGGTATGGACAGGCCTATTAGATGTTCTGGTATGGACAAGCCTATTAGATGTTCTGGTAAGGACATACCTATTAGATGTTCTGGCAAGGACAGACCTTTTAGATGTTCTGGTATGGACAGGCCTATTAGATGTTCTGGTATGGACAAGCCTATTAGATGTTCTGGTATGGACAAGCCTATTAGATGTTCTGGCAAGGACAGACCTATTAGATGTTCTGGCAAGGACAGACCTTTTAGATGTTCTGGCAAGGACAGACCTGTTCGATGCCCCGTCCTTCATAGACTGGTCGAACATAAACTCCAACGACATTTGAGGTCATTCACGTCACGTGACAGACTACTGTACTTTCTTGAGACCCCCCTCCCCAAACCACTCACCACGCCAACACGATAATCTAACGTTTGCCCCTGATCTGTATACAACTACTACGTCAGAATAAACAGGCAATTTTCGGTGTTTTCAGACAAACTGGCCTCTTGACCAAATAACATCCCCCTTTTTTTTTTGGTCCCGCTGGCCGGCGGCTAAAGACATAATGACAACGTTAGTCTGTTAGAAGGCTTGCTTGACCAGTCTGGAAGTGACCGTTTAGGATAGGAGGTCCACCAATGAAGTACGATGTCCGAGTCAGGGGGGGGGGCGGGCGGAAGACCGTTTATCTTAAGAAATAAATTGCAACAGTTGCCACACGAACGCATATATAAAATGCAGTGGGTTCCTTTATGAAAGTTTAAAACATTCTACCTCAGTTACGACTTCAACTTCAACTAAGACAATATAAACAGGCGTAGCTAGCGATGGTGCCCCACCCATGGGGTGGGACAACATTTTTGCTCCCCTCCCCTTGGCATGAAAAAAAAACCTCTACAGTTGGCCGAAAATTCGTACACTCGATATATAGAGAAAAAGTGCGGCCCCCGGGGCAAAATGACCCCTGAGCACACTCTTCATACGTCACTGAATCTAAATGAACATAAGAACCTTTTTTTTCTGATAATACCCAACGCTCCCTCTTTTCCCCTTGACCAATCCCAGAGCCGCCCATGATTTGTATCTTCATTTGAATAATTGAAGTCTACAAATAGGTTGATTACATTTATTTGTTTAGCTGGTATTACTATCATCATTATTATCTTTGTAATTATTACTACTACTGCAATTGGTCTAAGATGACTATTATTAATTTATATTAACTTATTAACGTAACATTTGCAAAGAGGCCGGCCCTGGCAGCATAGATTGTCACAGTGTAAGCAAAAAAATAAATAATGACAAAGCTTTGGCTCAGCCAACGCATAATTTGACTAATGCATTTTCTTTGTAACCCGTCGAGATCGTCATAATTATCGAGCTTCAACAATGCATCGAGACTTTCGTAATAAGGACAGCGAATTCTTGGTCAAGAGAGGGTGGAATAATAAGTGCGTAGAGTTAAACTCTTCTTTACATAAGGGCAGAGAGGTTGTTGTTTTTTTTTGTTTTCTTTTTTCTTCTTTTTTTTTTTTTTTTTTTTTTTTTTTTTTTTTTTTTTTTTTTTTTTTTTTTTTTCTTTTTTGTTTTTTGTGAACACGAGATTTCCAACTACTCGTATTCGAAGATGTTGAGTAATACTTAGTCGAGCAAATTTGTAATCATTGTTTTTTTCAGGCATCTTGCAGTGTTTAATTTGGTTATTTTTTTATTTTGTTTTTTTTTTTTTTATGTTTTTTTTTTGGGGGGGGGGTTTTTTTTTTTTTTTTTTTTTTTTTTTTTTTTTTTTTTTTTTTTTTTTTTTTTTTTTTCTTTTTTGTTTTTTGTGAAAACGAGATTTCCAACTACTCGTATTCGAAGAT
This sequence comes from Lymnaea stagnalis, assembly GCA_964033795.1. Taxonomy (NCBI): domain Eukaryota; kingdom Metazoa; phylum Mollusca; class Gastropoda; family Lymnaeidae; genus Lymnaea; species Lymnaea stagnalis. The sequence goes on from CAXITT010000204.1 coordinate 603,383, forward strand.
GTTGAGTAATACTTAGTCGAGCAAACTTGTAATCAGGGTTTCTTTCAGGCATCTCGCAGTGAAAAATTAGGTAAAATTAATAGAACGATTATATTTTTTTTTAATTAAAAACGACTGAATTGTCATTTTAAAAAGTTTTAAAAAGAATAGTATCCGATACCTTTACCCGATTACAATTAGTTGAGTCTATTAAAATATCGCTGCGCTCGACATATCCGTATATTTAAGACTAATCTTTTTAAAGGCTTACAGTACTCGATTAAAACTATCGCACTGACCGCTCCTGATTATACGCAGATGTCTTACTTCCCATTGTTCACACATATTGATATTTTTAGCTAGTTGTTGTTTTTTTTGGTGCAAATTCACAAATTTAAAAAACCTTTAACAACACTCTATTCAACTACCTTTACATCAATATCAAGGACTACGGTTCTAATAATAGCTCTTGCCAAGTATCAAACATATGCAATCTGTTATATTTAATTATATTTCATTGTAAAAGCACTACTTTTAAAGTAGAGATAGGTGTTCATAATCAATCGCAGGATTTCTTTCAGCTAGATCTCGGGGGGCTCACTACCCCGGGGAAACCCAAGTGCCCCCACCCCCGGGGGGGGGGGATTTCTGAAATAATCATTGATAAATCGTAGGATGATGTTAGGCTTTAAAATATATTTTTATTAGCATTATTATAAATGTATTCCATTCCTTGTATGTTGAGTTATATAAAATGGAAACTTAAAAAAATTGAGATATTATGTTGAGTTATATAAAATGGAAACTTAAAAAATTGAGATATATATTTTTTTTTTTAAATTGAGAATGTAACGGGCGCATACAAACAGACTAGTACACATTTCATCAATTATCATATGGAAAGCGTCTGTGTTTTCTTGACATTTTGTCGTACGTTTGTAACAAAGTTTCCTGAAAAACAAATGTTAACAAAATAATAAACTAATGTTTATGAAATTCCCCACAGCTTTTGTCTTTTAATATTAGAATAATGAACAAACTAAGCCCCATCTGTTGGCAAGGATTGTTTTTTTTTAATTTTTTTTTTTTTTTTTTTGAAAGTGAGGACCTATCAGAAAGCTTAAAAAAAGATGAACCAGCATTTCGATTATTATGTCAATTCCGTGTTTTATTTGTGGTTTTTTTTTTTTTTGGTAAGCCTACTTGTTTAAGAATAAATTCTTATTTCTAAATGTTCAATTTAAAATAAATTCTTTGGATTTGTGAAAAAAAAATGTTTTAAAGTATATCTAAGTGGCGATTTGTAATTTAACTGGAGAAAGTTATAGTAGTTTGAAATTTTAAAAAAAAAAAAAATTACTAAAACGGAATATTGGGAAATTGTTACTTTATTTACATACTAAGCATTTCATATACGATTTATGACCGTTTTTTATAACCCATAAAAAATACCTCTCTACTTAACAGTTTATTTTTCTTTCTGACTATGGTAAAACGTGGAAATCTTTAGCAAAGGTTACTATTACAAGTCAGTTGATTATTATAAGAATTGTTAATGATGTTAGCAGTGCTTTTTTTGTGATGGAGACCTGTTTTAAATTTTATTTATTTACCATGTAGTTAACACTTAAAAAGGTTTAAATACAAAAAAAAATGAAAGCCATGGCACATTACTATTTATATATGTATATGCATAACACAAGCAGAGCCGTCGCTCGACTTTTAGAGGCCCCTTTTGCCACTTTTTGGTTTATTCCTCCCCCAGCTTACCTTCAAATATGATAAGTGAGAAGGTATTCACATCACATCTTAAAGCCCTAAAATGTCCGAGGCCCACTGCAGTAGCAGGGATTGCTGGGCTCCCACGATGTTTCTAAGGTTAAGTGACACCTACATTTTTTAACTAGCATCTCTTCAGTTGCCCCCCCCCCCCAGGTGTAAAATGCTGCAAAATTAAAGCGTTTGCTAAAATGCTTTCCTTTATATTGAATTTATTTAAAAAATTGTCGGGGGACTATAAAGATTTTAATCGGCGATATTAAGCTCGGCAAAATGCATACCCTCCAGGGCGCCACAACTGGAAGGAATTTTGTTCATGTCCCATTGGTACGGCGTTCAGGTTGTCTTTGATCATTATTATGGTTATTTTCGGCACTTCCCACGCGAAAGTTTGAAATGTCACCTCAAAATTGTCTGAAAGAAACAACGAATTCTAGTCTGCGCCAATATGCACCCCTGCATTTTGAATTTGGTCGACTGTTTTCAGCAAGTCTTTCTAGTAAGTCATTGTTGGTGATGGTGTTTGGCCATTTGATGTTCAGGATTTCTCTAAGGCATGTGGTTGTGAAGGTCTGTACTTTCTGTGTAATGCTCGCTGTTGTTCTTCAAATTTCAGCTCTATATAGTAGGACTGTTTTGACATCTGTGTTGAAAATTCTGAATATGGTTTGAAGAGTCAGCTCCTTTGACTCCAATATTTTCTTTAATAGCACAAATGCTGACCTAGCCTTTGCAATTCTAGCCCTGACTTTCGCTTCCAATCCACCATTTAAGTCAATGGTGTGGCCTAAGTATGTGAAAGCCTTCACTTTTCCAGTGCATATCCTACCAGAGTTGGTGGAGTTTACCTTTATGATATTTTTCTTGCTTTTATTTATATAAAGCAATATTCATCGATTTCTACCCTACACCCCGATGAAAACGATCGCTAGTTTTGGAGACCATCAATACCCCTTCTAGAGGCTTAGCTAAAATTCGTGTCACCATGGGAGGGGGGATATGTTGGCCCTTTCACGATACAAGCTCTGCAGTTGTCCGAAAATGCCGCAACTCCATGTAAAGAAAAAGTGATACCTGGGTGAGCAACCTCATCCTCCTCACTACGCCACTCGAAGAGGCGTAGCTAGAATGTTTGGAGTCAGGGGACATGATTAATTTTTACGTCCCCCTTCCCTGACTCTGAAACTAATTATTTTCATTCATATCATCAAAACTCAATCTGATGCCCCCTTTAGTCTTGCGCTCCTGGACGTATGTCCATCTGACACCCTTTAGCTACGCCTCTGGCCACTGCCCACTGGCAACTGGCACTGCCCACTGGCAACTGGCACTGCCCACCCACCCCACCCCCGAAAATCTGAAATCCCCCAGGGGGGCGGCGGAAATGTCTGAAAGAAACACTGCTTGTAATCGGATATCTTTTGTATAAAATAAAAATACGGCTCAGAAAAGGTTTGCTCCTAACATGTAATTGGATAAAATTGTAGATCGGTATCGCGGACGTGACCATTTTCTGTCTTACCAGATATCATTTGGGATTGTTTTCGGATTATTATTTTCTGTTTTCCTCCACCTGGTAATCTTTGAATATGGAGTAGGTTTGTCCCGGCTGACGGAGCAAATATCTTTCACCGAGGCGGACAGCTTACTACATCTAAGGTCACGTAGTCTCAGGGCAAAAGCTCAAGCGAGCTGGTTTCTGAGGACGAGTTTCTACCAGAGACACAGGAACGACATTGAAATCACCAAGTGGTCTTGTTTAGATCTCAACTCTATCAACGCTGGCTCGCGTGCCTTGATGTTGTTTTAAATCTAGTGGGTTTGTTGGGTTTTTTTCCCTGTCATAATCCATTTTCAATTTTTTGAGGTTATTTTTGGAGCACTTTGTCTCGAGGGCGTCAGACCTGATTGGGCCCTTCTTCTATTGCGAATGCTCTTATTGTTTTTTGTTTTTTTTCTTCTTCATTTTAAACATTGAAAAAAAAATATCGTAAATTATTTCACATTCATTATTCTTAGTTTCTTAAACAACGAGAAATGTTATTTCGTTGGGTGGAATTTTAGTGGACTTTTTTTGGACTTCGGATTCGGAGGGTTCCTTAATAATACACTTTTTTTAATGTTGTTAGTAGGTGGACGTTCTGTGAAAGTGAGTACTGATTGGACCAAACTAGGGTGTACTGCAGGGACAAGTCTTAAGTGAACAACACTGGTGAACAATTGAAACAATCAGCTGTTAAATTTGAGTGGTTTGGGTGGGTGGGGAGGGGCGATGAGTGGAAGAAGCATAGAAAGGGGAAATTAGGGTTAGGTTTCATGGGAAATTATCAGCTGTTAAACTTGGGGGAGTGGGGAAGCGTTGAGTGGAAGTAGCATGGAAAGGGGGACTTAGAGTGCATGAGAAGCAATCAGCTGTTTAACCAAAAAGGGAAGCGGTGAGTGGAGGTTAAATAGAAAGGGCTGATTAGTAAATGAGGCATGTGTAATGGATATGGGTGATGAGATCACTAAAAAAAAAAGTAATGTAACGGGGCTAGGGCTGAATGAACAGGGTTGAGATGGGCAATGGACAGTACCGGGGTACGAGGGAGGGAAGACGAATGAAGCTGCTGTAAATGGGATAGAGGGCGAGTGTGCAGGGGCCACGTGTCTAACGCAGATATTGCACTTTCTTTTCTAGAGCTGTGTGGCCGAGCGGTCTAATCCCAAGCTTGTGGACTGGAGTTCAATCCCCAGTAAATCTCAGGCAATCAAAAACAAAACCAACCCCCCCCCCCGGGAGAATGGGACTCGTTAACCTTAGATGGCAACTCATCTAAGACCAAAACCCCCGGGAGAATGGGACTCGTTAACCGTAGATGGCAACTCATCTAAGACCACAACCCCCGGGAGAATGGGACTCGTTAACCTTAGATGGCAACTCATCTAAGACCAAAATCCCCGGGAGAATGGGACTCGTTAACCTTGGATGGCAACTCATCTAAGACCAAAATCCCCGGGAGAATGGGACTCGTTAACCTTAGATGGCAACTCATCTAAGACCAAAACCCCCGGGAGAATGGGACTCGTTAACCTTAGATGGCAACTCATCTAAGACCAAAACCCCCGGGAGAATGGGACTCGTTAACCTTAGATGGCAACTCATCTAAGACCAAAATCCCCGGGAGAATGGGACTCGTTAACCTTGGATGGCAACTCATCTAAGACCAAAACCCCCGGGAGAATGGGACTCGTTAACCTTGAATGGCAACTCATCTAAGAAAAGGCAAACACTGAAATTAAACCCGGTGACACTGACACAATGAAATTTCCGACAACTCCTGCAAATTGGAACGCGTATAGATGACAGTAAGACACAAGACACACTGCTGGCCATCTACTGCATCCTGGTCTATTTCCAGGCGCCGGGACTAAGTCTTGCCATTGGAACAATTAGGCAAGGGCGAGAGAGCGAGGCTGACGAATTGAGCAACTCTCTCTCAAGTAGAACCCTTGGTCATATCTTCGCATGCGAAGGACGAACTATTAATAACTACACACTTTCTCGTAGCATAGATATTAACGCAGCTTTAGATCGAAACCCAACGAACACCCTTAAAGCTCCCCCTATAACCCCACCCCCCCCCCCCCCCCCCTGGTAATAAATGTTGTTGTTTTTTCACCCATTTATCTTGTCTCAAACTTTTTTTTAAAAAAAAGAGTATTTCACTTTGTTTGGTTTTTTTTAAAGAAAAACCCTAACCTTCTAGAGGAGCCGGACCATGATTTACCCTCAGCTTGGTCATCCGCTGACATCGGCCCATTCACACAAATCTAGACACATTGACGGATATTTCATCAGGTAAAAGCGAAACAGCTCTCGAAACGTTGGCTCCCTTCCCGAACATGAAAGCCCCAATGGAACCGGTTATAAATTAAACCAGCGTTTCCCAAACTTTTCAGTTCGGTGGACCTGTTACGAAATTGCAACAGGGGCTGGTGCCAGATTTATCAATTACAGTTAGTTTTTTTAATTTTTTTTTTTTTACTTGACCATAAATGTTCATGTTGTGTGGACCGGCAACCTAAGACTCGTGGACCGGCGCCGGTCCACGGACCACCATTTGGGAAACTCGGAATTTAAAATACACATGCCTATCTATAGATAGAGAGAGAGAGACGCATTCGTCTACAACAGTGGTCCCCAAGTAAGCGTAACGGGGGTCACTTTGGAAATCCAAAAAGATACGCATTCTGTAATTATCATTATTACTTATGGGTTTTGTATACGGAAATGGCTCACGTTTACCTTTTCAACCAGGTCGCTCTCAACTACTTGGAGGGCCTCCACAGTGGCCCGTGGGCCTCGGGTTTGGGATACTCCGACCTAGAGGAGCAGAACACATTTTTACATACCCGGTCCTTAGCTAGACCTCTGCATCAGCTGAGTGGGTTTTCTGAGGTTATCCCACTCATGGGTTTGTATAAGGAAACGGTTAAGTTTTAGTGAACATGATCGAGTTTGTGGGACAGGTCGAGTTTGTGGGACAGGTCGAGTTTGTGGGACAGGTCGAGTTTGTGGGAAAGGTCGAGTTTGGGAAAGGTCGAGTTTGTGGGACAGGTCGAGTTTGTGGGAAAGGTCGAGTTTGGGAAAGGTCGAGTTTGTGGGACAGGTCAAGTTTGTGGGACAGGTCGAGTTTGTGGGACAGGTCGAGTTTGTGGGACAGGTCGAGTTTGTGGGGCAGGTCGAGTTTGTGGGACAGGTCGAGTTTGTGGGACAGGTCGAGTTTGTGAGACAGGTCGAGTTTGTGGGACAGGTCGAGTTTGTGGGGACACGGTAAAGAGGTTGGGTAATACATTTAGTATGTCAGAAGTCGATAAAATATTCGGGGCAACACTTCAAGTTATAGCAAAGCGGTTGAGTGTGTCTGAGTAACTGTGAGGACAATGTCCAGTTGGTGGGGCAATGCGGGGCCTCTACGGACACTGTCCAGTGGATGTAGCATATATATGGACTTCTAGGCAAGTTCTATGGTTTCGGAGATATAACGTAGAATGTATATGAGGCAGGTTTTTGGGGCATTTTAATGAAATAGATCCTTTTTTTTTTTGTTTTGTCAGTTTGTCCCTGCCCAAGTTTATTTGTTAGAAAGGTTGAGACTTTGAGAACTTATTTCAAAGCTAATCAATTTTTTTGAATGAGATCAAACAAATTATGTCACAATTTTAATTTTTGAATACGAACATTCTTAGACAGGGAAAAAATAATTTTTAAATGATATTTTAGGTTACCGAGCAGTAAGGTTATATATGGTAAAGACTCCGTGAGTAGAACATTATAATTGTAGAAAGTAATACGGTAGTAGTAGTAGTAGTAGTAAAAAGAAAGTAGTACAGTAGTAGTAGTAAGAAGAAGGTAGTACGGTTGTAATAGCAGTAAGAAGAAGGTAGTAGTAGTAGTAGTAGTAGTAGTAGTAAGAAGAAATAATAAGGTAATAGTAGTAGTAGTAGTAAAGTAGGAAATATGTAAAACAATGTAGGGGAAACCGGAAAAAATAGGACGCAACAAAACAACGAACGTTAAAAGTTAACAAGTTAAATCTTTTCTCAACCCCCCCCCCACCCTCTTTTTTTACAACCAATTGCCATATACTTCTTTTTCCTCCCTTCCTTCCTTCTTGGCCTATATTTAGTCTCTAACTTCTAAGGGTCTACTTTATTCCTTTTGTTGTCTGTGCTAAGTTTTTATTAGTTACTCTTTGTTTGAACTCCTCTACAAAGAAGGCTTCATGCCGACACGTCCGTTATTATTATTATTTTTTTGTTACGTCCTTTTCCCCCAGATTTTCCCATACTTTTCAAATATGTCCTTCCACCTAACCCGATTGCAATCTCCACAACAACCCCCTCATTATTTTCAAAAGCTAAAATCTGTAAATAACGCACCATCCCTTAATTTCTCAAGTGTACAGAATGAGTTTGCTCAAACAGTGCGAAACCTGGGTGTCTACTTGGATAGAGCACTAACTATGGAAAATCACATTAACATGCTTTGCAAGGCGATTTTTCTAGAGCTGTGCAGAATTAGTCATATCAGACCTTTCTTAAAGTTTGATGCAACAAAGAGGCTGATGTCTGCATTCGTGCTATCACGCATGGACTATTGCAATGCTCTCATGGTAGGTCTTCCAGCTATACTCCTGGATAGAATTAAAAAAGCACAGAATAATGCGGCTCGCATTATTCTTCACAAACGCAAATTTGACCATGCTGAAACACATCTGAAAGAGCTTGCAACTCTGTGCTACCGCTGCTTGGTGACCTGGCACCGGCCTATCTCTAAGCGCTCATGACGACTTATGTACCCACTAGACAACTCCACTCATCCGATAGTGGCAAACTCTCGATACCATGTGTACGCCTGGAGACTTACGGAAGGCGCACTTTCGCATTTGCTGGCCCAAAAATTTGGAACACAGTTACTGACGCTCTCTGAAACAGCCAGACACAAAACCGAATTGAAAACAAACCTATTTCGCAAACACCTGCTGGGGGTGATATGATCCACCATCTCTTCCAGCTGGCTATTATGTACTAGATGTATATTGGCCTGTGTTGTTTATGTTTGCAAGGGATGAAAGACTTAGAATGGGTATTCTCGTATGTAGTTTTTGTAATGTTGCGTTTTGTATTTCAATGTGGTATAATATACTTTGTTTTCCTCTTTTAATATGGTTGACTGTGTACGGCGCTTCAAGCGTTTGGGGATGAAGCGTGATTTTCAAATAAACTTTATTATGATTATTATTATTATTATTAGTAGTAGTAGTAGTAGTAGTAGTAGTAGTAGTAAAGTACCACTTTCAGTGGCAATTAAAGTAAGACATACATTTCCAAAATTCACAGTACAATAAACTACACACTTACATTAATGCTCCAGTTACACACATTGCAGTATGCGCCAAAATTAACAGTACTGAAAGTTAGAATCGTCTTGAAGTGTGTGTGCGCTGGTCAACGGTGCACAGCTCCAGTCGTTGCGTGTTCCAAGAAGTGCTAAAGAGTATATGTTGGACAGTTTCTGTTGCCAATGGGTCTATCGACAGAGCGAAAAAAATATTCCTAGCTGACTATGAATTTACGCCCGTACGTAAGTGAATACGGAAATGCGAGAAAAAAAAAAGGGGGGGGGGGCCGAAAATAAATTGATGGCAGAACAATTCAAAGAGAGATTCAATAAGAAGGCCCTGAGTAGCACATTTATGCTGTCTATTGCTACGAAATTTCACCGTTATGGATTTGTGTTGTGTCAAGGGGACATGTGATCGAACCAGAAAGCCTTTCGATATTGAGAGTCACGCCAATGTTCTCTAGAAGGTACTGCCTTCAAACTGGATACCAGCAATAGGTCCATTGGTCAATTGTTTAAGGACATGGTTGCATTTTTGTAACATATACCTTTAGGACGACGCTTGGCGGAGCCAGATATGCGGTGTATATGATGTATTGTGGAAATGTTTGGCCGTGGTATACGAGGTTCCAGATTTGTTTTTGGGAATGACTGGTTCCCCGACAAAAGTCCCACTCGCCAACAGTTCGATCAGAGCTTCCCTTCTGTTGTCAGACTACTTTTCGAGAGCCGTGTGACTGCATTTTGACAAATCTCTCTCGGAATAATTGCTCTCCCACTAAAAAAAAAAAAAAAAAAAAAAAATAAACGCTCTATGTATACTAACGAATGAGCTAAAACTTCGCTAAACTATTATTACTTTTTCCTTCGCGGAGAGACCCATTACGAGCAATAACTGCCCAACATATAATCCTTTTCACGTGGTAGCTGGATTTATGCATCGTTGAAAAACGCCAGTATGCACTCTAGATGTTTCAGTAATACTAGTTTTTGGCGCATGCTGTATTTCATTTACAGTAAAATACTCTTTTACACTCACTGTTACACTACAGTACACTTTACACTGCCATTCAATGTACTCACCCCGGATGAACTCCAACGCCTGTTCTAATCCGTAAATATCCGTATCGCAGTCGTCCTTGGCCAAGACCCCGATCCTGACCCCTGGGATCAGCATGTGCCCGTACTTCCCGTTGACGTGGTCGAGCGTGTACAGCATAGCCTCCAACGCCTGGATCCCGCCTTGGTCCATGATCTTCCCGCAGAGCCACTCCACCGACCGCTCGTGGACCATGTGCAGGGCGCCAATCGTGATGTGGCCCTCCACCATGCTGGCGGACTCCCGGATGGGCCATGTGTCCAGGAAGGCGTCGCGCAGCTTGTTCCGCCGGTTTTCCGACTCGTTGAGCAGGGCCATGAGCTGGGTGTCGTTGCTGGCGTCGAAAGTGTGGTCGAACTCGGTGGTTTTCTTTCCGTTGGCTGGTTTACCGTTGCCGTGGTGATGGCGCGTGCCGTGGTGGACGCTTCCAGCTTCTTCGCTGGCGCCGTCGTGGTGACCCGCTTCCGGTATGCGGTAGTTGAAATTCTCGCTGGTGGTGGAGGTGGAGTGGTGGGAGGAGTCGGTGGCGAACGAGGTGGTGACGAGGGAAGCGAGTCCCGTGATGATGAGAAATACTCCAAGAAAACATGACGTCATGCTCGGCTTTTCCGTTACCGATCTTTTGGGCGGAGTGTCAGGGATACTTTGCCTCTTTTGGTGGACTGAACATCTATCTTCCGCCACTCGCATTCTCTGGGTGTGCAGCTGCTGTTGCTAGCTTTTAGAGTGTTATTGGGACACCCAGTAGCCGGGGTTTGTTTAGCTTAACTTGATCATGTCGATGCCCCGAGGAAGCCCTTATACACTTTGGCATTTCGCAATACACACAAAACGTTGGCCCGAGGCCGCGCTGTGATGACCAGGGGCCCTTGACCTGTCACATGTTCCAACAGTCTCGTCAGGCTCAACCATCTAACCCCGTAGAACATCAGTATGAAATTCAAGCAGCGAGATGTGGACTCGAAATAGACTTTTCGCTTTACTCACGAGTCCGCCTGCTGACTGACCTGTCACATCATTAACCTGCTGTGTATTTCGTGATTGGTGTCTTCATCAACTTTGTCGAATGTCCGACGAATGGTTTCTTTCAAGGTCTTTCCTATGACTGAAAAAAACCAACGTAAAAAGAATCTGTAAAGAAAACTCTCTAAACCCTGGTGACGATGGCCGAATCTTGCTTCACTAGCAAACAAGCCGATTCTTTTCTTTCCGGACTCCAGTTGTCCAGTTTGTTGTCAAGGCTTCGGCTCATCCAAGTAATCTTGTCACGTGACACTCCCCTTCCTTCCCCACCATGGCTTTGACGGATGAAAATCAAGTTCGGCTGCTCATCCTCAAGGCCCTTTCCCTTGGGGTTTAGCTCGCTCAAGTCTGAAATTAGGAGAAAATCAAAAAGATTGCCAGATTTTTAAAGGCGTGAGTTGCTGTTTAAAATAGATTTGTTCGTGTACAGGACAGTTTCGAACCATTCTTGGCGTTCATAACTATAGCTGTGCGTTTGCTTATGTGTGTTGGGGATGTGTGTTGGGGGTGTGTGCGAGTGTGTCTGCCGTGCGTGTGTTATTCTCGACAATAAGCATAAATTGTAAGAGAAAAAAATGTTAGGGGATGGGGGCATTAAATAATTTTTGCAAACAATTTGATAGATAAAGTCTCCATCTTGGTTTATTGCAATGGAGTGCAAACCTCGGGGATAGGAAACCTACACAATTGTTGATTGGATCGCTAAACTTTAGTGAATAGACCTCTATAATATGCTGAATGGACCTCTTAACTGTGGTGAATGGACCTCTGTAGTGTGTTGAATGGACCTCTAAACTGTGTTAAATGGACCTCTATAGTGTGTTGAATGGACCTCTATAGTGTGTTGAATGGACCACTATACTGTGTTAAATGGACCTCTCTGGGTGTTGAATGGACCTCTATAATGTGTTGAATGGACGGACCTCTACGGTGTGTTGAATGGACCTCTATAGTGTGTTGAATGGACCACTATACTGTGTTAAATGGACCTCTCTGGGTGTTGAATGGACCTCTATAGTGTGTTAAATGGACCTCTATAGTGTGTTGAATGGACCTCTATAGTGTGTTGAATGGACCACTATACTGTGTTAAATGGACCTCTCTGGGTGTTGAATGGACCTCTATAGTGTGTTGAATGGACCTCTACGGTGTGTTGAATGGACCTCTATAGTGTGTTGAATGGACCTCTATAGTGTGTTGAATGGACTTCTATAGTGTTAAATGGACCTCTATAGTGTGTTGAATGGACCTCTATAGCGTGTTGAATGGACCTCTAAACTGTGTTGAATGGACCTATTAATGTGTTAAATGGACCTCTATAGTGTGTTGAGTGGACCTCTAAATGTGTTAAATGGACCTCTAAATTGTGTTAAATGGACCTCTAAATTGTGTTAAATGGACCTCTAAACTGTGTTAAATGGACCTCTAAACTGTGTTGAATGGACCTCTAAACTGGGTTGAATGGACCTCTAAATTGTTGCGAATTCGGTTTTATCCCCACACAAAAATTCAACGTTCATATTTTATGTACAATTAGATAAAATGAAATAAAGTTAATCAAAATTTTATTTTATTATATATGAAGTCTTCTGGTGAGGCGAGTGAGCTGTCGAATGTCTGTGCAAACTAATAAAACGTGTAAACAAATTATGCAGTAGTAGCATGCGGCTCTTTAGCGACCTGAATGCGGCTCGGCCAGTCGGCCACAGTTCGGTTCTGACTCGGAAAAACGTGATTCTTGACAGGTTCTTGAAAAGAAATTTGGCTCTCAACATTTTTTTAATCGTCCTGCTGCTGATTTTTTGGCTCTTTTGACTAATGAGTTTGGCGATCACTGATCTAGAGGAGTTGGGGGTAGGCAAGACTTTGTGGACGGTGTCAGATGAAATTGTCTAATCATAGGAAAAGTCATTAGTGCTAAAAGTAATTAAGTCACAAAATACCCCTTTTGAGATAATCCAGTTCAAATATTTCTTTTTGTCAATAAAATCTGATCATTCTTATTTTTTTTATTGTTTAGATAAAGGACTTTAGTAAATTTGAATGTCTTAAATGTATGCAGTAGACGTCACTAAACAAATTAAGAAAATGGCATAGTTTATATTGATTTGGACAAATATGTGATTGAATTACTTTTAGCAGTATAGGTTCTTCAAATCAGTGATGATTTAAGTGGCAGTGAGTGGTGTACGAAATCGCACACATAGCGTAATGTCATTTACGGATGGCCCTCTAATTAATGTGGCGTAGCTCACTTTTCATTCCATACAACTGTAGATTGCTTTGGTTTTATTTTTTGTTTTATTTTTAAAAACCAGTTATCTCACAGAGGCTCTTAGTAATACTGATGATTTCACTGGCTTATAATACTCGAATTGAGCATGAGTCCATCATATATTTCAGATGTATATACAAATATTTGTGTCTATTTGAGTATGGAAACTATCAGATGCTCATTTGTTTCTGCTTGTTTAATTAAATGAAAACACGACAAAAGTGAACTGAGCAACATATATGCACTGAAGGACAAACATGCACCGAACGAAAGATATGCACTAAACGAAAAATATGCACTGAACAACAGATATGCACTGAACAAAAGATATGCACCGAAAAACAGATATGCACTGATAGAAATATGTGCACTGAACAACAGATATGCACTAAACAACAGATGAACTGCAACACATATATGCACTGAATAACAGATATGAACCGAGTGACAGATATGCACTGAACAACAGATATGCACTGAACAACAGATATGCACTGAACAACAGATATGCACTGAACAACAGATATGCACTGAACAACAGATATGCACTGAACAACAGATATGCACTGAACAACAGATATGCACTGAACAGCAGATATGCACTGAACAACAGATATGCACTGAACAACAGATATGCACTGAACAACAGATATGCACTGAATTAACACCGAGTTGTTTCTAAAGTGTATTTAACATGAGATGCATGAATTGCATTCATTCCAAATTTAGAAACAGTGAGCGAATATTCCATCAAAAATGCAACTCGTCTTCTGCTAATGGCCGACCGAATTTCGGTTCGGGTTTCGGTTTCGGCGTCGAAAGTTGTCATATGATCACTTTCGGCATAGTTTCGGTTTTGGCCAATAAGAACGCGTGTTTCAAACAAAAATTCGTTGTTTAGCGGAACAAAGAGTTCCTTCAAGTCTTATGTCCCGACATTTTAGTGGGGCACGCCAATAAAAATACATAGGCTAAGATTTCGATGGATACCAAATATGTCAGGGTAGCCTTGTCATTATAGAAATACATAGGCTAAGATTTCGATGGATACCAAATATGTCAGGGTAGCCTTGTCATTATAGAAATACATAGCTAAGATTTCGATGGATACCAAATATGTCAGGGTAGCCTTGTCATTATAGAAATACATAGGCTAAGATTTCGATGGATACCAAATATGTCCGGGTAGCCTTGTCATTATAGTATAAAAGCAAAGGGCGCCCAATGGTCTATTTTGCACGATTTTTTATACCCCCCCCCCCCGTCAATTTTTTTCTTACCATACTATTTTAAAATACATTTTTAACAACTGTATATCACTTTTTAATTCAATTAAAAGCACAAGTATACATCAGATGTTTATCTATTAAAATTCACAATAATCTCATTTTTTTTTTAATTTTTTAAAAATTAAATAAATGTCAATACTTCCCTTCATCATTGTTCGAGGTACACAGAACGTAAGCATGAACGAGTTTTGAAATTTCTAAATATTTCGATTTCCAAAGAAAGTCTCGTTAAGCTTTTTGTGTCGGCTTCGGTTTCCACCGAAAGTCATTTTTAACGTACGCTTTAAGTGTCGATTTCAGCCGCAATTAGAAAATCACATTTTGTCGGTCTCTATCTCCCACCCTCCCACATTTCCACCCTCCATCTCTACCACCCTCCCACATTTCCACCCTCCATCTCTACCACCCTCCCACATTTCCACCCTCCAACTCTCCCACCCTCCCACATTTCCACCCTCCATCTCTACCAACCTCCCACATTTCCACCCTCCATCTCTACCAACCTCCCACATTTCCACCCTCCAACTCTCCCACC
>CAXITT010000204.1:620264-635219 GCA_964033795.1 Lymnaea stagnalis
CCCCCCCCCCCGCACAACTTTGCACCCTGGGAACAACTTGGCTGTAATGCTTAATTCTTTGAGGCCCTGTGTCATGCACGCTACTTCCCCTCGACTTGAACTCACGTGACACATCTTCTTTTTTAAACTTCTGTCCTTGGCACCATTAGGGAGAGATCCCTGTGTCACTCTATCCCATCCATCTCAGTATGAGCTTTTCGGAAAACATTTGGCTATGAAAAGATGAACGTTTTTTTCTGAAAGATCTATAAAGTTATTTTCATTAAATCGGAACTGCTGAGCACCTTCAGAGTTGTTTCCATACCAGAAGTTGAGTTCAACTTCTGCCAGCTTTACTCGCAAAACCTTCAGGAAAATCACGTCCCCTTCAACTCATCCTTTGTTTCAGCTTTCTTTCCTTCAGGTCACACACATCGCCGAACCGAGGAAAAGCGGAAACTAGAACGAAGTCTGAAATCTCGCCCAGAATTTTTTTTTTTTTAAATTGCCACCCTCGCAGTGGACCAGTAAAGATACCATTTGGACGCCATTAGTCCTTGTGAAGAAAATAGGGATTTTATCGTTAAACTCACTATTACGGGTCTAAAGACGATGTTGGCACTGAAGGATGATGTTTGGCGCCTGATGCGTGGGCCTCTTTCCCCAGACTAACACAACCACACACATGCACACACTAGCCCCCTCACATTCCATTCTCAAAACGGGCAATAAGGCCATCTCGGTGAGGGAGGGATAGATTGGGTATAAATACGAAGGAAGGAAAGTGTGTGCAAGGAAGACAAACGCTAGGGCTAAGCGCTCATGGCCAGACTTCAATAAACATCTTCTCGACGGTGTGACCCTGGCAAATAGTGATCCAGTGGTGGACTTACTGGAGCCGCTGGTGCGATAATTGCTTTTCTACTGCTTGGCTCGCGGGGTCAAGGCAGACGTGCTAATTTCATTACGTCTGATTTTATTGGCTTCTGTGTACACACACCCCGCTCCACCGAAAAATGTGATATTATCTACACCTCTTGCTCTGGTGTGGTTTTAGTCAGCTCTCCAGTTTGTATAACACTTTTTGTTTTTTTTTTTAAATAGATTTAATGTTGACGTCAAGTGGATTGGTGCAACAAAGTGTAATGTAACCTCACTACCAGATGATAGGAGTATGTCCTATACATTACACATAATTAATGAAATTCAGGAAATGAGAAGGTATAAGAGAGTAGAGTTGTGGCGGATGGAGCTAAAATTGATTGAGTATTAAATCATTGGATAATTACTAGGATAATTTCTGTTAGAGCGGATGTATCATTATAAGTAAAAGAAATTATGCATTTCTTTGGAGGAGGTTGGGGGGGGGGGGGTTAAACAAGAGACTATTACGTCATGCGGATAGATTGGGATAGGGGGGGGGTGTTACGCAAGGTTTTAGGTAGGGAGGGGAACATTGAAAAAAAGGGAACTTTTCTCTATTATATATATATATTCATTGCTTTTTAAAAGAACACCCTTTTGCAAAATTGTAATACAAAGTATTTTTAAAAGTTCCCTCATAACTTCAGAACTCTTACAGTTGTATAACTAAAAAAAAAGGGGGAGGGGGTGGGGGGGCGCCCATGAACTCGATATTCTTTGCAAATCGCAAAAACAAACACGCAGCGATATCGCTAATTTTATGGCCCATGTCAAGGTCACGATCGATGGGAGCATACGACAGCAATGCGAGGCAGTTGCGAGAACTCGTACTCCCATAATTACATAATCTGTATAAAAAAAAATTATGTAACATGACACTTAACTGCAGCAATGCAAACGTATGCGTGTGTCCAACATTGTCTTTGTCAAGTCATACGCCATTAATTTTATGGGCCCCCCCCACCCCGACCTACTTTAACCCATCAATTAAAAGAATTACGGGAGAGAGCACCTGTGTGTGAGATTTATAGTCTCTGTAAAGTTAGATATCCCCAGGATATTCAAGTTACAAGTTCTGTTATGACACTGAAATATATACAGACACAGAGAGAACACCCCCCACCTCATGTATGCACCATTTGCCATATAAATAACTCCTGTATGAAGCTGTCAGAAAACTGAGGAATGTCCAAGGAAATAAATATAAGGTTTGTAAATGTTTAAAGANTAAACATGTTGTTATTATAAGATGTGATCCTTTATACACACACACACACGTTGAAGGTAAGTGGAGATCTTTCTGTGGTAAACATGTTGTTATTATAAGATGTGATTCTTTATACACACACACACACACGTTGAAGGTAAGTGGAGATCTTTCTGTGGTAAACATGTTGTTATTATAAGATGTGATTCTTTATATACACACACACACGTTGAAGGTAAGTGGAGATCTTTCTGTGGTAAACATGTTGTTATTATAAGATGTGATCCTTTATACACACACACACACGTTGAAGGTAAGTGGAGATCTTTCTGTGGTAAACATGTTGTTATTATAAGATGTGATTCTTTATACACACACACACACGTTGAAGGTAAGTGGAGATCTTTCTGTGGTAAACATGTTGTTATTATAAGATGTGATTCTTTATACACACACACACACCCGTTGAAGGTAAGTGGAGATCTTTCTGTGGTAAACATGTTGTTATTATAAGATGTGATTCTTTATTGATCACATTAAATGGAAAGGTGTCTTTTTTTAATGACATTGTGCATATTCAATTTCAGCAAAAACACAAACAAATATTTGAAACCAAGACAACATTTTACAATTATAACAATGGAAACACAAGACATGTATTTCTCGAACGTAGAAATCAGCCATCAATGAAATCCTTTAGGGACAACCATGAATTAATTAGTGATCATATAGATTTGGTAACCGCTGGGGGGGGGGGTGGAAGCACGCTGGTAAATTCGTACAGATTGTGGAGCAAGAGAATTTTGTTTTATTTTTCCTTCCTAACGCGTAGAGAAAGAATTCGCCCTGATCGAGCTGATCTTAGTAATGAAGAGGCTGGGATGTTTCGTTCAAAATTATTTTAGTTTATTAAGGCAACAGCATTTTTTCTTCTAATAGTTCTTCACGTGAAGGATATTTCCAGCTGTCTTGAAAAGTCTATTTAATTTGTGTTTGATGTCAGACGATGAATTCCCACACCGGCAGGTAATACTAAAGTTCAGTATAGGCTTCCAATTGTTGCACTATAGAATGATTCAATAACTTGTTCGTTTACGCCGATAGATTAGTCTTTGTTTGACTAAATTATACAGAATTTGGCTGCATTGATGCCATGTCAGATTATTATTATTAATGGTGACACCTAGGTACTTATATGTCTCTACTTGCTATACTGTGGGGTTTTTTTTATTGTGAATTCCGCAATTGGGTGATCTCCCCTCCGGAAATCTACAAACGTCTCTTTTGTTTTGGTGGTTTTTTTTTATACATTTAACTGAAAAAACATGTTCATCTCACCAACTGATGAGGCTTTCATTAAGTTGCGGTATACGCTTTCTTCTTCGGATATCCAGGGAATCACTGCGGATTGCTTTCGGGTGACGACTAAAACCAGGCATAAGGAAACAACGCTGCAGTGGAAGCCCAAGGTCACTGTTCTTTCCGTTCCCATCAAATAAGAAGAAGGTATTTCAAGTGTCAGCGGTGGTCGCTGGTGACCTACTCATCATGACCTATTGTATCGTCATCGGGAGTGTAAAAAGTTTCAGCTCAACTGAACATCGGGAAGTGAGTCAAACTTGAAATGCGAGAGAGAGAGAGAGAGAGAGAGAGATCCCACGAGGGTAAGTTGAGGTCACTGGTAACCTACAGATCATGAACGGTTTCCTGGTCATCGGGGTTGGGTAAGTGTACAAAGGTTTAGCTCAGCGGGACGTCAGGAAGTCGGTAAAAATAATTGAGATGCAAGCTTCCACCAGAAAGTGACAAAATGGCAGAGCAACCTAATAAAAAGCGTATAATTGTAAATAACCATCGAAGTTATAGCAGGCGGTTGCCGGAAATTTGATCGAAAGAAATTTCGTCGATGGTAAATTGATCGAACGGAAATTTGATCGAACAGAAATTTTATCGAATCTTTTCTT
Organism: Lymnaea stagnalis; assembly: GCA_964033795.1. NCBI lineage: Eukaryota > Metazoa > Mollusca > Gastropoda > Lymnaeidae > Lymnaea > Lymnaea stagnalis. The sequence continues at coordinate 624,339 of CAXITT010000204.1, forward strand.
TTTTTTTTCCTTATTTTTCAGGTCACACGTTAAAATTTTCGTCAAATCTCTTTTTGAACGCAGTATATTATATTATAAAACAAAATATTCCTTCGATCAAATTTCCGGATACGATAGCGGGCGGGTAGCTCTATGAAGAGGTCAATTTTTTCTGTGCCCCAAATGTTAAAAATTGCTTTGTTTTGATTGATCGAGCTCACTCTCGAAAGTTCCATCACGACCTGCGGCTCGGGGTCTGGTCCTAACTTCCGCGTTGAGAAGATTGCCGTTCACAGCTGACCACTTAATTTTTGTTGTTTCCCCGTCCCCCGGGCACCTGGCGCGGGCGGGCCGGGCTCGTGTGTCAGTGGGAGGGGGGTCACTAATGGAGCGGATTAAAAAAAACAGCCAGGGGCTGTCGTCTTGCTTTCACAGACGGAAATAACCTCCCCTTCAAAATTGGCTGACCACTGGTCATCCTCCCCTAGACAAGATATATAATAAGCTCGCAACCTCAATGGCATTAATGACAGGCTGGCCGAGGTATGATTGAATATGGGGAGCCGCTACAAACATAATCGAATTTGACATAACATTCAGCAGATAAAGATGTCTCGGCTTTCATGGGCAGAATTAACATTTGAGTGGGAGAATTTGTTTTTTGCAGATCTTTAGTGCAACATATTCAGAGAGGTTATTTTTTTTTTTGTATTTATGAGGACAACGGGAAAAAAATAAATAGTAATCCTTTTTGAGAGCTAAATATAACATGAAAAATGTTTAGTTTTTCTTCCTTTCATGACAAATACGTCAAATTTATTTCAAAATAGAGACGATATAGCTATATATATTTATATATATATATATATATATATATATTTATATATATATAAACGATTTCTTAAACTATAACAATATAAACCCGATGGGTAAAAAATATATGAATGTAGAGACGATAGCTAAAACTATGCCCACATAGACACGAAGACTAAAGGTTTTAGTCTAAAACTATACCAATGTAGACACAATGGCTAAATCTCTACCGAAATAGACATAACTAAAACTATATAAATATAGACATGATGCTAAAGCTATATACCGATATAGACATGATATCTAAAGCATACCAATATAGACCTGATATCGAAATCTATACCAATATAGACCTGATTCCCGAAAGCTAGAACAATATAGACATGACAGCTAAAACTATACCGATAGCATGATAGCTAATACACGATAGCTAAATCTGTGCCAATGTAGAGACGAGACAGAATCGGTTCGTGTGGTGATCAACCCCACGCGCGTATGACGTGAAAAAAAATTTGCAGCACCAACAAATCAACAAAAACGAGAGCCCCTCTCCCCCTCTCCCCCCCACCCCCCAATTAATGACGGGTGAGCATTTCACCCCATCAGTCCCAGAGTTTGAGTTACTCACCAGGAACACCTCATTAGGAGCCATCGTGGAGTTACGTTCTGAAATCAAGACAACCTCGCATCTGATGACGCCGGAAACTGAATTTCTCTCGTGACATGTTTAGACGCGACTTTACATTTTTTTATTTTATTTTTTTTATTGAAAAAAAAAGAAAAAAAAAAGAGGTTACCAGTTTAATTACTAGGAGTTAAAAGTTAGGAGCTTCAAGATGGAAAAAGAAACGAAATAATTATGATGAAACTTAGTAGTCGTGTGTTGTGGTTTTTTTAATAATTCAGCTCTTGAATACGATGTGTTGTTAAATTTAGTTCAAAAAATTTCAATATTTATGGATTTGGGAGTAGCTCTATGTCACTAAGGGATTAGAAGTCTTCGGCAATTTAAACAAGAAAATGAATTCAATGTGTTGAATAAATATATAGAGTAATATGGAGAGATTTCAGTGAGAAATTTAATAAAATGAGCGTATCGACTGAAAGCCCTCTTCGGGTAACAAACAAAATTACATTTTTTTTTAAAATACATTGATCTCATGAGAAATATCAAGCTGTTAACACCAAGTAAACAAATTTTATTTTTTTTAAAACGAGAATAATGGGACTGGAGAATATGACGATAGAACGTGCAAGCTGTTTAGATGCCCATAGAAAAATTGGAAGTAATTTTTAGTCATGTAAATCATTGACGTAGGAAGAGGGAAGTGAAAAAGCGGGTTGTGGGGGGGGGGGGGGGGGGGTTGTTTGTACGGGGGGGCGAAGTCAAGGAGCTCACCGGGACTTGCAAACCCTATTCTATAAATAACGTAGCTACTCCGCCGATGTAAAATAATGCAGTGGACTGGTGACCTATGGCAGGGGCTCTTAACCTGTGGCATGTGGGATGACCTAGTCAAAAGGTTTATTTGAATTTTTACTTGCATTCTTCATGGTGGGTGCTCGGAGACGGGGTGCGTCACTTCAGAAAGTTTAAGAACCGCCCCCCTTCCCTATGTGAGATGAAACTGACATGGTTAATTCTCAGAAGGAACCCTTGCCGCGTGTGCTGTAGATTTGTAGAGGTAGTATGGGTGGGATGGAAACAACTGACTTGCCGTAGTGATCAATCTTATGGAACGGGATGAGACAGTGTATTGTTTGATTAGCCATGCATTTCTTGTCCAACAAAGAGCTATACCGAAAGTGCTCGATTCTCAGATGGGTAGTTGATAACTTTGCAATGCATGTCTTGTCTAACAAAGAGTGATACCGAAAGTGCTCGATTCTCAGATGGGTAGTTGATAACTTTGCAATGCATGTCTTGTCTAACAAAGAGTTATACCGATAGTGCTCCATTCTTAGACAGGGCATTGATAACTTTGCAATGCATATCTGGTCTAACAAAGAGTGATACCGAAAGTGCTCGATTCTCATACGGGGCATTGATCACTTTGCAATGCATGTCTTGTCTAACAAAGAGCAATACCGAAAATGCTCGATTCTTAGACGGGACATTGATCACTTTGCACTGCATGTGTTGTCTAACAAAGAGCAATACCGAAAATGCTCGATTCTCAGATGGGACATTGATCACTTTGCAATGCATGTGTTGTCTAACAAAGAGCAATACCGAAAATGCTCGATTCTCAGACGGGGCATTGATCACCTTGCACTGCGTGTTTGTCTAATAAATAACAACACAATCCGACTTACGTTGTCTTTTTTTTAATGTAAGGCGATAAAATAACAATAAAACATTTAGATGGGCACATGCCATTGCAGGATTAGAAGTCAGCGTAGTGATTCTTCATGCCGATGTGTCACACTGAACATTTTGAGGACACCTGATCTAACCGACCCATCAAACTATAACGTTAAAAATGGCAACAAGCGAGTCCTTTTAGCTTATAAGAGATATTTTCAAGTCGTTCCACGAAGAATTCAAAATTACATTAAAATGTATTTCATATCAACCATGATTTCTCGACCTGACATTAACGGCTGGTGCTTCTTTGATAGAAGTCTTTGATTTCTGCCAACCTTTGCTAATGACAGGTTTTTTAAAAAATAACGTTCTTTGAATCTTCCGTTATGCTTTGAATTTATTTTTTCACAACCTTTTGTCCGGATTTATTAGGACTCGTCAGTTCTTTTTCTGGATAGATCCAATGTTTGCTTTTGTCCGGATTGATCCAGTGTTTGCTTTTGTCCGGATTGATCCAATGTTTGCTTTTGTCCGGATTGATCCAGTGTTTGCTTTTGTCAGGATTGATCCAGTGTTTGCTTTTGTCCGGATTGATCCAATGTTTGCTTTTGTCAGGATTGATCCAGTGTTTGCTTCTGTCAGAATTGATCCAATGTTTGCTTTTGTCCGGATTGATCCAATGTTTGCTTTGTCCGGATTGATCAAATGTTTGTTTTGTCCGGATTGATCCAGTGTTTGCTTTTGTCCGGATTGATCCAGTGTTTTCTTTTGTCAGGATTTATCCAGTGTTTGCTTTTGTCCGGATTGATCCAATGTTTGCTTTTGTCAGGATTGATCCAATGTTTGCTTTTTTCCGGATTGATCCAGTGTTTGCTTTTGTCCGGATTGATCCAGTGTTTTCTTTTGTCAGGATTGATCCAATGTTTGCTTTTGTCCGGATTGATCCAATGTTTGCTTTTGTCAGGATTGATCCAGTGTTTTCTTTTGTCAGGATTGATCCAGTGTTTGCTTCTGTCAGGATTGATCCAATGTTTGCTTTTGTCCGGATTGATCCAGTGTTTTCTTTTGTCAGGATTGATCCAGTGTTTTCTTTTGTCAGGATTGATCCAATGTTTGCTTCTGTCAGGATTGATCCAATGTTTGCTTTTGTCCGGATTGATCCAGTGTTTGCTTCTGTCAGGATTGATCCAATGTTTGCTTTTGTCCGGATTGATCCAGTGTTTTCTTTTGTCAGGATTGATCCAGTGTTTTCTTTTGTCAGGATTGATCCAATGTTTGCTTCTGTCAGGATTGATCCAGTGTTTTCTTTTGTCAGGATTGATCCAGTGTTTGCTTCTGTCAGGATTGATCCAATGTTTGCTTTAGTCAGGATTGATCCAATGTTTGCTTTAGTCAGGATTGATCCAATGTTTGCTTTTGTCAGGATTGATCCAGTGTTTGCTTCTGTCAGGATTGATCCAGTGTTTCCTTTTGTCAGGATTGATCCAATGTTTGCTTTTGTCCGGATTGATCCAGTGTTTGCTTCTGTCAGGATTGATCCAATGTTTGCTTTTGTCCGGATTGATCCAGTGTTTTCTTTTGTCAGGATTGATCCAGTGTTTTCTTTTGTCAGGATTGATCCAGTGTTTGCTTCTGTCAGGATTGATCCAATGTTTGCTTTAGTCAGGATTGATCCAATGTTTGCTTTAGTCAGGATTGATCCAATGTTTGCTTTAGTCAGGATTGATCCAGTGTTTGCTTCTGTCAGGATTGATCCAATGTTTGCTTTAGTCAGGATTGATCCAGTGTTTGCTTTTGTCAGGATTGATCCAATGTTTGCTTTTGTCAGGATTGATCCAATGTTTGCTTTGTCCGGATTGATCCAATGTTTGCTTTTGTCAGGATTGATCCAGTGTTTCCTTTTGTCAGGTTAGATCAAATGTTTGCTTTTGTCAGGATGGATCAAATGTTTGCTTTTGTCAGGATGGATCAAATGTACAATTCTGATATTTTTATCACCCAATTCTAAAATTCCACTTTCAAGATAATAGTTTATTTAACTTTATTTTCAACTCTATTTTTGTGACAGCTGTGCTGTACCGCTCGAGATATATAATAAACACAAGAAGTGCGTCCATTATGTTTTATGCGTTCTTAAACAGCGACCGTACACGCGTCTCGCATAGCAGACGTTTAAATTGGTTTTTCTTTGATTGGATAGCGCGAGACAATTTCTGTCAGAATGTGACAGTTCGGTACCCATAAGTGTTTCTATTCCACGGGCTTAATGAAGGGCCTACCAGGGGGAGGCCAAGAGAAGATCAGAACAGAGAGTGAGGGGAGCCGGGTTCTTTACAATCCTCAATTTCGGTATTAGCCAATGGATCATGGGTGACGGCTAGTGCCCGCTAAATAGTTATCAATAACTAAATTATAACATTTTAGTCCCCCCCCCAACGATTCCCCCACCCCCCTTCCCACATGCTGCCGGGAGTATTGGCTCGACCCTAGCCAAGTCTTCACTTTAAGTAAATTCTCAGTCTGGAGAATGTCGGGATTTCAAGATAAAGGACTAACTTTGAAATGTACCAGTTAACCTTTTTTTTTAAATTTTAATATCAGATCAGAGGAGTTGTTCTTTTATTCTAATGGTATGGTGAGAAAATGGGGGGAAGGGGGGGGGGGTGCTGACAGAAACGGAAAGACTGATAAAAAGGGTTAAAATATTCCGGCAGTTGACTTCCATGAAGAAGTAAAGAGTTCTATGGTTGGGCTTTTCCCCTCCGTTAGTTCAAGTATGTTCTGTGTGTATGGGGAAAGGGGAGTGTTGGTTGGGGGGGGGGGGGGGGGGGGGAGGGGGGAGGATAAAAAGGAGAGGGAAAAATCATTGGGTCAAAAAATATNCCTTAGATGTTGAGAAATGATTTCAATGTTAACCCCCAACACAAATGTCAAAAAAATAATAATAATAAAAATTTAAAAAACTACACTAGAATGTTGACAAATAAAGGAGAAGGCTAGCTGATAATGAAAAACGAAGCTTTAGTTACATACCATAAAGGTCGTGGGAGTGGGGAGGGGGTTTGACTTTGTCAGGCTTTGGGCCCTGTGAAAACAGCTCACTGTTTGGCATCAATGTGAAGGCCGATAACTTTAATTGGTTGGAGATCCTTACGCCACTTAGGCCCTGTGTGTTTGGCATTCAAGGGTTTCCTCGTCTCGATGCGCGCCCTCGGGGAGGGGTCTCAGCCGGCATTATTACAAGACGGCCGTTCTCAATCTGTGTGGCCAACAATACCTATGGGCTTGAGGGGCGGGTGGAGGGGGGGGATTTTTAGAACAACTCATAACATGTTTGACACCAAGCAATCAATTTGGGGAAACTAGTAACCGAAAGGATGACTCTCAACACTGCAAATATGGTTATGACCTTATCTCTCTCCAAGGCTCTGTCGTTTGAGAACCGATGTTCTACATGGGTACACTGATATTAAGGAACGGTGACTTACAGAAGCCTTTAAAGTAACGTGGATACTGGGTTTGGAAGCAGTAAAGTTTCTTACTATCCTAAAATGGCTGAAGTGTTGGTTGGTGAGTGTGTGTGGGGTTTTTGTTGTTTTTTTTTAGCTCAAAATTGTTTAGAGATCTCCAGGAAGTTGATAGCACTTCCAGAGTCTGAAAGTTCCATGGTATTGGTTCAGAACCAAAGAAAAGAAAAGCATACATGTTTTATTGTGGTAGAGTATAAATGTTTGAGGACACGGCATGCCTATTAAATAAGGCGTATCAGGAAATTAGTTTTGGTCGACGGAAAAATTGATCGACGGAAAATTTGGTCTAACGGAATTTCGGTCGAAAGTAAATTTAGTCGAGCGGAAATTTTTTCCGAACGGAAGTTTAATCGAACAGAATTTCGGTCGAACGGAAATGTAGTTAAACAGAAATATGGTTGAACGGAATATTGGTCAAACGGACATTGTATCGATTTTTATTTAGGGGGGGGGGGAGGGGTATAAGTCTTAGGGGTGCAAGTTACAAATGGCCAGATTTCTTTGAACAGACATTTGTTTGTCATCAGATGTCATCCAGGCTCTCCATGATGTACAAGATAAATAATGGGCTTGTCCACTGTTCCAGAATTAAACAGAAACTCGTCCCTCTTCCCCATAGACAGCGACGAGGCCATGACAGGCAATTCAGGCTCATACTAGCGAGAAGCCAGTACAGGAACTACTCATTCCTGCCAAAGACAATCAGGGACTGGAACAAGCTTTCAAAAGGAACGGTTGAGGCGACAACACTTGACACATTTGCGTCTATTGCCTCAGGCCTTCCAACCCCCAGTGCATGATACCTTCACAAAGTGGCCCTTGCAACCTGTGAAATATTCTCATCAACACCAGGCACAGAAACATTGCAAATCTCCTCTACATGCACTGGTACCTCAATATAGTTTTCTGTTGTAAACATAGCACTTGTACCTCAATATAGTTTACTGTTGTAAATATGGCAGTGGTAACACAATATAGTTTACTGTTGTAAACATGGCAGTGGTAACACAACATAGTTTACTGTTGTAAACATGGCACTGGTAACTCAATATAGTTTACTGTTGTAAACATGGCAGTGGTACATCAATATAGTTTACTGTTGTAAACATGGCAGTGGTACCTCAATATAGTTTTCTGTTGTAAACATGGCACTAGTACCTCAATATAGTTTAGTGTTGTAAACATGGCAGTGATAACTCAATATAGTTTACTGTTGTAAACATGGCACTGGTACATCAATATAGTTTACTGTTGTAAACATGGCAGTGATAACTCAATATAGTTTACTGTTGTAAACATGGCAGTGATAACTCAATATAGTTTACTGTTGTAAACATGGCACTGGTACATCAATATAGTTTACTGTTGTAAACATGGCAGTGATAACTCAATATAGTTTACTGTTGTAAACATGGCACTGGTACCTCAATATAGTTTACTGTTGTAAACATGGCAGTGGTACCTCAATATAGTTTACTGTTGTAAACATGGCAGTGATAACTCAATATAGTTTACTGTTGTAAACATGGCAGTGATAACTCAATATAGTTTACTGTTGTAAACATGGCAGTGATAACTCAATATAGTTTACTGTTGTAAACATGGCACTGGTACCTCATTATAGTTTACTGTTGTAAACATGGCAGTGATAACTCAATATAGTTTACTGTTGTAAACATGGCAGTGGTAACTCAATATAGTTTACTGTTGTAAACATGGCACTGGTACATCAATATAGTTTTCTGTTGTAAACATGGCACTAGTACCTCATTATAGTCTACTGTTGTAAACGTGGCAGTGGAAACCATTTCACGAATACACGACGTAAGCATTTAGAATGAAGTATTTTTAAAATTGAAACTCCCGGAAATGGACTAGCACGATAACGTCAAATGATACAGTTTTGCATCCCCAGCTGCGCCAAATGTCGCCCGTTGCAGATTAAGTGAAAATCCCTTCAACCGTAGAAGTGCTTTCTCTAAGATTAACCATAGGCAGTGAAAAGGATAAGAATTTCATCGTGCGTCCATAAATGTTCCTTTTAAGCTGCACGGCTCCGCGGCCGTGCAGCTATCTCACAGACGCCGCGCAGCAGTTTTGATTATCCGTGCAGCAAATTTCCATGCAAGTATGTTTTTGTATTTGTGGGCTGTAAAATTTTGCACCCAAAAAAAATCGATGCTGTAAAACTTTGCACACAACTGTATGATTTTGCTCACGAACCAGCAAACCTTAGAGGGAACATTTGCGTCCATATTGAAGGAACGTCTCCTCAACAATAACAGATGCATTTTAAGGCAGATACGGGAAGCTAGACTTTATAAGGTACAGTAAATGTTAGTCTTGGTGCAAGACTTGATAAGGTACAGTAAATGTTAGTCTTGGTGCAAGACTTGATAAGGTACGGTAAATGTTAGTCTTGGTAAAAGACTTGATAAGGTACAGTAAATGTTAGTCTTGGTGCAAGACTTAATAAGGTACAGTAAATGTTAGTCTTGGGGCAAGACTTGATAAGGTACAGTAAATGTTAGTCTTGGTGCAAGACTTGATAAGGTACAGTAAATGTTAGTCTTGGTGCAAGACTTGATAAGGTACAGTAAATATTAGTCTTGGTGCAAGACTTGATAAGGTACGGTAAATGTTAGTCTTGGTGCAAGACTTGATAAGGTACAGTAAATGTTAGTCTTGGTGCAAGACTTGATAAGGTACAGTAAATGTTAGTCTTGGTGCAAGACTTGATAAGGTACAGTAAATGTTAGTCTTGGTGCAAGACTTGATAAGGTACAGTAAATGTTAGTCTTGGTGCAAGACTTGATAAGGTACAGTAAATGTTAGTCTTGGTGCAAGACTTGATAAGGTACAGTAAATGTTAGTCTTGGTGCAAGACTTGATAAGGTACAGTAAATGTTAGTCTTGGTGCAAGACTTGATAAGGTACGGTAAATGTTAGTCTTGGTGCAAGACTTGATAAGGTACAGTAAATGAATCAGAACCACGTTCTGAACTATTCCATGGGTAAATGTTAGTCTTGGTGCAAGACTTGATAAGGTACAGTAAATGTTAGTCTTGGTGCAAGACTTGATAAGGTACAGTAAATGTTAGTCTTGGTGCAAGACTTGATAAGGTACAGTAAATGTTAGTCTTGGTGCAAGACTTGATAAGGTACAGTAAATGTTAGTCTTGGTGCAAGACTTGATAAGGTACAGTAAATGTTAGTCTTGGTGCAAGACTTGATAAGGTACAGTAAATGTTAGTCTTGGTGCAAGACTTGATAAGGTACAGTAAATGTTAGTCTTGGTGCAAGACTTGATAAGGTACAGTAAATGTTAGTCTTGGTGCAAGACTTGATAAGGTACGGTAAATGTTAGTCTTGGTGCAAGACTTGATAAGGTACAGTAAATGTTAGTCTTGGTGCAAGACTTGATAAGGTACAGTAAATGTTAGTCTTGGTGCAAGACTTGATAAGGTACAGTAAATGTTAGTCTTGGTGCAAGACTTGATAAGGTACGGTAAATGTTAGTCTTGGTGCAAGACTTGATAAGGTACAGTAAATGTTAGTCTTGGTGCAAGACTTGATAAGGTACAGTAAATGTTTGTCTTGGTGCAAGACTTGATAAGGTACAGTAAATGTTAGTCTTGGTGCAAGACTTGATAAGGTACAGTAAATGTTAGTCTTGGTGCAAGACTTGATTTGGTACGGTAAAAGTTAGACTTGATTTGGTATAGTGCCAGCCATAGCTGATGTGGCCCATTACCAGTTAGACTTGATGTGGTACAGTTCCAGCAATAGCTGATATGATGCAGTGCCAGTTAGTCTTGATGTGGCACAGTAAAAGTTAGACTTGATTTGGTACTAACCAGTTAGAATTGATGAGGTACAGCACCATCAAGACTTGATGTGGTCAAGCACCAGCTAGAAATGTTGTGATAAAGTATCAGCAACAGCTTGTGTTGTACAACACCAACAATAACGTGTGTGGTACAACACCAACAAAAACGTATGTGGTAAAACACCAACAATAACGTGTGTGGTACAACACCAACAAAAACGTGTGTGGTACAACACCAACAATGACATGTGTGGTACAACACCAACAATGACTTGTGTGGTACAACAATGACGTGTGTGGTACAACACCAACAATGACGTGTGTGGTACAACACCAAAAATGACGTGTGTGGTACGACACCAACAATGACGTGTGTGGTACAACACCAACAATGACGTGTGTGGTACAACACCAACAATAAC